>ML675610.1:4515010-4571462 GCA_007922155.1 Mesoclemmys tuberculata
ATCATATTGGTCCCTTCTGACCTATGAGTCTATGAGTCTATAATCTATACATGTATAATCTGCAGTTCTGTGAGCCAAGTTATTAAAACTTTAATCAGTCCTTTCTCTTGCAAAACTACCACTGAAATCAATGTGAATTTCACTTGAGTGAGGCGAGAAAAGGCTCAAGTTCCCTCCTTCTACAATATTTATAAGTTGCTATAATCAAAAAAGGGCAATATTTTCTGTAAGTCTCATCCTCCTTCTCTGAAAGAACCAATCCTTAAAGCTTACTTGATGTCTTACCTTGCCCTTTTTCAATAGTTTGGCTGTCTTTAAAGCTGCTTTCTCAAGGTCTCTTGAATGAGGCTCCTTAGCACTAGCTGTATGGATTCAGCCAGTTGGTTCACCCTGCACTAATCCTGTTTCTGAATGTTTCAATCAAACGTGGTCTGAACTGCTTTTTATTCGGAATCATTCCCAACACTTTTGCAAACTCCTGCAGCCTTGAGAATCAATTTTGTTTATAGCCACGATTACAGAAGTACTTACATAGACAGCATTAAAACAAGCAAGCGGGGGACCCTGCCTTTCTAAGCTTGATCAGATCAAAGAGCCACCGACACCTATCACTGTAAAAACCCACATGAATAACCAAGCTGTAGCTTGTTCTAAATCTCTGGTTTTATATTATACTTTGCTAAACACGGGCGCAGGCACACATGCCACATTTGGTTATATTAAAAAGGTTGCTCAGCAGCTGCATTTCCATGCACTGACCCCTAAATACTCTGTAGAGCTCCATCTGTTTCCTGCTGTGACAACTTAACATCATTTGAGAGAGCAGGGAGAACAGCTTATACACATACCTGCCAACATTTGAAAGCTATTAACAGAGACATCTGGGGAGATAAATAGGAACACATCATGTAACTCAATTCAAATACATTAGATTAAGATCCCTTTTTTTTTTTAAACTTGGAAAAATCCTAAAGATTAGTAGAGCTTTTCCTTCACAAATAGGTAGTAGGGATGCTAGTGTTCTATAAGACCTTGTATATGTAATTATATTATGTAAGCATAGACGTGCCATCCCATTTAAAGGTGGAGGGTGCTCCTGGTGATCAGTTAGAAGACTAGCTCTGTTAAATTTCATCAGGCATCATCTTTGCTCCTCTAGAAAAGACAAAACATAAAAGGCTCAGGCTGTCATTCTGTTACAGACTAGCCGCCGCAATATGATATAAGAAAGCTCATTGAAAATCTTTCTATGGTTAGAATAAAAGAAGAGGGAAAACCAATCTAAGGTCTGTGTTCTTATGGGTATTGCTAAAACAGGGTATTTCCGGAAAGATGGAAAAATAATGCTTTGGGGTCAATAGTATTTTTCTATACTTACCTGTCTAATGTATAGGTTAAAATGGACACTGATGAATAATTTCAGTCCAAAATGTAGGTTTTGCAAATAAATTTAAAAAAGAAAACAATAAAAAGTTTTACCAAACCTAACAAATAGACATGTACAATTAAAATCAAAGACAACAGTTATATGTGGATTTAAATTTAACCCTGTCATAGCCCTAACACTGAAAATACTTTAAGCACATCAGTAGGTTTAGGCACATGAATAGTCCTTGGGGCAGAGATCTTGATCTGTTCTGAGGTGCTGACTTAGCACACTCTTGGAAACTAATCATAGATTATATATGTTTATGTCTCTTCTGTTGTTGTTGGCTCTTTAAAAAGTTACAGTAGCAGCCTTTCTGCTAGAGGAAGTAATTTGCTCCTGGCAGTGCATACTCAGAAGAGTTCATATAGACAGACTACAGTTAGCCTTGTATGGGTGTGATAACAAAGAAAGAAAGTACAAGGAAACTCATTCCTCATTCCACACTCCAAACTCGTCCTCACAGGAAGAATTCAGGATCTGCAAGGAAATTGGTTAGCCGTGCTCTGTGCACCATAAGGGACATGTCTGGGGCTGGGGTCTAGGGCCATTTAATCCCCTGTTCACAATGGACTGCAAAGGTCTGCAGTGACATGATTAGGCCCACAGACAGCAATTCCAGGCTCCAGGGCAGAATAGTCCTGACCTGCCTCTTCTGCCTACAGCCCCACCCACAGTCCGCCCCTGCTCCACCCCAGACCTCATCCCTGCTCCACCCCAGGCCCTGCCTCCCCGCTCAGCCCACTTGCCGTCGCATCCCTCCTCCCCTCCTGCTTGGTCCGTGGGACCCTGGGCAATTGCCTCCTTTACCACTCCGCCGTCGGTGAGCCTGGACATGAGCATTGGCTATTCCTTTTTAGAGGACAAGCGAGTGCTGCTGCCCAGTACCCAAGCAGTATAGTGCCTTTACCAGGCATAATGTCTTTTTCCAGGTAATGTATTCACTGAAGGTGTTCTGCCCTTGTGCCCTGCTGGTTCTTAAGAGCCATAATTTAGCCCCTCATGTTTTGCGTTGACCTCAATTGTAGAGATGGCTAGTGTCATAAACAGAGCACTATTACCTCAGGTAGGGACTGAATCACAGGAGCAGGTGAATTCATTCAAATAAATATCTTATTTTTAATGACGGCATCCTTAAAAACAGCAAAAGAAGGAAAGGAATACCAGAGAAAATATGATGCAGAGGAATAATTCTTCCCTGTTAGGATGTTTTCCGTGAAGAATTAGTGGCTCTTTAAGACATGATCTAATTTAGCAGAAATCTGTGGAATGAGCTTTATGATGTGATCACAGTTTTACTAGTGTCTTTTTCTGAGGAAATAAGATTAACAGCAACATTCCCTCCTTTAGTGACTAATATGTTTGCATCAGCTAAATTACCACACTGAGGCAAGTTTTTTTGCTTATAAGCACTTGTTCCTCTAGAATTCAACGAATCTAGACTGGAGCTCTTCCCAACTTCCCACGCTCTCCCTCTCCCTCCTCAAAGGGGGGGAGAAGAAATAAATGTTTTATTTACTCCTCCCCACCACTGCTCCATGGACTGAGGAACAAGTCAGATGAATTAGTGTGAAATACCACTTGAGAGGTAAGCAACCGGTAATAACGCCTTCCTTTAAAAGGCATCAAATTTAAAGCACAAGAGCTAGGCACTCACTAGTGCAATTTATTCAGTGAAATATTATAACTGCATTAGTCACTTAGAAGAGAAAATGCACAATTGCCACCCACTAAGGTTTTTAATGGAGAGAAATAGGGGAGCAGAGTTATTATAGAAACAATATTCACATAAAGATGAGGGTGTACAATTACCACCCACTGCTTCTGTAATGGATTGAAATTACATGTGGAACAGAGGAGACCAAAAAATGTATTTGCTCAGAGGCTAATGGAAATGCATGAAGAGAAAGTGATTAACTCCAAAAGTTACTGACTAATCTAATCGGGGAAAAGTGAAAGCTGTTAGTTGGTTGAAGAATCTGTTTTAAGCCAGTGTGCTTGTGTTGCTCTTCCCTTATTTAATAAAGCGCAAAATGAGACTTAGAAAGCCAAGACCATAAGGTCAAAAACATAAGTTGGGAAAACCACTACTGTCTGGAAGTAAACAGTACAGGTGAAATCCTGGTTGCAGTGAAACAAATAGCAATAGTCCCATGAACTTCAATAGGGTTGAGATTTCATCTTGTATGCATCGTCTTCCTCATTGTTTCTTCTTTCCTTTTCAAATACAGCCCTTGGGTATGATTTTAGTTCCAGAAGTGAATTATTTTCTGGGTAAGTTACTTCCATATTGTTGTTCTGCACAATTTAAACACTGAAGACAATTTTTTTTTAAATAAAATGTTTTAAACCTTGCAGAAATTCTTACTATTACTACAATTAAAAGGTATGCCTTGTCTTTCCTATTCTTTGAGTCCCTAGTCCTTACTGAACATTTGTCTTTATTTCAGCTCCAAAAAATGTGACTTTGATATATAGATATGAAGAGCATCTGTTGTCATGCTAGCTAGGACAAATGAACAAGAGATGTCAATTCCTATACTTCAAAAGGTGGTTGTAGAGATATGAAAGTGTGATACATTTTTTGGTGTACTGCTACTTGAAACTCTTCAGCACTCTGCTTGTGTGCTTAAGCAGAAGCCATTTTGTTAGAGATGCTGCAACCTACTGAGATAGACCCACACGCACGGCTCCCTCATGGAGACTTTCCATTTGCTTTTTGTTTTTAATCTCAACTAATGGTATTTTTAGACTGAAAGTATAGTTTTCCTTTGTGTAAGGAAAAACATAACTGACAACAAACTGATCAGAAGCTGTGATTTTAATCAGGAAAGGTATTAATTTGATACTACATAATTAGCTGCATTATAGGAATTTTATGCATAATGAAGGATCTGGTATTGGCTATCACCAAAGAGATGCCAAACTGGATAGGCCGTTATTTTGTTCTATTAAGATGACTCTAATTCTGAATCTTAGAAAGCATCGCTATTCAGAGCCTGATCCAAAACCCATTGAAGTCTACGGGAGTGTTTCCATTAACATCAGTAGGCTTTGGATCAGGATCCCAGAAATCAAAATAATCAGTTTATAATAAGTTTATAGAGGTAACAGCTTTATGCTGTTCTACATAGGTTTTAATACCAGCCTCATTACTGTGGCTTCTGATCATCCTCCAATCGTGTATTAAATGACATTACTAATGTCTGTCAAGTGTGATTTGTTCTCTCATTTTCTCCCTCTCCTTAAGAGGAGAATTGTGTGTGCAGTGAAGCGTTTATATTTTGGTAGTGTTTTATATATATTTGCTGCATGTTTGTAACAGAGAAGGGAAGATTAATGAAGTGTGCCTTGTACTTGGAGTGAATAATGGTGACGTTTGTGATGGTCCTTCGTTCTTGTGGGAGTTTGTTTCGCTATCTTGGATCAGCCTCTGAAAAAGTTCTGTTTCCTGCACAGATGAGCTTTACTCTTACTGTAGGAAATTATGTTGTGCTGAAGGAAAAGAATTGTTGATCTTGGTCTTCTTCATCCTACCGCTTTAGACAGTCTTTTAGATACCCTCAGCCCAGCCCGTTGAAGATAAGGACCGAGACTTTGAATTTGAATTGATATTCCTTGGGAAGCCAATGTAGAGAGCAGAGGACAGGTCTGATGTATCTGTGGCCTGGTCTACATTTACCTCCCAGATTCAGCAGCAGTCGACGGGAGATACGCAAGTAACGTAAAAAACATGCATATCTCCTGTCAACTTTGCTGCGTCAGTTCCGCGTGCCATTCACACTGCGCTGCGCCACTTACGGAGGTAGTTTTCCTCCATCAATTTCTGGATCAACTGAATGGGTCTACACAGACCGCTCAGTTGATCCAGAGACATTGATCTGACAGCAGCAAATTTGTCGCTGTCAGCATAGACATAGCCTGTGGTAGACCTTATTGCTGAGGAGACACAGTGTTCTATGCTACTTAGAGTTTTCTACGGGCTGTTGGCTTTATGCCCAGGTATATCACATTGCTGTAGTTCAGACAGGAAAAGACAAAGGCATGTATAACCACGGCCAACTTATTGTCTGCCAGGATGGGATGGAGTCTCCTATCCAACAGGAGATGGTAGGAAGCATTACTAAAAGATGTTGCTATGAGAAAGCTTAGTCAGTGAGGAATCCAGGATCCCTCCGCAGCTGTGGATTGAATTGACCAATGACAGGTGTGTATGCACCATATAGTTCAGAAACTTCAGAGATATTTTCAGTAGTATGGACAAATTGCTATTTGATATCGCATCAATTTCAAATAGTAACAGAAGCCATGGTGGTATTTTCAGTGGCTGGCACAATACAATGGAGTGTCTGTCTGATTTAGCTTGATCCAGAGATAGAGTTGGAACCATACTAGCCATTTTTCCATTTTGTAATTGGCTGAAATATAGGTAAATGCAACAGACCTATGGATGCAACAGTGTGTCCTGTACCTGTTTCTACCCACTCCACTTTCAACCACAAGAACATACAGTAAGTATTTCTATATCAGAAGATTTTAATTTCAGCCTCATGAGGGAGTGGAGAAGAGACTTGTTAACTAATGTATCCAATCATTTACTGGGTATCTCAAAAAACCCATTTTAGCTAGATAGTGAAGTAAATAGCAAAGGCATGTCTAAGCAAGAAGCGTTTGCAGATGCTACTTTCTAACTTTTGGACTCTCTCTTTAATTGATAGTATATAATAATACTTAACTAATTTTAACCCATGTAAAAACCCATACTCCATTAGAGAGCACCAAATTTATACTAAAAAAAGGAAGGGAGGGTTCTTGTCCAGTAGCAAGCTGGTTATCAGGATAGAGATCCGGGTGAGATTCTGTGCTGTGTCTCTTGTATTGAATTTGCTGCCCAATGGAAGAGGGAGCTTTAAGCCATCTCTGTGCCTCCCCACCCTAGGAGGCCAAGTTGTAGCACCCTTCTTGGGTTAACCTATGGGTTGCAGAACCACATGGTATCATCACAGTGCTACATGTTGTACCTCCATCCCAGATATGCTCCTCCCACTCCCAGCATGCCCCCCTATGCCACGGCTTGCAAAGGAGTTTTTGGAATGCAGCCTTAAATCTGTCTCCACAGAGCCTGTGCCACAAGAATTCTTCCCAGCCACATCCAGGGCTTCTAGGACCCATTTTCACCATTCCCACTCTTTTACCTGTTGTAAAACTAACAGACAGTGCATGTGGGGGGTTGGAGGGGAAGGGGTTGAGGATCACAGCCTGCCACCTTTTGTGAAAAATATTGCATTTTTTTGGCCCAAAAGCTATGTCCTTAATAAAGACACAACTTTAACAGTGGTGCAGAGTGGAATCTTGCTGTGAAATATGTATTTTAAAGTTTCATCTAACCCAAGGGTAGATTATTCCGCTGTGATATTATGCACATTTCCCTCTACAAGTGTCAGTGCACATCTTTCTCTGGAGCCAGGAAAGTTGTTAAAATTGTATCAATGAGGAAGCAATACATCTAGAGTCAACCAACTGGAAGCCAACTGAAAAATAATTTTACAGCTCATCTTATCTTTTTTTGTTTGGTTTTGAAAGTATGCTTAATATGAATATAATTTACAGAGTAAATTTAGTTGCCAGAGCCAGATAGGTCCATAAAAGTTTACCATCACTTAAATATATACAGCAATTCAAAGTTAAATCAGTGTCATCCTTAGAATCTGTGCTCATTCCTTCTCCTAGATGTTGAGAAGATCCCATTGGAAATATATTGTTCCTTTCATGTTTCTAATTAGATTTTGTAGCAAACAGTACTCTGTTGTATTTTGTCATCCTGCAAGGCCTCTTGAACATAACAATATCCTTGTAACAACCTTATTTAGGACCATAAACTATCACTGATCCTGACAGCAAAACAGCCAGTGCATTCCTGGGCTGCACGTATAGAAGTGTCACGTCAACATAAAAAGGGGATGGTCTCTCTTTTTGACATAGATCATCTCCTCTCCCTCCATGAACAGATCTGTCCTCCACTAAGCAGAAGGGGACTCCAGCCTGGGGTCTTTATCCCATACTGCTTACATTCTAAATAGACAAGGCAGACGAAGGGAGGGGGAAAAGGAAGCAGTATTCCCATTTACAGATAGAGAACTGAGAAAGAGAGAGACTAAGTGACTTGCCCAAGGTAATGCAACAGATCTGAAAGAGGCATGAGTTGAACTCTGAAGTGTAAGTTCCAGTCTAGTGCCTTAACTGCAGGACACCACTTCTGCTCTTCTTGAAAGAACACGTTTCTGTGGGAGTCAGAATACCAATGGTCTCAAATGTTTCTGACATGCCTTTTAGGCTGCTCCCAATCCAGATTATCAAGACTCAGTAGTTCGAGGATGATTTTAGAATATTTACTTATTTTATAAAACCACACTTAGGGTCTGATCTTTCTTCCATTGCTTTCAGTGTTGAAACTCCCATTGACTCCAAATGGGTCCCAAGGAAAATTTCCAGTGTACCCCTAATGCTCCTTGAGTCTGCATCAAAATAAATGGCAGTAATAAAAATTACCTCTCTGAGTGCACTCTAGGAAAAGTTTGATAACTATATGATCAGATGTACACAGAACTATAGCACTATTACAATACATGGTCTTATGAATAAAATAATCAGTCAAGATACAACTATTCCACACAGTTTTCATGGTTGTTATTTGTATAGCCATTTGGAAGTTTGCAGTGACAGCAGGGATAGAATTTATATCCTACTGTTCCAAATAAACAGGCCCCTAACAACGTGAGCTAAGGAGACTCTTTGTGAACAATTAGCGGTATGGCACCTATTACACACAGCTAAGCATTTCTTATTCCCTTCAGCAGAGGGCTGAAAAGTGCAATTATGCTAACAACTTCATTATATCATAAACTATAGGTTTATGTTGAGTTCTGTATCTTGGAGAATAGAGTCCTAGAGCACAAATGAGACTAATATGTATAGTCTAATGTTAACCCATGTTGTAATGGGGTCATGTGATACAGAAATTGTAAGGCACATCAGTGATTAATTTACTGTCAGAGACAAATGATTCTCAGTTAGTGTCAGTCACCATAGTGCTATTGAAGTCAAGAGATATGCTGATTTATAGGAACTGAGGATCTGATCCAAAAGGGTGCTTTATTATCACTGTTCTTCAAATTTACACCAGTATAATTCCACCAAAAAATCAGTTAGAATATGTATCCATTTGTGGGTCTAGTTCTTAATGAAGATTTTTTTCTGGCAGCGTTTTGACATATAGTGGTTTAGGGTTTTCTAAAGTGAACAAGTGCAAAGTACAAATTTGCAAATATAACAAGGAAATTTAACAGCAAAGAAGCGGACATTACCGTAATGCAGAGTAATTATTCTTGTGCCAGTTCCCTTTTTTAATGTTGTCTCTGAGTTGCGGTGACATTAGTAGAGTTGAACATTTCCTGAGGACAGCATGTAGATGCTTATGACTTCAGGACTAATTTCCTTTCGCATTCATTTTTAGCAGTGTATGTGATTTTTCAGGTTAGACAGGGGAGGGATGTTTGTTGATTCAACATTTTACTGGGATGGCTTTAATGTTATGCAGTTTAAGAAATGCCTTTCCTCTCTGCTATTTATTTGCATGTAGTGAGATAATTTCATTGTAGTTAACTATAGGGACCCGAGGCCTTAGAAAGGAGTCTGCAAGCTTTCCTTTCACAGGTGGATCGTCTCACAATGATTCATACCTTTCTACCTTTCACAGCAGACATTGCAATGCACTTTGCTTGAGACTTATGCCTGAAGAGTCTTTGTAAACCTTACTTAGTGCAAGCTAAGGCAGCCTGTTTGCTGAGCTGTATTTCTTGCAGAGAGCATGTACAGTGCCTTCGGTACTCTGTCGTCTGAATTAGCTTCTAGCTCATATGTGAGTTCAGTTCCAAGTGTCTTATTTGATTTATAAAGCCCTGAATTATTTGCATCCTTATTGCCATAGGGAACCCCCTCTCTCCTTGTGTTATTCTGTGACAGCTAAGATCAGCTGATGTGCTGAAGCTGACAAATTTAAATTTCAGGGGCTGGAGGCAGGGATCTTTCAGCAAGGGACTCTTGCCTCTGGAGCTCCCTGCTATTGCTGCTGCAAGGCAGACTTAGTTTGTTGAATTTCAGGGTACATTGACAGGCCATGAACTTCCCCAGGAGCACTCTGAGTTTTGGGTTTAGATGGGTGCTATTGGAAGACTCATTAATGCAGCCCTGGGACAGCTGACTGTCTTGTGTGTATGTTTAAATTGAAGACATACCTGCTCCTTGAACTTTGTCAAGGGGCTTTTAAAAAGCTGCATAAATATGTGAAGTGGCTTTAAGTTTTATTTCTGGAATTGCACACGGCTTGTGTACAGGCAAATTGGAGGAAATTCAGAGAACAACAACAAACATGATCATAGGGCTGGTGGGATTACTTAAAAGGAAAGATTAAAAGAGTGTAATATGGGTAGCTTGTTTAAGCAGCAACTAATGAGGGACATGCTCATCTTCTGCAGCATTTGAATGGCACAAGTACCTAAGGGAGAGGAATAGTTTAGTGGAGGTGTGGAATGGGATGAACCTAAGAAAAGAAAACATTTAGGTTGAGTAGCATTACTTGCTGGGAGAACAGATTTATTAGATCAGTGGTTCTAACCTTTTCCATTCTTGAACCCACAACACCTCAGACCCACCTCATGTTTATAATTATGAGAAGGGCGTAGTGGTCTCAACCCAGCCCCCAGCATAAAGACCCATGCATTAAATTGTAGAGTGGCTTCAGAGGAAATGGCAGAAGCTCTGTGGTCTGTGAAATGTATTCCTGAACAGGACAGAGTGTTGGAGAATATTGGAGAATGCTCTGTGTGTAACAATGTAAGATTGGTAGGGTGATGTGTTATAGGATTCTTTACATCTGTATGTTCTATGATTCATTCCAAGTGCACTTGGCAAAGAAAGGAGAGAGACTAAAAATAAAATTATGTTGCATCTTGATTTTCAGTTGTGTTTATTTCTCACCTCGCTGCAAGAATTGGATAGTAGAGCATGCAGGTTTAATCGCTTTGTAGCAACGGGTCACTGCCGTGGGCATAATTTGAGTGGGGATGGAGGAGTGGTGCCCCCTCAAACTGCAAGCCTCGGACAGGCACAGAATTGGCCTCCCCTTCCTGCCCCATGCATGGCTCCATTGGCCTGACTGGAGCTTCTCCACTAAATATAGAAGTCAAACTATGCCTATGGTCACCAAGGCCAGGTTACTCTACAGTCCCGGGCTCAGTTTGTGCTGAATGGACTATGTACTGTTAGTGACACTACCTCTGGCTGAGACTGGAGCTCCTTCTGGACCCCTTTTTCTGACCTTGTACACTTCTAGCAGGCCTCCCAACAGCACCGATTTTGTAGGATGGTTGAACCTTGACCTGCAAGGCTGGCTGGGCTTGAATCCCCACTCTGGGCTTTGCAACCTAACCCCTGGTACCCAGGGTAGCAGCACCATTCACTCAAATTTGGCCTGACAACCCTCTCATTGGGTGGGGGGACTGGGCCGGACCTGAGCAGCACTGCAAACCCATGTGCCAGGGGCCCAATCACAGCAGCGAGCCAAGCCTCACAAGCCCTGCAGGGCAGAAACTGCAGCCGCTGCTGTTGCTGAGCGAGTGTGGAGCAGGCACACGCTGCAAATCCACTGTCTGGGCCTCCCACGCCCTGAGGGGAATACCTGGCTTCTTCCCTAGCCTCCCACCCCGTAGGAGTAGAAACCCTCCTTCTTTATCAACTTGAAATGTTGGGAGGTATCTGCTAAGCCATTTAATTCCATCACTTTCCACTTTGAGGGCAGATATTTCTTCATTCTCAGGGATGTGCAGGTTGTAACTATAACCCCCAAGTCAACCACACGCATTGCATTTAAGCACAGTACTATAAAAATAGGCAAGAAACAGATAAAATGAAAGAAAGCCGTGGACACCTGTTCTTGGCTGGTTTCAGTTCCAACTAGCTAAGCTAGAATGAAACTTAATTATAGAGATTGCAGGTAGGTTGCATTTAGTCCCTTTTATTTCATAATTCAAACTTTCTTCTCATGTCTTTAGCTGTTCGTTAGAGCTGCCAGCCGAATCTGTCTCTTCTTCGAAATGTTTGGTGAAATGGTGCGAGGCTGGACATGATACAGTGGTGGTCACATGCTTTTTTCTCTTGTAAGCAACTAACACACCATCCAATATCTAGGCACATTATCCCCAATCCACATCTGTCCACATATGTCAGTGCTTGTTGCTTCTCAATCTTTTGGAGCTGTTTGACCTGGCATAGAAGCACAGATTATCCACACAGAAATTACAAAGACATCCAACAATATTACTCCCCAGGTAAATCATTTGTCTGTCAACCCCTCTTCTCTTTGTACTGTCGATTGCACATTATGAATGATTTTCCAGAAAGATGCTCTATCCAGTACATATGAGATAGAGATGGTTACAAATAGGAGTTTCCATCCTAAGAAAATGGTTAGAAATAGGAAATTCCATCCTGATATTTCAAAATTTGTTTCCACTCCAAGTCATGATGAACAGTTGAAATAACATTTTTCTTGGAATGGAAAGTTTTGGGAAAAAAATCCATTTGAAATATTTCATTTCTATTTTTGTGACCAGAAAACAAATTTTCCTGAGGAAAATTTCAGTTTTGCAGAGAAAGCATTTTCTGTCCAAAAAACCCCCAATGCCTTTTCAACAGAAAATTCCTGGCTAGCTCGAATATGAAAACATAATTTTGGAAAGCAGCTTCATTTTAAAGGTTGACATAAGTGCACATTGCATATTCTTGCAATCTGTCAGCTGGTACCAGCCTTCTGGAATCAGTATTGTAATTTGAGGCAAGCAATCTGAGTAGCGCTCTGCATCTAAGAACACCATCTGACCATTCAGCTAAATCATAGAAGGCTACCCTAGCCACTTGGGTTACATCTACACTGCAATAAAAATCCAGTGGCACTGAGAATCAGAGTCCAGGTCAATTGACTCAGGCTTGTGGGACTAAAAGTTGCTGTGTAGATGTTTGGACACAGGCTGGAGCCCAAGATCTGAGATCCTCTCCTTCATGGAGATTCAGAACCTGGGCTCCAGCCTGAACCCAAATGTCTGCACTACAACTTTTAGCCCTACAGCCTGAGCCCCACCAACCCGAGGCAGCTGACCCGGGCCAGCACATGGGTATTTTATTGTAGCGTAGATGTACTCTTGGAGTCACATGTTCCAACGTAAAAAAAATAAAGTCTTAAAATTGTATGACCGGTTTTTTTGTATGATTTGTTTTTAGTTATGGAGGGGAGGTCATGGAAGAAAATCTTTATTTGGTTTGTCCTTAAGTCTAACAATCTCATCTATTAAGAAACTGGGATATAGCTGTATTTTTCTCCTGAACACGTTTAAAATATACTTCCAAAATGCGTGACTTTTTCAGAGTCCTTTTTCCACACACCCCACTCCCAGCATCCTCCCACATCATTAAAAACATTTAGATTAAGAGAGCTCTAGGTGTTTTCTGTATTTTTCCCCTTGCGCTGTCATGATGTTTGGGAAACCTTCCCTAACCCATGCTCACTAATCAATCAGCAGTTTTTGATGAGTTTCAGAAGGATCCTCTTCTATCCCTGGTTTTATTCCTGGAGTGATGTGGAGGCTGTCAACATGGTTGCTGGAGAGATAAATAAGTGGTAAATAGTTACTTTACCACCAGAACTCTGTCTGGCTATAATCACACAAGTATGAAAAGAATCCACCAGGGGGAAGAGCAAAGGGTCAAATTCTGTTGTCATTTCCATCTATCCACTCCCAAGGAAAACAGTAGTTGTCTGTGGCTAATGTTAGAACATTTGGCCGTAAGCATTTGTAAAAGGTAAAAAAGGGCAGCATTATCTGGAAACCCATTTACACACAGGAATATTGCACTCTGTCTCCCTCCAGGAGGAAGCAGTCTGCAACAGAACTTTATTAAAGTAATGAATTGCATGGTAGAAGCGGAGCCTTGGTGATTAACCCCTCTTGGATCAAATGGCTGTTTCCCAGAATGTGCTGAAACTTGCTTGACCGATGATGTGAACCGTTTGGTTTAAAACACAGCTGTTGTACAAAGCTGAGAGCTGAAGCACAGAGATAAGGGAGGGACAGAATTCATGAGAGGAAATCTGCAAGATTAAAAAAAAACAAGAAAAAGAGAGGGGAAAAAAACCAGACCGAGGCAGTATTTTTGTTAACAGAAAAAAAAATAATCTCCCTAGGCAGAATTCAATTGGTAGTCTTAAATCCCTAAGTAAATGTCTTAGGAAATGAGTATTGATCCTTGTCTAGAAGATAGGGCCAAAGACATTCATCAAAGGGGCAGATGAAAGACCTGTCCTGTTTTTACTGTTCTGTAAACACAGGGTGTCAGAGTGGGGCTCCCTCTATATTGTTATTCCCCTCCCCCTCTGCTCCTTTCTGTGCAGCGTGCACATATGTTTTGAAACAGAGGAATTAAGGTAAAATGATTTTAATCTTTTAAATCTTGCCCTTTGCCTCCTGTAGTCTATTTAGACTGAAGAAAAAAGAGCCTGAAATAATAACTATGAAGGGCTATCCCAACAGAATGGAAACTGACCTGATTATATTCCTGTTCGTAATTGCTCTGTTCTTTTTTGTTTGTGTGTTTCCTTTCCTTTAAAGTCATTCTGCCACTGGTGCTTCCAGCTCTGTTTATTGCATTTCATGCTAGAGTGAGTGAGAGGGAGTGAATAAACTCGTGCTTGGTGTTCCCATTTCCATACATGCTTCTCTGTCTCCCAGCTGCCTGGCACATTTTGTCCAGCTGGCAGTCACCAGAGAGGCTGATGCTCATTGATATGCTTTTGGCAGGCTAGTGCAGGCAGATATCCCCGGAAAGGCTGGCCACTCTTTTTCTCTCCCTTTGTTCTGTTTTAATTTAAACCATTGAATAAAGTGGTGTAATGAGCTGGAAACTCTATTCCTACTGTGTAAAGTTGGGATTTTCAAAGGGGCCTAAGATATGTTTTCACTTGGAGAAAAGGTGTCTCATTAACTCAAGTTAGTTAACTCAAGGTAAAATTCTAGTGAAGACAAGGCAGTTTGTAGTTTTTGTACAAGTTAGCAGGTTAAGTTAAAGACAAGGCTCCCCCCAACTCAACCTGCTAATTTGTATGAAAACTACAATCTGCCTTATTTTCACTAGAATTTTATCTTCAGTTAGCTGTCTTGAGTTGAGATAGCCTAAGTGATTTAGAAGCACAAGTGTCATTTACTTTTATTGGGCCTTGTGGTCCTAAAGGCATGTCCATATATGCACAAGTTGTGGTATTTTAATTAAGGTCAGATGTCAAACTGATTTAGTTAAACCAGTGCAACTTTGTGTGTGGATGATCTCCTATCACTTTAAAGCTCATTTGTACTGGATTAATTTGCACCTGTAAATTACAGGTTTAACCTAATATACTTTAGATTTCAACCTATATAAAATCCCTCAAACACAAAATTGCACTGGTTTATAATTACACCTTTAGCATGTGGACCAGGCCTAAATCACTTAGGTACATTTGAAAAATTCCACTCTTAAGGATTGTCTGCTTGAAAAATGTGCATGAATATAACTTTAGCTGTGAATTTAAACATGTGACATTCTCCTCAGGGCAGCCAGAACTCTAAGTTAACTCTACTCTAACACTAAGTTATCTCTGCATCAGTAAGAGAGCTTTGGTGGTACTACTGTATACCAGCTCCCTTACGGTCCAGTATGTCCACCTCACCAGCAAACTCTACAGAAGTGCCAGTCTTATCCTTGCCTAGCAGGTAACAGACAGTGAGCCCATTTCCAAAGTCCCACAGGGACATCCCTCTGCAGTATGTGGTCCCTCTCACTGGGACAGTCATAGAAATTATTAAGTTTGCAGTTTCCAAAGAGACAGTGCAAATGCCAGTCTGTCATTTAGCGGAGGATCCACACTGTACTTTAATATATAGCACTGAGATAGTTTTGTAACAAAACAAGGATGAGTTTATAAATAAAGTACACAGATTTAAGTAATATCTCACAAAAATGAAAGCGATAGAAAAAGGTTATGGTCAAAACAAAATGAAATATGCTTTCTAGTGCCTAAGATTTAACTTTAGCAAGCTGCAGTCTTTGCCTAAACAGCTGTCTCACTTCCACCAAGCTACCAGTGACTCCAGCCCCTCTGGCAGGAGGATCAAATATTCCCAGAATCAGAAATTGCTGTCCCCTTTGTTCCTTAAGTGATGGATAATTAAAAATGACTTTGTGCTTCCCTGTGCTCCCCTGACATTTCTCAAAGTCTTGGCTTCAAGAGCCAGGAAGACCTCCTGGGAGTTCAGATTTCAGAGTGTCCCCAGATGTGTTCCCCAAGCTCTTTTTCTGATGCTTGTTAGCTTGATTACTTTCTTTACTTTTTTATGAAAATGTACTTTAATTACCCTCTGCCTGTAATCAAGCCAGGCAGATGGGTAAATCCATATTCCTGTCTAGGGCAGATTTATAAGAACAGCCTTAATGAGTCAGACCAATGGTCCATCTAGCCCAGTATCTCTGGTCTCTGATAGTGACAGATGCTTCAGAGGGAATGAACAGAACAGGGCAATTATCGAGTGAGCCATCCATCTCCTGTCATCCTGCTCTAGCTTCTGGCAGTTGGGCTTTAGGGACGCCTGGGGCATGGGATTGCGCCCCTGACCATCTTGGCAGATAGCCTTTGATGGACCTATCCTCCTAGAATTTATCTAATTCTTTTTTGAGCCCAGTTATGCTTATGGCCTTCACAACATCCCCTGGCAATGAGCTCCACAAGACTGTCTGTTGTGCGAAGAAGTACATTCTTCTATTTAGTTTAAATCTGCTGCCTATTAATTTCATTAGGTGACCCCGAGGTCTTGTGTTATGTGAAGGGGTAAATAACATTTCCTTATTCACTTTCTCCAGTGAATTGGTACCAGTCACCATTTGATAGACTTCTATCATATTGCCCCTTAGTCATCTCTTTTCCAAGTTGAACAGTGCCAATCTTTTTAATATCTTCTCATAGGGAAGCTGTTCCATACCCCTAATCATTTTCATTGCACTTCTCTGCACATTTTCCAATACAATTATATATCTTTTTTTTGAGATGAGGTGACCAGAACTGCATGCCGTATTCAAGGATTGGGTGTACCATGGATTTACACAGTGGTGTTATGATATTTTCTGTTTTATTATCTATCTCGTTTCAAATGGTTCCTTGTTAGCTTTTTTTTGACTGCTGCTTAACATTGAGTGGATGTTTTCAGGGAACTACCCATGATGATTCCAAGATCTCTTTTTGGAGCAGTAACAGCTAATTCAGACCCCATCGTTTTGCATGTATAATTGGGATTATTTTTTCCAATGGGCATTACTTTACATTTATAAACAACGAATGTTGTCTGCCACTTTGTTGCCCAGTCACCCAGTTTCGTGAGGTTCTTTTGTAACTTTTTACAGTCAGCTTTCAACAAATTTAATATTGACTGCAAATTTTGCCACTTCATTGTTCACTCTTTTTTCCAGATCATTTATGAATATGTTGAACAGCATAGGTCCCCGGACAGATTTTTGGGAGTCTCCACTATTCTGATCTCTCCATTGTGAAAACTGACCATTTATTCTTACTCCTTTTTCCCTATCTTTTAACCAGCTACTAGGGAAAGGTTAAAATGGTAAAAGGTTAATCGTTTAAATGTTTAACAGTAATCAGCTGTTTAAACATTTTAAACAGCTGGTTACCTTTTAAACTGGGGGGTGGAGGAGAGCAGCAGCTGGGCTGGCTCCCCACCAGTGGGAGGAGCTGGGCAGCTCTCACTGCCAGGAAGCGCAGAGCCCAGTGTGGGGGGTAGCCGCAGCTGGGCTCGGCTCCCAGTGAACGGTGGAGGCATGGAACCCAGCACGGAGGGGAGAAGCAAGCCGCAGCTGGTCTCAGCTCCCAGCTCTCAGCAGGGACGGGGGGTGAGCCACAGCTGGGCTTGGTTCAGCTCAGCTCCCCACAAATGAGAGCTGCCTAGCATGCTTCCTCCCCCCCCAGCATTTAAGCATTTAAACATTCTATTTTTAGAACATTTAAGCAGATTTTAAATTAAACTAATTTGTACATCCCTACCAGATAGTGATACATGGTGGAACCTTCCCTTTTATCCCATGACTGCATACTTTGTTTAAGAGCCTTTGGTGTGGGACCTGGTCACACAAAGGCTTTCTGAAAGTCCCAGAGCACTTACTGACTTACTCATTCTTGTCTACATGCTCGGCTCCCTCAAAGTATTCCAATAGATTGGTGAGGCATGATTTCCCTTTACAAAAGCTGTGTTGACTGTTTCCCAACATACTGTGTTGATCTATATGTCTGGTAATTTTTTTCTTTACTATAGTTTCAACCAGTCTATTAATGAATTTAAGCTTCCAAGCCTGTAATTGCCAGTATTATTTCTGGAACCTTTTTGAAACATAGGTGTTATGTTAGTTACCCTCCAGTCATCTGGTACAGATGCAGATTTAAGTAATAGGTTACATAGCACAAGTTCTGCAACTTTATATCTGATTTTCTTCCGAGCTCTTGGGTGAATACCAACTGATCCTGGTGACTTATTACTGTTTAATTTATCAATTTGTTCAAAACTTTCTCTACTGACACCTCATCTGAGAGAGTTCCTCAGATTTATCACCTAAAAAGAATGGCTCACATGTGGGGATCTCCTTCATATTCTCTACTGTGAAGACCAATACAAAGAATTCATTAAGCTTCTCTGCAATGGCCTTATCTTCCTTGAGTGCTCCTTTAGCACCTCAGTTGCCCAGTGGCCTCACTGATTGCTTGGCAGACTCCCTCCTTCTAATGTACTTTTAAAAAATTTGCTTTCAGTTTTTTGCCTTTTGCTCGTTTCTCTTCAAATTCTTTATTGGCCTACCTAATTATACTTTTACACTTGACTTGCCAGAGAGTAATCCTTTCTATTTTCCTCAGTAGACTTTGACTTCCAGTTTTTAAAGGAAGTTTTCTTGCCTCCAACTGCCATTTTTGCTTTGATGTTTAGGCATGCTGGCATTTTTGGGTCCTTTTACAGTTTGTTTATTTGGGCATAAACATTATATAGGTATACACTGAGTTTGAGCCTCTATTATGGCGTTTTAAGTGCATTATGATGATGTCACTGTACATGCAACAGAAAAAGAAACTGGACTGTAAGGGTGAAAGCTCTAAAAATACATTAAAATCTGCCACATTAGCAAAGAAAATGCATGAAAATATAATTAAAAAACAAAACCGTTTTTCATATAAACTATTTTTCTTACAAAGTTTGCCCAGTTGGAAAGTTCCTATTTAAAGCTTATAAATTTAGGAAGTGATAGGGTGTATAGATGGGTTGTCTGTCTATCCATCAGCAATCTCATTTGTGTTGTACCCATTACTATGGAACTTGGGCATTACTGTCTGAATTAGAGCTGAGCATATTTTTTCAAATAAATGGTTTATTCACTGCAAAATGCAATTTTGGTTGACACAAGGTTATTCATGAGTTTGATGCAACAGTTTTGGTCAGCAAACTCTTGAGTGTGTGTCTGTCTACCACCCTCTCTACCTTTTATCCATGTGTGTAGGGCACTTGCCTGGTCTGTGGGAGCCCCGGGTTTGAATCCACACACTGGATAACTTGAACTCTGATCTTCTCTTTCCCTCTGTGAGCAGTCTACCCACCAGTCTAAGTTATTCTGTTTTCACAGTTACTAATCTCTCACCCAAAGATCAGGCATGTTTAGGTCCAATCCTACTTGTAAGAGGCAAAAATTAATTCATTGTCATTGTTAAAAAAAATGATGTAAAATAATGAGAAGGAAATCTGCATGGTTTGTAAGGGAAATCTGTTTTCTTGCCCTGACAGGCTTATTTATACCTCATTTGGCAAATAATGTTTTCCTTGCCTGGCCCAGCTGATTGTCAGAACCCCCACATTTTTAAAGGCACAATTGGACAGTGGTCTCAAAACGCCTACACAGAGGCCTGGCAGTGAGACAATTAATCAAATAAAACGGACAAGTGTATGTGACTGAGCCCTTTGTACCTAGGACCGAATGCACCCATACATACAGAACTTCTTCATCTTATTGTTGCTAACAGTGACCATGGTTAATGGTAACGGGTAACACAACTGGAGACCTCGATGTTCAGTAAGTTCACTCTGAGTATGTATATATGAAATATTGTTCATAGATAGGATCGGAAACTTGGTTTATTAACACAATCAGAGAGACTGTTCCCAGAAACTCTGGCCAGAGTCCTGGCACTAAGACAATTAATTCAAAAAGATAAGCAAGCATGTGACCGAGCCCTTCACCATTATGTCTGTGCACATATATAGAACCACAATTACTTTGTGTGGCTATGTCAAGAGAAAACTGAATCTAAATTCTGCTCTAAGCCAACAGATATTGTTTCCAGTGGAGTGCTTCCACTCCACCATGTAGGAACCAAAGCATTTTTTAAAATTCAAGGTCCAGGTAGGTAGGCAAAATGCACACTTGTGGTCTTGAGGAAAGGAAAATGTATAATGTTTTGTTGTCCTCCTGTATAGAAAAGTATCATAGAGATTAAGAGGCATGAAACCATTACAATTCTGTAGAAATTCAACAAGGGTACTAATTACCCTTAACACTTCATAACCTTTAGAGCATGATATCCATTCACTAATTTTTTTAAAATCATCTATAGAAGTGATATAATTCTTTATTAAATCCTATAGGATTAAAACAATCTACAGAAAGGCTACAATTTTCTATAGGACTTTTCCATAGGGGCTGCATATGTCCTGCTACCTCTCTCCCTAAATACCTACCTACTGGTGTAAGCCTCGGTAGCACAGTCTGGGGCTCGTCCACTTAAAAAGATGAACGTATTCCAGCTTCCAACTAATTGCTCATGTAGTTCAAGAACTAGGTATTATTATAAACATGTACTAAGATTTTGTGGAAGGAAGAATGGTTTTGTAGAAAGCTCTGTAAGCACATCTGTGTATTCTTTACATTTAGGTAGGCCACCCCATCTATAACAGCATCTCACCCTTTATTTAAGTCCCTGCTCTGCCATGGACTTTTTGAATGACCTTTGGTAAATCACATAGTCTCTGTGCCTCAATTTCCCAGCTCTGCAAGGGAGATAATAATACCTCCTGACCTCTGAGAAGTGTTGTGGGAATGAATTCATCAGTGTCTATGAAGCACTTTGATGTTACAGTAATAAGGGTTAAGAACCTAGAAAGATAATTGGAAAATCACATTTTAGGGGTGCAAAATGAGAAACAAAATGGCTGAAGTGTCCATGTGAAATTACATGAAACACAAAATGTGACCTTTGAACAACTCTATTAGCCTCCCTCTAGTGGATGAACCTTTTCTTCAACTCAGCAGGGAGAAGGTCCAGGTTTCTGGGCATGTCCAATGTTTGGCTGTATGTATTGTAGCCCTGGCTCATTACGTTGAGCTGTCAAGATGCCTCTTGCTGTCAGCTCCATGCTTTCATACCCAGATTGGAATTCAGTTAAAAAAAATCTAAAAATATTTACATGAGTCTGTAGACTCCTTTGCTTATTCACCAGCTGTATCAATTCAGCCTATATGTGTTAGGTGCTGCCACTGTTTCTCAAATATTTTATGACATATACAGACTTGTATTTTTATATTTTATATTCCTTATATTTTATTATACAGCAAGACTGGTGTGGTAAACGCTTGTCAAATCTTGGATGCATTAAGATTTCCCTTTCTGCTCATAGAATCATAGAAGATTAGGATTGGAAGAGACATCAGGAGGTCATCTAGTCCAACCCCTGCTCAAAGCAGGACCAACTCCAACTACATCATCCCAGACAGGGCTTTGTCAAGCCAGGCCTCTTCGTTCATCAGTGGCTATGTATATCCTTACTATGGCATGGGGAGTACGTACTCTGCATGACCCCCTTGCACAGGTGTAAATAGAAGTGAAGATGATGAGGCACTGCTTAGGCGAGTAGAGTAAAGACACATCAGTACTGATTGGTGTGTGCATGTGTGGTGGGACAGGGCCTTAGTGTCACCCCCTCACTTCCCCTCTCTGTTTTTATGGGGCAATTGACCCTATTGCTCCTGGTTTCATTTTAAGACTCTGTCTTCACTATGAGCTAGAGATGAGATTCCTCTCCTCATGTACACATACTTGCACTAGTTCTCATAAAACTAGTGCTAGCACACTGCAACTGTGGCAGTGCAGGTAGCAGCAGCAGAGGCACGGCTGAGCTGTGCTGAGTACAAGCCCACCAGTTTCAGTGGCCTCCAGTACCACTACACTATACGCTAGCATGGCTATACTGCTGCTTATACTCGCACTAACTTAATAAGAGCTATCACAAATGTGTGCACACAAGCAGAGGAATCACACCACTGACTCATAGTGTAGACGTAACCTTACGCACACATACTGCTGTGTAGTAAAGACTCAGGGTCTAATTCTCATTTATCCCAAGGCCAGAGCAATGTAAAGGGACCTTGGGATTAATGAATATCAGGCTTTTATCTATTTTATTATTTATTAACTACTAAGTACACTTTCTGTCCTGGCTAGACTGTTCGTTAATAATCATAGTTTTCCAAACACCTAAAAACATGGTACAAAACCCAAGCCTCCCACCTGTAATCACATACCATTCAACAGTGCTGTTGGATGACATTTTCTGACAAAAAGGGTAGATTTGGTGACATCCAAATGTTTCCTGAATTTGTGTCAATGTAAAACAACCCCCCCCCCCAATCTAAACATTTCATTTTGGGATTTTCAAAACAAAACTTTTCAATTTTTTTCTTATTCAAAATGGCTTTTTGTTTTGAAATTTCTTTCAATTTTATTAAAAAAACATTCAAAAATCTTTTTTAGTGGTCAAAATTCTGTTCCATGCCAAATGAAACAGCTCATTTGACCTAAAATGATTTTTTTTTGGACTTTTGGATTCACTGAAAATCTTGAAAAAATGTTATATTTTGAAACATTTTTTTCATATTTTTTACAATTTTCCAGAATTTTCCAGAATTGCGAAAAAATCTGTTGTTTACATAACTTTATTCACCATCATTTCTGATTTATTTATAGTATCCTTTGTTCTTAGTCTTTAGTTTTCCAAAACCAAATCTTGTTGCTAGGAATTTGAGTTTTGTTGTGGTAAAGATTGACAGGGATTAGGTGTCCTGGCAACCATACAAGAAAGTAGCCACTCACTTTCAGTTTGTAATATTATTACAAAGAACTATATCTGTGCTTGACATAGAAAGCTTTTCCACAGTTTTCCTTTCTCCAGGCCTTAAACCAGAAAAATACTTTAAGTGCATGAGTAGTCTCAATGCTTTCAATGGGAATACTCAGATGCTCAATATTAAGCATGTGCTGAAGTATTTTCCTCAATCAGAGCTCAATGTACTTGAGCCACATATGAACTGTGTTTGTATTCATCAGGGTGTTCCATTTCTAGAGAGAAACATCAGTGATGTTTGTTTTTAGCATTTTCATCACAACACAGTTGTGTAGAAGAAGCAAAGATTAACGAAAATGTACACAATAACAATCAAACATACTCAACATCTCTCACTAAAATCATGGTTGCAATAATTATAAATATTTCTAACGTATCAATGAAACGTGGTTTGCTCTTTGCAGGCATTCATGCAAACTTTGTTCGATTTTTAGTTCATGTGGGTTCTTACCACCATGTTTTACTCTGAGATTCCAAAATGAATTCTTGAAAGACGGATTCAGTCAGAATGGCTAAATTTTGCCAGGCTGTAGGTGGAAACCGAGAAGAATTACTAATCCCATGGGTTTCCATCTGAAAGCCCAAATGGGCATCACTTTGCTTGAAACTGATTACTTGTTCATTAAATTTCAACTCACATCCACTTGAAACTGGTGCAGCCAGATTTGTTCTGAACTTAGTCCAGATTTAGAACAAAATTTCATTAACCTCAGCAACCAGGCCTCAACTTTTGGGTGTGTTTAAAAAAATATTGCACAAGCTTGATTTCTTATAGAGAATGAGCCCATTTAATCCCTGGTGCAATTCCACTGACTTCTCCCCAACCAGTCAGACAGTGAGAATTTTTGCAAGGGGTATAAAAAGATATGTAAATACAATCATAGACCATAAGAGAAACTCTATTGTACTTCTACTGTACTTCGTGATATGCTGCCAATAATTTTGAGATGTCCACCTTCTGATAAATCATTTGTTCCAAGGGTGTATGTGTGCTGCAGAAAGGGGAGTAGAATTACCAAGGATTTTTTTTCTCTTTTTCTCCCATTTAAAGAAAATAATTTCTGATAAACACGATCCCAGAGGGAGGCATTACCATCTGGGAAACAGACATACTTGACATGCATTTTGCAGGAAATATTTATATCTTGTTCCTGAAAAGTTTGAGTATATTGATAGATTATCTTAGTGTTGCACTTGTAGCTGATAAAGGGTATCTTTTCCTGGGCATAGTTATTGAAACACTTGACATTTGGTATGCTCCAAAGGAAATTAAAAAAAAGAGTGCTCTTCAAAAGTATTTTTATGAGCCTTAGGGATAAGTCATCTCTGGCAGGTGTGACTTAGCAGCTTGTAAGGTCTTTGGGGCAGGGACCACCTTTTTGGTTCTGTGTTCATACAGCGTATAGCACAATGGGGCCCTGGTTCATGACTGGGGCTCCTAAGTGCTACCTGAATACAATAAATAAATAAATAAAAAACCAGATGGCAAGGGAGCAGAGGAAATTCTATCTGAAGCAATGAAAACTTCATCTCCTACCCCCACATCTTTCTGATGGGAGAACTGTAACAATGGGTTTGCCGGAATTTCCAAAATCCCCTTCAGCACATAAGTGACTCTATTAGGGTCCCTCATAATCTCATGCTTCTGTGTGTCCTCGTGGGCTTGCTTTGTTTCTTGTCATCCTAGCATGAGTAACGCAACAAAAAGACATCTGCTTAAGTATAACAGACTTAACTGTGGCACTGAATTGGAGCCCATGGCAGAGGGCATACAAAGAGGGATTCCCTCAGCAAGAATTCCTGTGCCATAAATGCTCTAATGAGCAGAGGGGAGATTGAACCACTGCATCACCTGGGGATGGGCATCTTGTGTGCCCCACCAAGCATATTCCAATGGCGGAGGCAAAGAGGGAGCAGGTGCCAAACTATCGGCCTCACTATTAGCCAAATGCCACCACATGTTCAAAGGGGTGAAAAAATTGGAAGGGCATTGTGTGGAGACGATTACTGAGAGTTTGGTTTCTCTTTGTTTTTAAAAAAGGAGACCTTAAACTTGATTTGATTATAATCTTTCTTTTATTGTGGTTGTAAAATGTTTTACAAAATAGAAAATCTCTTCAAAGAGTTCCATGAGTTTTTGCACTTTCACCTCAAAACCATTCTGGTTTCTCCCAGGCCTACTGCCGTGGAATCAAGATGACTGCTTGTGCAAAACCATGCCAGATCTCAGGAACCACAGTCCTATTGATGGATTAATTCAGGAGGGAATGTTTGGAGTACAGTCTGGACATCAGGAGAGCTGAATTGTATTCCTGGTACTATTAGCTGCATATGTCACTTCTCTCAAGTCACATACTATCTCTGTACCTCATTTTCTCTGTTTAAAAGATACATATCACACGTGCCTCCTTCACAGAGGTAATTAACTATTTGTAAAGTGCTTGAAGAGTTTCAGATTACAGATGCTATAGCAATACCGATAATTTATTTAGACTTTCAAAGTGCTTCACAGAATTTAGATGCAATCAGGAGTCATACAAGATTTCTACAGTAACTTGCTTCCAAATTTAGCATAGTCAATTATCAAATGATTCACCCATAATCTGTAGTATTTATATGGTCCCCAACACAATAATATCTGAGGGCCTCACAATCTTCTGTGTATTTATCTTCACAACCTCCCTGTGAGGTAGGGGATGAGCTATTGTCCCCATTGTACAGATGGGGAACTGAGGCACAGACTGGCTAAATTCACTCAGGGAGTTTGTGAGAACTGATCTCCCACGTACTAAACTAGCAGCATAACCACTGGATCATCTTTCCTTTCTGAGCATAACAAACACATCAACATGCCTCTCCAAATGCTCAAGAACAAAGCTAGGCTTTGCAGTGTGCTCAGAAGGCTATCAGCTTGGCACTCTGACAGACTGAGATGAGGGACAAGTTTCAAAGCCAAAAAATCTTCATGGAGAGTTATTGCTACTAATAGTTATTTAATAGGGTAAAACTTTCAGAAGTGCTTAAATTACTTAAATGCCTACGTCACTTTTGAAAATGAGTCATTTGTTGCTAAGTCACTGTGATGGAGTCTCTACTCTGTACATGTGGTGAAAGGGTAAATGTGTGCCTGAGAGGCCAATTAACACACCTGGCTGCACCTGAGGGGGAGGCTTTATTAAAGATGAAGTGGAGCTGGGGAGGAACTGATGATGCTATAATAAGCAAGTCTGGCTCAGAAGGGAGAGGTAGGGAAGAATTCTACAGTTATGCTCTTGGTGGTGAACAAACTTGTGGGGAAACAGGAATGTGCCTCTAGGTGTGTGTGCCTGTAGCAAGAGCCTATGGCTAGTACTGACACAAGGCTTGAAATTGGATCTTAAAGAAGCCTTAGGAGGTGCTGCTTATTTCAAAGAGGCCAAGAGGAGACTGAGGTAAAAGGCTGAAGAAAGTCTTGTGGTAGGAAAAAGTCCAGGGAGCTGGTGGCAAGGTATTTGTCTCTGGAGTGGAACACAATATAGAAAAGAGGCTTGAGTTACTCTACCAGCCCCTGGGAAGAATGCATGGAGCCCTCTGTCATATGGGGATAAGGATGGAAATGCCCTAAGGGAAGGATATAAAGACTACGGGGCTGAGAAATAGACTTCAGGACATACTCTAAGGGATTTTTTGTTGGACTTCGTTACTCTGCGAGGGGTGAAACTAAGATAAGACCTGCTTGGAGGGCTGAGTCATGAGGAGATCACCACAGGATTGAAATGTCTGGCAGGGGACTCCAGAGAGGAGGGAGCTACTATGCCATGCTCCACTACGAGGAGGTGTGCTAGAGGTAAGCCTACTCTTCTGCAGTCACTGAAGTGTGGGTTTATCTTGGGGTGTGGAGCAGTGATTCAAGCTTTCCTTTCTGCCAGCTATTCTTTTGTTTTGTTTACTTTTAATCGTGAGAGTTGGCAATGCTGGGTTGTTCCTTTTTCCTCTGGATAATAAGGAAGTGGGACTGGCTCTTTGGAGTAGGCTTAAGGGAAGAATCCTGTAAACAGATAACTGGAGGAACTGCCTTGGGCTGAAATTTTATCTCTTGGATTGTTTTAGTTTTAACTCCAGATCTGGATGTGAGTCAGCTATGACCCTATACGTGTTGTGATAACTGTTTTTGGAGTAGGGATGAGGGAATCCCTCGCAGCTGTCTTTTT
This sequence comes from Mesoclemmys tuberculata, assembly GCA_007922155.1. Taxonomy (NCBI): domain Eukaryota; kingdom Metazoa; phylum Chordata; order Testudines; family Chelidae; genus Mesoclemmys; species Mesoclemmys tuberculata. The sequence continues at coordinate 4,541,983 of ML675610.1, forward strand.
AAAAAACAAAACAAAAAAACACTCCTAAGCCACTGGCCTCTTTTGAAGGTGGTGTTTAAACTAAAATAGGTTAAAATCTTAGTATAATATTACACAATCTTAGCTGAAAAGATGTTGGTACCAAGCTTTACAGTGTGTCACTATTTTTTTACTACTAAACTAAAAAGTAAGATGAAGCAAACTCTTCACACAAACCCCCTTCTATTCAGTAGATAACATTATGGACGCTCTAGGCTGAACTTCCAGTCTTTGCCAACCACCATGGTAAGAGTACAGCCTGAGGTAACATAGTTGGACATTGTTTAGATCGATCTAAGTGGCTAGGAGGCAATCAAGAAAACCTGAAGTGCTGCAAGACATGGTGTTGGTGACCCAGTGGCATAGGCAAGAGTACTGTCAGAGTGCTGCCTTTTGATGAGACTTGAAGTCCCATTTGTGGCAGGTAAAAAGATAAGGTTAGCCAGGGTGAGGTGGCAAAACCCTAAGTCTAATAATTATATTCTATTCTTAAATTCCTCCATAGCTTCAGCTGGATAATGTGTGTTCCCTAGGTTTCCTGTCCTACACTGTTGTAGTGTTGCTGTGTGCAATGAAAGATCTTGTCTTCCCTCAGAGGTGGATTCATTCTAGTCAGACGTGAAGTGATCATTTACATATGATTTGTGAAAACTTTACATAGGATTCCTCATTCAGAAAGTAATTAAGGCAAATTTAACTGACCTATCACACATCCGTGGTACTGCAAGTATTGTTGAAAATGCTATACCATGGGCAAGATTCCCCTCCGCCCAAGAAGGTAGCATGTTCAGGGGGCTTGAACAGGAAAATCCTTTTTAGGCTATGTTTAGATGAGGGCAATAGCTGTTGTGTTGAACATGTAAGTTAACTCATTTAACTAATTTTTTAAAAAATGCCACTGACTACCTAGTGTACGTGGGGTCTAATGTACCTCGATTAAGGTTAGTTACCTGCCATATTTTTAACCAACTGATTGTAAATATTTTAAATCCCATCTACACTTAAAAATTAAGGGCCTAGCTATTTAAGAGGGGTGTCAGCCTGGCCTCCTTTTTTAACCCACATGAATTGCACCCATTCTTATCTACAAGCACAAATCCTGTTGCATCCATCATCTTAGTAGGATTTGCATTTGTACTAATTGTAGGTGCAGTCTTTTTATTTTGCACTCCCAAAATGAATCCTACCTGCTATAAAACAGGCCCACAAAGTATTTCTAAGTCTCATTTCTGCTGTTTCTTCCTCCAACCAATATCTGATTATACCTGTGCTGGGAGCATGATGCGTCTTAAAAGAGATGTCTGAAATACAAAAAACAAGATGGCAATCTGCCAGGGCTTCCTTGGGAAGAGGAAATTATTTCACATTCTCCCTTATGCTTTTCTCTAAAATGGGAGGAGCTGGCAAATGAGTATTTGCTTTCAAAGAGTGTCAGCTTTCCCAGTGGGAATACTTGGGAGTATTATAAACCATTTGTGGTAGCTTGTTGGCACTCCCCACGCTGTAGCTCTTTGAATGTTGTTTCATTTGGGAACCAGGGACGTGTTGGGACAAATAATATTCTTTGCCAATTTAAAGGAGAACTGAAATGGTTGTCTAGGCACAATTTCCTCAGTATAGCCTGTGTGTGAATATACACGGGGAAGGAAAACTAACAACTCACCTTCTGATTGCCTGTTTATTCAAATTAAATATATGTGAACTCTCCCTATGTCGCATGCATATCCTGTTTGATCTAGTTTAACCTCTGAAGAGGTTGACTCCTCCAGCTAATGCTGTAGCGTTTAACATTTAACATGAGTGGTTCTGAGTCTTTCCAGAGCTGTGCATCAGAGAACACACCAAGAGGAGGTTTAGTTAACTTTCTGGGCCAGATTTATTAGTTTTGCTTTAGGTAAATGCATACCACACCTTCCTGCACCAGCAAGGAGATCTCTGCACCACCCCCATGCAGAGCTTGGGCTTTTAGGAACGAGTGAGTGGAAATAAAGCAAAGTAGACTTCATGAGACCTGTTATCTTAAATGCTTAAATTCAGGAGAGGTTAGTGGATGGGGAGATGATGAAGTCCTCTTTGACTCCAAGGCAGACAAACTTGGTCCCTAGATACATGGAAGATAGTGTCATCAAAGGACTTCTCACGTATAATACTTTGTGAGAACTAGGCGGTATTCATGATTACTATTGTATTCTTTTGAGTACATCTGTGATCTTTTTCTAGTGGTTTCTGATCACGTTTGTACAGCACCCAGCAAGACAGGGCCCAAATCCCGATTGTGTCCTCTGGCTGCTCCCATAATGAAAATATTTAATACTACTAGTGATTTAGCACGTAACAGGACTGAGCCAAAGACGACTAAAGCCAATGGAAAGGCAGTTTCCAAAATCTGTTACACTCGAAAGAATTGTTCTTAATAAAGCCACAAATAAAATATACCTTGGGTCATTAAGCATTTGTAGGAAAGAATGGGGAATAGCATATTACATACCGGAGAGCTTTAATAAAGCTTTAGCTTGGACAGCAGCAGATGTATAGGTAGTGAAAGTACAGGTGGTTATTTGGTACCAAAGCAGTTTGAAAGATAATGACTCTGTAGAAAAGCAATAATGCAAGAGCCATTTTCTAAATAACAAGCAGGTGTGATTTGTCACGCTAGCCTTAACATTAGTTCTAGAGCTTTTTTGGGAGGGGAGAAGCGGCTATAAATTGAAGTTAGTCTGATCATCAATCAAAAACTTTCAAATGGGGAGCAATATACAGTAGTCTGCTTAGCCTGGAGAAAATGTAATGGCCTGAGCTTTCCTCTTATGAGTAAGGAGTTATAACTCATGACTGCCAATTCAGAAACTGCCTGTTACTGAAAGTGGAATTGAGAAGATATCCACCTAACATTTCAACCTCCTTCTGTTCTAGGCACGTTAATGTTGTCCATTATTGCAACTGCTAGGATTCTGCTGACTTCTTAGTTCACTGTGAGGTTTGATACAGTTGTAGGTATTTAAACAGAGTCTTATTCCAGACCCCTCTGTAGAAGGGTCAGCTCTCAGACACTCCCAGGGGGAAATCCTGACCATCAGTGAAGTCAGCTGCAAAGCTCCCAATCACTTTAATGAGGTCAGGATTTCTCTTTGGGGACACTATGCCAACAGCCCTGTGGGCTTTGTGTAGGGACCGTGTCTCATCCTCAGTGCCACTCGGTTCTAGGCACTGCATTCCTTGGGTCCAAATTCTACTTTTATTTAAAGGCCTCTTTCCCTTATGAGACCAGACTGCCAACCCATTCAACCAGGATCAATAGCTTACGTGCACTTTCTGGGGTAATGCAGAGATTTTTCTTCTGTGTGTGGTGGGGGTGGGGAGGGGAAGGGAGAGGATCTCACTAGGCACTTACTTTTGCAGTGTGTGTATGTATAGCTTGTCCCATTTGTGATGTCAGCTACCAAAATGGAGGCTCTGGACCTGTGTGCACACTGCCTTGTGTTGCTCCAATATGTACAGGCGGACCTCTGTCTCTATTACAAACCCTTCTATATCTAGCTTTTGATTAGGTTGCCCGTGGGGAAGAGGGCGTGTGCACGCGCATACAAGTATAAACTCTCTAAGATCTGGATGTGGGGACTTGCTCCAAGCTGAAACTTGTTATGCGGTATCTTAGTTCAGGAAAAACAAAATGGTCTACTTGCATGTGGTGTTCATGCTGGTGAATAGTTGTGGACTGACCACACCAGAGACTGACTGACTGCCCAGCCATAGAACAGGGATATCAGGGGCAGGGATGGTGCGGGTTGGGCTTCTAACAGTAGCAAGCACTCTGCATTGCACGTCAGCTTAGACCAGGGGTCGGCAAACCGCGGCTCCCGAGCCGCATGCGGCTCTTCAGCGGCTCCGGAACGCGACTCCCCGTAGTGACTAGGGGACCAGATAAAAAATTCTTGCCCTAGCGTGAGCCCTAGTTGGCAGCTCTGCCGCCGAAATTGACCAGGAAGAGTCAATTTCAGGGCGGAGACTGCACCCTGCAATTCTAGGTCCGCCGCCGAAATTGACCAGTTCGAGTCAACTTCACGGCGGAGAGTGGTCTGAAGTGCTGGCTGCTGGGGTGCACTGTGTTGGGTGCTGGGTGCTCCATTCATCCGATCCTAGCCCGGCCCCTCTGTCAAATTTTAGAAGACATTGTGGCCCCGTGAGTCAAAAAGTTTGCCCACCCCTGGCTTAGACCATTATTCAAAGACAGTTGGGTCACTGGATTTGTCCTGCAGTTCTTCTAAAATAATCCTCATCCTGCAGCCTCTTACCCATGCCATTAAACACTTAGGCACCAACGGGACAATGTGTGGGGCAGGATTATTTTCATTGGTATATACAAGACTGGTTCTTAGATACTGCCAAGCTGTTTTGGAACCTTTAGAGATTCGTGATCATAATCAACAGTAACGTTACCTACACAGATGTCTCTTAATAGAGAAAATATGACTGTTTGCCTACAATAATTGCCAAAACCATACTCTACAGTTATTGGGAGATAAACTGTCAAAGAAAGTATTGCAGGGACGCAAGATTAATTGTGATGAATACAGCTCCTAATACTTCAGTTGTCCTTTCTTAACAACAAAAAGACAAGCAATGAATGTCAAGCTCTTTTATATCTGAGGTGAATAAAATCTATCCAATTTGAATTCAAAGCTTACACATCTCCTCTAAGATGCAAACAAACCCATCAAAAACATCTGTTACCCTTAATAGATTGAAAGAATTTGGGAGTGTGAGCTAAATACATACCTTGTACAAGACAAGATTCTGGTTGGTTCTGAGAACTTGAAGAGCAAGGTTGTGTAGTAAGATATCAGCTCATCCCTGACCAAAAAAAATGCATAAAAAGTCACATTTCCATGGTTTAGCACTCCATAGAACATGAACATTCAATGGGAGTTGCAAAGAATATTGGCTGGATAAAGCTTGCGATTTTTATAAATCTGTTTACAGGTCTGGCCCCAAACATTTTACCATTCAAATGGGAAAAGGGGCTAAATTTGACAGATGCACTCTATTTGCTGCAAATAATTCAGCTGCCTCTAATCCAGCCATACAGGACTACTAGGCCAGGGAAAATGTAAATAGGTCTCAGTAGCTAGAGCTCCTCTGCAGAAGGCTGTTCCTAAAGGATGCCCATCAGAATCCCCTTTGGAGCTGTTTTCAGAACTAGTAAATCACTCCTTTTTGGATCTTTCCCTCATTAGTCATTGGACATTTAATCTACCCTTTTAGCACAGATGGGTAAGGGAAGAGAAAGGGGTGTTGGTGCTCATGCATTGTGCATTGGTCATTAAAGGCACCATTTCATTACATTGTGCACAAGGCCCAGGTGCTTTCTCTGGTGATAGACACTAAATAAACTCTTTATATAAATAGTCAGCTGAGACAATTAGTGCTGGCACAAGGCATAAAGCATGCTGGGCTCCCCTGGGGTTGCAGAAGTGCGCTCCTCTAAATGAGGAGGGGAGTGAAAGGGGGAGGGGGGCTGTTCCTGACAGGAAAGCTGATGTGGCCAAGTCTGAAACAGCACTTTCTGACTGGTAGAGAGAAACCGTCCTAGCCTGGTGTGTTCTCCTACATATTGCTTGCTCTTAGGATGCTGTTTGCAATGGTCTCATGGTGGTGGTGGGGGTCACGAAGAGATGCTCTTTGCCATGTTATACCCCAAAGCCCATGTGACTTTAACACCCCTTTTGCAGCCACACCAGAGTTCGGTTATGTGCTGTGGGGTCAGTTCATGTCCTTATTACTTTGCCTTACAAACATGCACTGATTTTTAAAAAGATCAGCTCTGAAGTCTGTGCTGGCTGGTCCCTTGCATTCTTGGGCCACATTCTCAGATGGTATAAAATAGCACAGCTCCTTGATTTCAAAAGCTCAAGATTGAGACTAAACTGTCAGCATAACATACACGCCTATCGGTATAGCTCTGGGCCCCATTATGTTTAGTACTAGACCTTTGGTGTGATCGGTAAAAGTCTCACCCTAACTGAAATCGTTTAGAAGAATTTTCAAGAGTAGAACCAGCTTTTAGAGTCACCTTTTTTATTACTGTCCCTTAACCTAAAATTAAAGTGTGTGTGAGCACATAAGCTGTTTCCAAGTGCTAGTCTCAGAAATTTAAACTTTTCCAAAGCACAATTCAGGGTTTCTCTACAATAAAGAGCCCCTTAGCCTTTGAACTTCAGTGCTGCTGCCCTGAGCAAAGTGGGAGCAGCTTTGCTATAGAAAGCTAATTGTGGTGTTTGTGTCCTATGTGTGCATTTAACTAACACATGGAATGAGGTAGAAGGAGCTCTTCTGGCTGTGTCGCTTCAGTTAAAGGGCTTCGAGCAGATAATGCTATTTATTAGCTCAGCAACAATTTCACTTTGCTAGATAACAAGTTATTAACACAACCTTGCCACTGTGTTTTGTTACACTTTGTGTGTCTATGGGTTTCATCTCACTGGAGGATCATCTCTACCAGCCCATAGTCTTGTCATTTCAAATGACGTTTGCATGATGATGATGGAAATCACAAAAGAGGAAGTTAACGGCTCCAACTGCTATTACGAACCTGACTTCCGCATGCTCAGCAGGGCCTGGAATATCAGACAATTCCGATACAGGGGCACTGCTGCAGTGGAGCAGTTGCATAGCTTATCTCTTTGTCATCAGCCCAGACGGGGAGGCTGATCATGGAAACTCCTAAGTGCCTGCTGCAAGAAGCTGAAAGCCCTAAAATCCAGATGGGAGTTCAGGCATGGTGCCAAGTGCAGCATAAATACCTGACTAGAGTACAGGGTGCCACTTAGCAGGAGATGCTGTTCAAGTTCAAATCCCAAGTTAACCATGACAAAGGGAACTTGGGAGCAGACTCTGTGCTAGGCTCCCTGAGAGGCACAAAGTGCCACTCAGAGCATGTGCCTACATTGAAATTTCTCTTGCTGACACAAGCAGCCTGTTAGTGTGGAGCCATTCCATCCCCTCCCTGAGCAGCACGAAGCCACGGTTAATTTGCTGAGGTTGACACAATTCTGAACCCACCTGCCCCAATGTGTCTTGGAAATGACTTTCCTTGATTGCCCATTCTGGCACTTAGCAGCTTACCTTTGTGTGCAGCTGGCTCCATGCACACACCAGCTACATGTGCTCCTCCCTGGAATAGACATGAGGTATTGGCTGGCCGGGGTTTATGGGGAGAAGAGACCGTGCAAACACACATGGACCAGCCATAGAAAAACTGCCAAATGTGAGGAGATTGCGTGGTGGTGCAGGCAAAAGGCCACAAGGGGGTCAGCAACGTTTGTGTGAAAGCGAAGGGACTGTTAGGCACACCACAAAGCAAGGGTGAGCATCAAGATCTGGTGCTACCCTGCAGACAAACAGTACGCTGTGCTTTGCGGTGGCCTCACGAGAACCCCACAGAGCAGAGGGGATGCCTCAGAAGCTCCTGAGACAGGGACCCCTGCATAAGCAATGAGGGGGAAGAAGCAAGGGGGGGGGGACTCTCACCATGCTGTGAGCCAGGAACTGTCAAACTCTGCAGCAGTCACGGTGCCAGCAGGCGAGTGCAGAGGAGCTTGACAACCGAGGGCAAGTACACGCGCTATTTCTTAACCTTTTGTTCTATTTTTTTCTCTCCCTTTTCCTCCCTGTCTCTGTACCCCTAATTAAAAATGGCATCTGGCCTAGTCACAAGACAGGTATTGGTTTCTCATTGCTATGCTAGTATGATGTTGGAGAATGTTTAAAAGGCTGCCTGGCAATCGAGTTACGGATCTGGTGTTCATTGGGGATCCTCGTCTAGGCAGAGCCAGAACAGAAGTAGAAACAGCATCCGCTTTTCACTTCGTTGGCCTGTTGGCCTAGGTGGGTGAAGGTATACAGAGTTCTAGTTATCAGAACACGGATGTCCCATCCTCTCGAGACAGCCCAGCAAAACTTCCAAGGAGCAGTTCTGCAGTCCTGGCCTTCCACTGTGATAGACGCTTTCCCACGTCCCTCTGTGGCGACATGGGCTGGCGCTGCTGCAGCAAACAGGCTAGCAGCACATGGGCTCAGGCGGCTCGAGGGAGCCAGTGGGAGTTGGGCATCCTGTGCCTTTGTTACCATCAGGAGTAAGAGAGCAGCCAAAATGGCTGCCTGTGGAAATAGGGCCAATATATTCATTGCCGTTTCCCAATACCCGTAGCCGGGCAGCGGGGTCAAACTATCAGTCAATGGAATGCCCTCCCTCCTGCTGGCGAGTGCCATACTCCTCATGGCTTTGAGCTGGAAAGTGACACTGTAGTGAGGAGCTCTAAGGGTAGCATCAAGCATTTCTTCAGGGCATCTGTGGCCGTAACAAGAGGCAGTTTTGAGATTTATCTTTCCCTTTCCATTGTGCCTGAAAATCTAACGGTGTATCTGTTTTGTCTTTTTTTTTTTTTAAATCAGCAGCCCTTGGCATAGGGGCTTTCAGGGGTTGCTGCCTCCATGCCCCCTGACCATCTGACCCCCTTCAGGAGGAGAAGGGGGGCATGTTCTGAGAGATTCTCCAAGTCCCAATTGCCTTGGATTGTGATTAAAGGTGTTGGAGAGTCCTTCAGAACACGACCATGGGGAAAGACAGAGGAGAGAGTAGTTGCTGCAGGACAGGGGAAGAGTGGGAGGCACAAGGGGAAAATGCACTAGGATGTAATAGGCTTGTTCAGGCAGCAAAGGGTTGCAGTTGGCCTACAGGTCCAAAGATCCTGCATTAGCAGCCTTTGCAGTCCTTGGAGGACTCCCTGGCTATTGATCCTCGGCCCCTGCCCTCCCCATGACACCATGGTGCACATCCTTGCCTCTACTGCTCCATGCCAGGGAATGACCAGAACCTTGGCTATCCGTATACCGACCTGTGAAAACTGCAGGTTGGCATGTAGCCACACTGAGCTGCTGTTATCTACATGGGCATGCATCTACTGTTTACTTCCATTGTCACTTGGGATTTTCAACTGTGGCTCACCCTTAAGCATTGGCAAGCCATTTTCAACCTTCTAGGTGTGTGTGTACTTCATTATGTGCAAAACCACTCTTAACAGAATTCAAGTTCAATTTTTGGGAAGTCAGTGTGGCTTCATAGTTCACACCAAGTACTGCAGGAAACAAAGACCCAACCACTATATCATCAGACGTAGACAAGGTGGACACTAGTTCATGAGAACTGTACTGTGACTGACTGTTTAATTCTCTTTTTACAGCTGCTCTCAGCTGCACAGCTCCTTGGTTGGCTCTTCTAATTGGCCCTGTGTGTAAGGCTAGTCAACCTTAACAGACAGCTGCTCTTCTACTCTAGTGGCAGCTCTTTTCCTTTTTCATCTGGAGTTTAAGCCCAGAAGGGACCACCCGATCATGTAGTCTGATCTCTTGTATATCACAGGCTACCATGACCCTGAGCACTTCCACACTCGACCCAACTATAAACTTAGACCAAACTACGACAGCCCACAGACTTCTGTGCCACAGGCAGAGAATAACAGGAGGCAAGCACCCTTGCAAGGGCAGGGAAATGATTGAGATATCCAGATAACCCTGGCACATTTTCCATACCCACACAGCGCAGAGAGAGGCAGGAAAAAACCTTAAGACATCGACCACTCTGAGCTGGGGAAAATGTCTTCCTGACACCACATATGATCTGTTAGACACGGAACATGGGTGCAAGAACCAGTCAGCCAGGCCCCTGAGAGTGAATGCCAGTGCCATCTCAGACCCGGCTTGATGTGTAGCCTCCAGATATGGCCTGCTGGGTGCTTCAAAGGAAGAAGATTTAAAAAATACTCCCAGGATTTACTGGGGGGGTGATGCACCTGCAGGTGGCCAGCTGAAACGCTGAAGCTTTTCAACATGACATAAACTTCAAATGGGTCCCCGGGCTGCTGAATTGTGCCCCCTGTCATCGCAAGCGCACTATCATACAACCAGTCATAAATTTGTCCATTCTCTTAAGTCGTGTAGCCCCATAACTCCTAATTGGGATGCTGTTCCAGAGCCTCCCCCCTCTGATTTGCAGGCTGACTATGTTCCTAGTCAGTTCATATCTTTGTTCTTGTGCCAGCATTGTTTTTACTTTAAAGCTCTTCACCCTCCCTGATATTTACCCCCTAATCTATTTATAGAGAGAGTAATCATATCCCCTCTCAGCCTTCTTTTTACTAGACTCAACAAGCCATGCTCTTCAGATCGTTCTCTTGTGTACTGCGTATTATGACCTTGGAATGTTGTTTTTTCCTGTTGAGAGCCAATCTGAGTAAACACAGTGTCCCTTGAATCTACCAAAAGCACATTCAACAGTCATTCTGCACCTGTTCGGCTGTGGTTGAATCTTTCCTTGTGCTGTCAAGGTGGCTAGCATAAAGCTTCATGGAAGCAGGAGAGAGAGAAGTTGGCTGGATCCTCCTGAATTGCTATTGGCATTCAACATCACCAATGTTAATTAGCCAGTTTGGAAAGAATGTTCCTGCTTGCAGCTTTTTGAAACATCCTGTGTGTTTAAAGATGTGAGCATCATGTACCATCCCTAACTAGACTCCACAGATATTACTGAAGTAGCCCTTTCTGTTACTGTACTCTGTGACAAGGTAGACGGGTGCCAGGGTGGGGATATGCATGTCAATTATTGCCCCATTACACTTAAGGAATCCTGTAGCTTTAAATCAATCCACAATGTCCAGTACATTAACGAGAATGACAGTCCTGGGTAGCAGAAGACAATTAATGGCCTTAACCATTTCAATATCAATGACCCACTCTTTCCCCCCCTTTGGATTTTCCAACTCCAAAATGACTTACACACTGACTGAACCAGCCAGTGTTGCAAGTTTTCAGACTGCGATAGCTGCTCACTCTTTAAGGTGCTACAGGACTCTCATTTTTTTGCTGTATACAGACTAACACAGCTACTCCTATGGAGCTCTCGTTTTGGTATGTCTGCACCAAAGAACTTGAGCAAGCTCCGCACACAGCTCCAGGAGCATGGCCTTTTGAATCCAAAAGTTCTTCAGCCCCTATTCATCATTCCAAGCCTATACTACAGTGCAATCCCACCAGTCAGGGCTCATTTCTCAGCGCTGGAAACAGCACTCCATCATTGGAAGCTGTTTCATGAACACCAGTAGCAACCTGGGATTGTTCATTGTCTATCAGTATCCAGTGGTTATGCTCAGACATCTGGGACTGCAAGTTGGAGTTGTAGCAGTATTCTTTCAAGCGGTCCAAGTAGCAGAGAATCGTGTGTTGTGTATTTGCAATACACAAGAAAATTGCACTGAGCTCTACAGGCTCCATACTTCTGTCAGAGAGGGCTGTCACCGAAAAGTACCATGTGAGACTGAGTTGGTTTTTGGTTTTTCTTGCTTTTTAAAAAAAAAAAAAAACAAAGTTCCACTTTTTTTTTATGTAGAAAGTGGTGTAGTGGGAAGTTTATCCCTGGCTCCTGGAAATCCCTGGGCAACTTTCTACTATCTCACAAAGCACTGTAAAAATGTCCCAAAAGACATTGGACCAGATGGTACTATGGAGCATACTAGGATATCTGTTTGTTGTGCACCATGCTTTAAGTTGACATTACATTGACTTGGTGAGCAGGTGCAGTGCCAACATAAGTAGCCAGGCATGCTCATACCTGAGTGACATACATTAGCATACAACCACCAAAGTCTGTAACTTCCATTGACTGAGCTTTGTGGTATACATGTGTCCCAGAGGAGTTCTTCCCATCTTATTTCAGCTCCATAACGACACTATTCACTGCCAGGGTGGGGTTAGAAGAAGAGCCATACGGGGTCAGACCAATGGTCCATCTAGCCCAATATCCTGTCTTCCAGCAGTGGCTGGTACCAGATGTTTCAGAGGGAATGAACAGAGCAATCATCTAGTGATCTACCCCCTGATGTCCATTTTAGCTTCTGGCAAACAGAGGCAAGGGACACTCAGAGCATGGAGTTGCATCCCTGACCATCTTGGCTAATAACCATTCATGTACCTGTCCTCCATGAATGTATCTAGTTCTTTTGAACAGTGTTATAGTTTTGGCCTTCACAACATCCCTTGGCAGCAAGTTCCACAGGTTGACTCTGTATTGTATGAAGTACTTCCTTACGTTTCTTAAGTCGTCTTCTATTAATTTCAGTGGGTGACCCCCTGGTTCCTGTGTTATGTGAAGGGGTGCATAACGCTTTCCCCACATCCTTCATGATTTTATAGACCTCCATCATATTTTCTTAGTTGCCTCTTTTTCAAGCTGACAAGTCCCAGTCTTTTTAATCTCTCCTCATACAGAAGCTCTTCCATACCCCTAAGTACTTTTGCTGACATTCTCTATCTTTTCTAATTCTAATGTGTGTAGTGTGGTTTTTTTTTGTGTTTTTTTTTTTGAGATTCAGTGGCCAGAACTGCACTGAGTATTTCAGGTGTAGGCATACCATGGATTTATACAGAGACTTGATGTTTTCTCTCTTATTATCTATCCCTTTCCAAATGGTTCCTAACATTCTGTTAGTATTTTGATTGCTGCAGCACATTGAATAGGTATTTTCAGAGAATTAGTCACGATGATGCCAAGTTCTTTCTTGAATGGTAAGAGGCCATTAGGCCTCATCAATTTGTCTGTATAGTTGGGATTCTTTTCCAATGTGCATTACTTAGCATTGATAAATCTTCAATTTCATCTCCCATTCTGTTGCCCACTTACCCAGTTTTGAGATCCCTTTGTAATTCTTTGCAGTCTGCTTTGGATTCAACTATCTTGAGTAATTTTGTTTCATCTGCAAATTTTGCCACCTCACTGTTTACCATTTTCCAGATCACTTATGAGCAAGTTGAACAGCACTGGTCCCTGGAGTACACCACTATTTCTCTCCATTTTGAAAACTGATGATTTATTCCTACCCTTTGTTTCTGTCTTTTAACCAGTTTCTGGTCCAGAAAAGGATCTTCCCTCTTAACCCATGACTGTTGACTTTGCTTAAGAGCCTTTGGTGAGAGACCTTGTCAAAGGCTTTCTGAAAATTTAACTACACTATGTTCACTGGATCACCCTTGTTCACTTGTTTGATACCTCCGTCCCTCCTCAAAGAATAGGTTGGCTGAAACTATCAGACAGGTGTAAGGGAATCTTCTAATATATTGAGAACTGAGACGATAGCTGTTGTCATCATCTCTAGCTAAAAATCACTGGCTGCTTCTTGAGTGCTGCCTTTCACACTAGGGACATACTGTGCTGTTTACGTTGCATATGGCAAAGAGCTGTGCTTCATTGAGACAATGTGGAAGTTAAAACATTTTACCTGCTTGGCCTTCTATTTCTGTATACTATAAATAGATTAGGGAAGGCAAGTGGCTTTTTTCTTTTTGTTTGTATAACTTCTGGAATGCATGGCACTATGTTTTTAGTTTGGCGATACTGAATTGTTACATTCACTCCTTGTTTATACTTATTCGCACCCATACTGTTTACATATTTCAAATGCGGTTCTTGAATGATCTTTATAGCTTGTAAAAGATGTGTAGCACAGCAGACTATCAATGGCCTCCATTACTGTAGTATCTGAGCATCTCAATCTTCACAGCAGTTATCCTCCTCCACTCTTGTGAGGCAGGGAAGTAGATTTCCTGTTTTATAGATAGAGGCTGTGACTTTCCCAGTGTCACACAGGAAATCTGAGGCAGAGCAAGGAATTGACTCCATGACTTCTGAGTCCCAACCAAACATTTACATACGCTCAAAGAGCTGTAACAGATACTCAGACCCATTAATAGAACATCTCCTTACCTCATTCAGAGGTAGCCAGGTAAGAAAAAGGCAATGCTCTTCCCTAGGCAAAAATGCTGAGTTACGCCTTTAAAAAACTGAGTGCTTTCACATCTCCTTAAGTGACAGCACACCACAGAATCAGGCCCTGAATCTTTTAGCTAATTGAGCTGGCTGTCAAATGGGTTTTTCCATGAAAAAACTGTTTTTGTCAAAAAATTGAAACATTACTAGTCTGTCATTTTTTGACCAAAAATGTCTGAGGAAAGTGCACCCTTCCTGGAAGGGGCGGGGGAGGGGGGGAGGCCAGGAGCAGGGAAGTTTGTTTTGACACAAACCTAATTCCCCCAAAATCTATGGAAAATTTTCAAATAGCCTTACTCAGTAAAAAAACTTGAAGCTTAAAACCCTTCAAAAGTGTTAAAACATTCACAGAATTTTTTTTTAAATCTGATTAAACAGGATAAAATCAATTCAGATCCTCTTTAATGAAGAGGATGAATGTGATGAAAGAAACTTCACAGCAGGGATGTCTGTCAGTGCTACAGGATTATATGGTGCCTGCCATTTGGCTCAGTGTTCTCTTGGTGTCAGAGAGAGAATTTCATCACCCTCCCTGAAGTTGCTTTTCATTCTCCATAAATTCTCTAGTGCCTCTTTAAGCCACTTGTATCAGAACACTGTCTTCTGAAATGTCCTAGTCTGATCCATCATCATGGTGGCATGTCACATTCAGTTACTGTGTGTGTCTTACTAGCTGCATTGTCATGCTGGCTGCCAACTAACTGAGTGAACCTTGCTTGTGATGCTGCTGGCTGAAAAACACAGCTGAGAATGGTGTTTTCAGAGTAATTGCGGAACTTGCTTGGCTTAACATTTCACTAGGAATGGGCATAATGGACCTTTAAACTGTATCCACACTAGACCTTTTTTTTTTTTTTTTTTTTGGTCAGAATTTCCCATAGTTGCTGCTACCACTCAAGTCATCAGCAATTAGCAGCTGTGGGGGTGATGATGGTGGTGCTTAAAGTGGTCAGAAAAATGTGGAGGGGGTCTATCATTTGGTAACAACAGCTTTGGTAAGACAGCGTTTAAAGTGGTGCCCCTCAGCAACATGGCTCCATTTAGGGGAAGAAAAATGTTGCTGTCTACAACTCCTTATGACTCCTTTTCTCTACCCCCACCGTCCCTGCAGTGCAAGCAATAGATAGTATAGAAAAGGTTCCACACTTCAAGCACAGTCATCTAACCCTGAACAGAGCATATCCGTATGACCTAAAGCTTAAAATGCCAGCCATCAGTCCCTCATCTGTACTAAGGGCTTGGTCTACACAGCCCCTCTGTGTGGAACACGGGTGTGTGAAGTGCAGCATGCACTAAAATGTTGTGCTGTAATTGCCCCATGTAGATCCTGTTAGTGTGAATGAAAAGGAACTAGTTCATGTAAACTTTGTCCTGTTTCAAATGGGACTAAATCCGTCTTCCCCCCCCCCCCGCCCAACATCATGAGAAAATAAAATAATAAATGGGGGGGTAAATGGGGAGTTGCCTTCTGGTTTCTGAGCCTTTAGGGTAAGCTAGTCCCATTATCAAGCCTTTCTGACAACCATGTGTGAGAGATGCTCTTTTTTAAAATGAAAGCTAAGATTCTTACTAAATTACCTGTTTCTGGGATCTTGAGCTTTATGAAGAACACCACCCAGGGCAAGTCTGGTATTAAAAATTGCAACAGGCAACACTGTCAGTAACACTTGCTTCATATTTTGAAGGTTTTCTTTAGAACTGTTAGAGCTTAACACTTGGTGCCTTTTTTTTATTTTAAATGAAAGCTGAGACTCTGAAGACCGACCAAGGTCAGTCCATGCACCCTTGGCTATTCTACGCCCACTATGCGGGTGTGCCACATAGCTTCTCTTACGGCAGCATTTCTATTGCAATAGCTGTGCATTGTGAAACAGATGAGCAATACTCATTCAAATAAGGGCCCCTTTCTGCAAACCCTTATTATCCATTCTAACGTTTGAGTGTTTGCAGGACTGCAAGCCATAGCTCTTACTATGGTGAGTAAGGCCATGTCTCTGCTAGAAGTGCTTCACTGATAAAGAAATGCCAGGGGGCTATATCAGCAAAGCTATGCTTTGTGCCAGCTTAGTAAAACCATCTCCCACAAGACACTATACTGGTAGAAGTGCATGTTTGCTGGTATAACTGTGAACACTAGAGACTTCTGGGGCACAGCTACATCAGTCGGAGAGATCAGACTGCTTCACTCCCTGCCTGACCAAACTGTCAGCAGAAGTCTGTACTGTAGACAACATTCAAGTCACTTATCTTTAGGGTTTTATGCTCCCATCCACCACCACCGTATCTGAGCACCTTCCATGTAAAACCAAAGGCAAACTTCCTAAGTGCTTGTAAAGTAGGGGGACCCTTTTTTTTAAAAAAAAAAAAAAAGTGTAAATAGCTTTTGACTGTAAGTATATTGAACTGATATCCAAAAGATGCAGCACTGCCATTAGATTCAGATGCTAAGTGTTTATAGTCCTTCATTTCCTGAGACAATAAGCCACCCGTGTCATCAGTGATCATAATTCTCAAGGTCATGTGCTGTACGTACTGTCATCTTAGTCACAATGGTGTGACAGCTGTGTGCTAGTGCACTCTACGTGCTGCATTCCAAATACTCCTGCTGCACATTGTACCTGGCTTTCAAGGACATTGCTGATGGCTGCTCCCTTTTGTGTGCCTCTTGGTTCAAAAGAAGTAGAAACAAATTCAATAGCTGAGCTTTACTGTACCTTTTTTGACCACTCTTGTAACTTTAAACAGCTTTAGAAATTAATTTAACTCTTTCCTCAGTCTGTTACCTCTTTGATCATTGACCCACACATCAAGGATGTAAGGCAGCTAACGCGCCCTGCAAACAGACCTGTGTACAACCCAGCTTCGCAAATGGAGTAAAATGTGGTCCAGATGCCTGGGAAATTGAGGCTGGACTTATATTTCCAGTTTTGCCAGCAACCCACTCTGACTTTGTGCGGGATGCTTAAACTAATGGGTTAAGGTACCCATTAACTTTGGTTTCCTTTTTGTTTTTTGGCTAACCAACTTGTGGAACCTTGGGTCTGATCTTGTATCCCCCACCCACCCTGCTCTCCCCACAAGTCATGAGCACCCAAAGTTCCAGTAGAAGCCAAGGGAGCTATGGTTGCCCAGCTTCCCAGAGGCCCAAGAAGTCTCAAACTTCACTTCTCCAACTGAAAAACGGGGACTATAGTCTATGCCAGTCGTTCCTTTGAGATTCACAGAGAGCTATTTGTAAATGCAAGTATGAGTCATTGAAATTTGCCTTGCAAAAAATGATCCCAAGGAGCATGATTTTTAATAAACACACATTTCCATGTGCATAGGTTAGGGAGCAAATCCTGCTAATCTGATATATGTACTTTTGGAATGGTACACACAAGTAGGATTTGGTCCCAAACTAGGCAGGGTTTACAAGGATTAACTAGGGCTGTATAAAACCGAGGCCTTGTCAACATACTGATACTGTCTATACTGATGGCGGCAAAGTCGCTGCCATCAGATCGATCTTTCTGGGTCGATTGAGCAGTCAGTGAAGACCCATTTAATCAATCAGGAAGTCAATGCTGGTAAACCACCCCCTCAAGTGGTGTAGTACTGCGTCAATGTCGGTTTAGTGCAGTGAAGACAGCGCACAGAAGGAAAGCACAGCAGTCGACTGTGTGTTGCTTGCGTAATGCTTCTCAACTGCCGCTGAATTTCCAGGCAAGTGTAGACCAGGGCTAAGAAAAAAGACGTATTTTAACCTGTTAACTAGTCTGTTTCAATACTAGAGAAAACAAGGCAGTTGTAATTTTAACCCATGTTAGCTGGTTGAGAAATCCGTGGTTCCCCTATGGTTTGTCCAGTCCACCGTTTAACACAGGTTAGTTGACCCTCTATTTTAAAGATGCACCTTTTTCCTAGCGAGTCTAGCCTGAGAGGGTTCAGTCCATGGGGAAGCTGACATACTTGGTTTTGATTTGTTTCAGTATAATTTTTGCTTGGGTTGGTTCATGATTATTGGGAAGTAAGAAGTGTCAGGGTTGACAGTCCTTTATGGTGGAAAGGGCTTTTTAAGGAGGAAAGATTTGTAGACCATCTTAAAGATGGAAAGAATCTGGTTAAGGATGGGCAAAGGCTCCTTCCTTTAAAAAAGGACTTACAAATATTAATTCAGGTACAAATGGCAAATTCATTTTCACAGAATGCACGATCCCTCTTATTTACTATCATTAATATTCTTACCAGAAAGATCGTTCCCAAGAAGGTTTGATGGAAGGGGAAGTATTGTAAATACTCATGCCGACGTAGGTATACATATGTGAATGTGTCGGAGTGAATCGAGATACCAAGATATATCCATGCTGCAAGATGTCTGGAGTATGCTTTAACACCTCCCCACACTTTTGAATGTAGTAATAAGAAAAGATGCTCTTCAGATTTGACATCTTGGGTCAAGTTCTTACAAAGAACCCTGTAAAAGTCACCAAATTAATTCTCAAATTTCATGGCCTGATGTGATTATCAGGGAACAAGACAATGGTGATAATATGAGTTAATTATTGGGAGAGCAATTTGAGGACTGGGAGACATTCAATCAGGATGGCTGTGATGACCACCCAGGACAAATATGCAAATTATTAGTACCTATTGTCCATTCCAAAAGCAATAGACAAGGTGAGTGATGTATCTTTTATGGGACCAACTTCTGTTGGTGAGAGAGGCTCAAAAGCTTTAATAAAAGATATTACCTCACCCACCTTGTATTTCTAATACCTTGGGACCAAAACAGCTACAACACTGCATATAACTTAAAACAATAGTCACAGGGAATAGTCTATAAGCCATGCATAATGTAAAACATATTTCTTCTAACAATTTTTCTTATTTTTTTTAATTTGTAAAAATCTGTTCCTGGATGATTTGTAAATGGAAAGGGGCTAACTTTGTTGAATACGTTGTTAGCTGCCATTCGTTCACCACGCTCTGATATCTGCAGCAGAAACATAGCCTAGGACGCATTTGCAATTTTAAGTGTATGCAGCAATGCCTTTTCTGTAAAGGAATGAGGAGAGCAAATACTTCCTTCAAACAGAATGGCAACTCAAGCCGCCTTCATTTTATTGTCCAGGAGCCTGATTCACCTTTCTTCAAGGGAAACTGCATTAGTGTAAAATTAATGTGGAGAGGAGAATCAGAACCTTAGAGATTTTGTCGTTCTGGTGGATTATTAGCATTCCACTACCGTGATGATTGTAGCAATTGGCTGTGATGATTGCAGCTCACTTCCCTCAGGCCATTCTTAGTTGTTCATTCATAAATTAAGCTTGAATGCAGATTGAGTCCCCTTTTTTAAAAAATAAAAGGATTTCTTCACTCTGCCTTTAATGTTTGATCTTCTATTCAGCTGTTCCAATAGGCTGCTCCCTTTCCTTTTCGGAGACCTTGCTTTTGTCTTTACAGGGCTTCTTTACTCGAAAGCAAAAAGCTTTGATATTTCTTTCACCAGAGTAGGAGAAAATAGTCTTTCTTAACCTTAATGTATATCTTCAGTTTAAGATCCAGGACAATGTGGTTGCAAGTACTGTATATGCTGTGGGTGAAATTTTCCTGGATATTCTCTGGCAGGCTCTGAATAAATGGACTTCATAGAGGTAATTACATGGATTGGGAGGGTAGAGGAAAGGCACTCACCCCTAAGCCCACAGGCAGAGCACTGGAGCTGCTCCACTGCCTTTCTGTAAAAGTTCTCATAGCCTCCTGAGAAGCTACAACCCCTGCTTGTCCCCATGCACAGCGTTGTGGCCAATGCCTCCACAATGTGGCAGAGCCAATAGTTACCCCTTCTCTTCCCCCCCCAACTCGTCCTCCAAACTCTCCTCAAAATCAGTCTCTGCGATGACTTAAAGAGGTGCTGGAGTGAAGTCCATTTCTTCTAGACCTGAGAAGTGCTAGAGACCACCTTCAGCCTTAAACTTTGAATGAATGAACCTAAAATGAGTAAAGTCAAGTAGCATAATGAACATCATTATAAACTCTTATTTTAATGGTCACAGCTGGCACCCGGTCAGCCATGCCCCTCCCTCATCCAAAGGCTTCTTAAAAACTGTGGAGCAGCTACTAAGGGGCTCCTATGGGACTGGAGAACAATACCACAATGCATCTTTCCAGTTAAATACCCCTGGAGCCAGGACACATGGGTTCGCAATAATATTTAGCAGTTATTGAGTATTGTTTGTTTAGAATATTTTACATACATTAATTACACAGCCCTGAAAAGCTGCCATTTTACAGCTGAAGGCAGACAGGAAAGTGAGGTGACTTGACCAAGATCCCTCAGCAAGATGGTGACAGAGCCACGATGAGAAAACAGGACCTTTTGAGTAATAACCTGTGCTCTTTCCTCCAAGCCTGGCTGCCTTCCATGTGTGCAAGTGGTTAGAGTGTGAGATAGCCCTGAGACTTGAGGGTGTGGTATGGGTGCCCTATTTTAGTCTTTCCCTTCATGTACAATTTTGATATAGGAAGCCTTCCCTGTCTACTCCATCATGCTCCAATCCAAACTCCAATCAGTGCAGGCTCCAAAATGAGACTCAGAAAGATGGCACTGATATAAACACACACGATTTAGTCCCTGAGGCAGCCAGGAGATGGTTTGTTCTTTGGCACAATTTAGTAGTCTCAGGGATCCTCAAATTTGTGGTAGCAGTAATGCTCCCCTAGGGATTGCTGTAGTGCTCTTGTGATTCCCAGCCAGTACATACTCAAAGGCATACCAGAGGTGCAGCCTAAATTGTAGGGGAGGGCCATGGAGCAGATTTTGGGTCTGTGAGCCAAGATTATACTAAATTGAAGGATTTCTTCAGCTACTCACTTAGGGCAGCTTTCAGACCTCTTCGTGCCACTCTGCTATGGTCCCTGTGTCATCCTCTGGAGCAGGAATCTGAACCTTATTGTCAAAACTGCCTCTAATGGAAGCTTTTTTCATTTCCTTGGTTTGTCGTCAGTCTGTCTTCCACTGCCCTGTCTTCCACCGCCCTCTCTAAGCTTTTTAGCTGGCTGTTAATTGTTTATCAGAGCTTTTGGTTTTAAAATTTGTCAGGCAAGGATTATCCCTCTGAAAATAATCCCGGTGGTAAATTTGAATTGCCTCGTTCCTTCATCCGTGGCACTGAAGGCCCTCAATCTACCAATCTGACAGACCATGGTTCCTTGCTTTCCCTATTATTACCCAGTCTGTGGTCACAGGATCTCATCTAATGATGCATATTTTTCATAGGTAACCTCAGTGACTGATATCTTCCAAGGATCACCCCCACTAGGGATGCTGAATATCTTCTTTGAGGAGTTACAGCACTATGATTTCAAATTATTCCTTTAATGCTTCGCTTATTGGCATTACAACTTGTTTGATTAATAACCAGCAATTGATATATCAAATAGGATTCTGACTGGTATGGGTCATGTGACACTCTACTCCCACCCCCAAATCTTGGCCAAATTGACTGCTTTCCAGTTCAGTTTAATTATAATTATAAAGTGTTTGTGCTTGCAAAGATAAGCACAAAACAGGGATTATCAGAACCTGGTACTGGGATTGAGAGGAGAGATTTTGTGCCACCTCTGTGCTGGGGCAGTGGGGCTCAGCTGGCCTCGAGTTAGGCTAGAGCAGCCTGAGGGCTGCTCTAAATTTGTGCCACCTCACAGCCAGTGTCCCTGTTGGCATTGGAGCGGTGGGGAATTACTGCTGGACACTCCTCTTTTCTACCCTTTACATGTCTCCATCCTTGTCCACTCTGCCCTCACATATTCCTAGCACACTATTGAATGCCTTCTGTGCCCGGGACTTCTGTAGAGCCAGCTCTGTACCTGATGGAAAGGCGAGCAAGGCCTTGCTGTGACAGGGGAATTCACTGGGGGGATTATGATCAGGGTTGGATGAAGGTGTTACAGGGCCTTAGACACACCATAACGTGGTGGCCCAGCTTTTATGCTCCTTGCTATGGGCCATGACCTACAGTGAGGCAAGAGTAGCATGGGATTCACTCACACACACACACCCCGAAACTGCACCAAGGTCCTTTCTCTGACATAGATTTTTCTTTGTAACCACAAGGGGTGGAAGGTTACTTCAAAGAAAGAGAGAGAGCTGAGATTCCAATGTAAACACATGACTCTCTGAGCTGGGGCCTACGTCTATGTACCAATCTGACCCTGGTGTATGGGGGGGTTCCTTTGCATCAACTAGTAAAGTGTCTGCAGCACAAGGGTGAATTCCCTGTAAGGGTAACTCACTGAGTTAGCGGTGATAGTGTGAGCTAGCAGTAATCTATTGGCCATACTGGATCAGACCAGCAACAGTCCACCAAGAACTCATGGACAGAACTGACGTCACTGTAGATGTTCTCATTACCCTTATAAACATCAAATCCTTTCTTGAATCCTACTAAGCTTTTTGCCTTGATATTTTGGGGGCAGTGAGTTCCAAAGGTTGTTTATGTGGAAAGGATTCCCTATCTGTTCTAAATATCTTTTAACTTCATTAAGTGTTCTCTTGTGGTATAAGAACCACTGATAGAGCACTCTGCAACGTCATTCCCAAAATTCTCACTCGTTTGAAGAACTTTTAGCTATTCTACTATCAGAGAAGGCGCTGCATGTTGAAATGTAGATCTGCTTCTACTTTGTTTGCTCAAGCCTAAAGTTTAACTGCAAGGTGAGTGCTTTACCTAATTTCAGATCCACTGAAACATTTTAGGGTCCATCAAGAAAAAGATACTAAACCTGGTTTTCTGCTCATTATGGTTGGCTCATACCAGTGTAACTTCATTGATTTTACTTGCATAAGTCTTAAGCTCTGCTGAAGTCAATTAATTTACTCCAGTATAAAACTGGGCCAACTGTGGTTAGGCTTCTTGAAAGATGCACTCCCAACAGAGGCCTATACACCGACTACATTGTAGCTACACAGAAGTTAAAATGTCTAACTAAATTACATTAGAATACTATTTTTTTTGGAATAAATGTGAATTGTGATATTAATGAGAATGGATTTGTATAGAAACTTTTTTGGGTATAGTGGCTTTTCGTGGTCAAGTTTGCATGGTTATGATCAGAAGAGTGATTATAGAGAACTTGACAGAGTTCAATTTGCTTCTTTTTATTGACAAAATAATCAGTTTTTCACTGCTGTGAAGACAACTGAGCCAACCCAGATCTGAGAGTGTGATCTGTGGTTCTGGTTTGGCTTGTACAACATCAACGGTATTTCGAGTTCCAACATAATCTGAAATATCTGTGGTGATGTATGAACCAGAAAAATCTCAGATGGGTTTTCACATGGCAAATGGAGTTTGTACTGCTGGCAGCTAAAAGTCTGAACCAGATCCTTGGACCCTTCTGACTGCTTCATGTTGCTCCTGTGGCACATAGCAGCCATGCACACAGTAGCTCTGGCCTAACTAGACATTCCCCAGTATAGAAGAAATCCCCAGTGCTGTAGAGCCACTAATTGCTCTGCATTGGCCATGTCCCTTACACTGGGGAAGGGGGATGAATGCCTGTGTATGGCAGGGCTCCTTGGATGCCAAATGGCCCGTTGAAGTCATAGGCAGCTGGATGCAATTAAGGGAAGCCCTAAAATTTCACTAAATTGTTAGGGGACAAGATAGGGGATGGCACTGAGGAGCTGCATAGGTGCTTTAGAATAGCCGTTGCCCAACCTATTCTCCCCTCTCCCTCCCCCACATGCACTGAAAATCTGCTCCTAATCCTCAATTAAAACTAAATCTATGACACGGTCTTTCTTGTAAACTGAGCCAACTTCCCCTAGGAGACATTACACATGAATCCCCATGTTGTTGGGGATGCTACTGCATCTGATGAAGTGGGTTTCCGCCCATGAAAGCCTATGTCCAAATAAACTTGTTAATCTTTTTAAGGTGCCACAGAACTCTTCTTGTCATGCTATTGGAGATACTCTTCAAAGGAGAATGACCTTATTTTTTGTGGTTCACTTTTCTAGTATGAGATTAATCAGCTAAAGAGACTAGAATTAGCCAGAGCTAACTCCAGTCTGTTCCACATTTAAATCCTTTAACTTTTTAGCATTTACAATTGCTAATTGGTACTCTTCTTAGAGTAGCCTCATCAGAGACAAAGGAAGGGGCCCAGCTGTACCTATCCTGCCAGGAAGGGGCCCAGCTGTACCTATCCTGTGGAGGATTCACTAGTCAAAGCTGTTGTTTGGTCACATTCCTCCAGCTCTAATTTAATAGTACAAAACTTTTTGGTCACTCTTATGAGTGACCAGTACATGGGGGAGGTTGGATACATTAAGTTGTTTTCAATGGTATTAAACTATAGAAATACCAGTCTCTTCTTTGCATTAACTGCTTTACTGGTGTTGGCCTATCAGGTGTTGCTAATATCAGGATGCAGCTGTAACTGCAGGCTGCTGTGGAGGTATAGACCTGGAGGGGAGAATGAAGACAGTTGCAAACAATGTGATCTATATGTATAATCTGGTTGACACCACTATTACCCTGTGAAAAACACAGGCTACATTCTACTTTGCTTCAAAGACATTGAAGTTAGTTACTGTTTAGGAAGAGTCTCTTATCAACGGTAAATGCATAATTTACCCACATTCAGAATACAATGAGTTACAGATATTTTCTGCTTGTGTTGCTTTGTGGAATTCATGTTCTTCACCTTGGATATGCTAGTAAACTTGAGAATTAAAATGTTTAATGTGCAGTAATGGGAAAGTCTTATATTAATATGGTATCTCCCATTTTAAACTATTTGGAAATCAGAACTTCTCTTGATGGTTCTTATGCTTGCAAGAAGAGTTATTTAGTAAATTTCAGATGTTTTGGTAAGAAACTGAAATCCAGTGGGAAACTGTTCGTATTCCTATGGCACCTGTTACTCTACAGTGAAGCAGAGAAATTTTAGGGATAAAACTATATTTTCCTTTTTAGTGGTAAAGAATCTGTCAGTTTTTTCTGTCACATGATAACCTGCACTTGTATTTCAGATGCTTTTCTAGGGCTCTGCAGGAAAAAAGAATGGTCTGTGAAGTCTAGTATAACTTGTTTTAATGCTAATATAAAAGTTGAAAAGAGAGTTGCCCAAAAAGAGCTAAGAGAAGGCCAAATACTCAAAGCAAACTGAACCAAATAGGCAGGCTGCCCTCAGGAAGGGAATGTCATGGCCTCTGAACCTAAAAGGCCTTGTCCTAATCCAATCCTGATGGGAATTTAGGCTTGAGACCAAGGACAGTAGAGCATTTTGTAGAAGATTTTGCTATTTTGAAGTTCTCCATGATTGGGGAGAGAGCCCCAGCTCGTGGGCAATCTACCTGGCAGACTGCTTTGGACCTGTTGCATTAATTTAGAGAGAATATATAGGCCCAAAGAGTCAAAGGTGCTAATGTGGCCTGTCACTGTCCAACCTTAAAGATAAAAAATTCAGCTTCTGTCTCTGGTGTTGACTTTCACTTGCAGCCTCACTGAGGGGGGGAAAGCAGGCTCAGCACATGGTCTTATAAGTCATTCTGAGACCTGGCAAACTTCTACCAGCCTTGGGCTGTTTAGGGTGTTGAATTTAACTGCCTCTTTCTGGTGACAAGCTTACAGCAGTTCTGCAAAATATACATTCTTGACTAGCTAAGCAAGACTCTGATTAAACAGAAGGCAAAAAAGAGAAGAGAGGTGGAAAGGAAAGGAACATGGCAGCAGGGAGTTGGTGATGACAATCTCACATCCCAAGCCCAGGGTGGGGCATTAGCTAGAGCTGGTGGACATGGAGATGTCAGCTGAGTGCTCTCCGGCCAGGACATCTTTCAGGATTAGGACAAAGACAAAATGGCATCAGGCTGGGTCCTTGGGTCCCCAGAGAGTGCAGGAGTGGTAGCCATAATGGTGAAATTAATTCCTTCCCTTTTCAGTCAGCAGCTATTGCATTTGCTTCTGTCCAGTTATCTTCCACGAAAATGTCTTTCTAAGAACCCCAAAAGGCAGTGATGGGTTGAATAGCTCATCCCTTTATTTTTATATATTGTTGTATTATATTTGGACACGACACACCAGTTGTGGTCCATTGACTTCTGGTCCTACACTTGTTTACCAGGCATGTCCTTAACACAATCCCTGAATTATCAGTAGGCCTTTTTATTTGGACTAATTCAGTCTCTCCCTTTAGCACCCTTTTCCCATGAACATTTATTGCACTAGGTTATTAGGATACTAAACTTTCTCACCATTTCTATAGTTGAGCTCACACTACGGGTAAATTTGTCGGTGCAGTTCTGGACAGACAACAGACTCTGGAACCCTGGGGTCGGTCCCCAACCTCAGAGCAGTCAGCCTGGTGTGCTGTCCCAGAACTGGATAAGTGAGCAGGCAGGGAACCAGCAGGGCGGGGGCTGGGTTCTATTTGGAACTTCATCAAAATCGAACAGATTTTGCCATTCTGCAGAAACTAACACAACTTCATCAATTGTCTTCCCCTGCCCCCCGATTCCTCTCCCCCCCAACCCGCTCTAAAGGACAATCAAGCTCATTTTAGATGCTTGGAGGAAAAGAAAGTGAGAGCCTCGCCTGTACATTAACTAACTTACTCAAACCTTTACAATACATCTATTCCAGTAATGAGCAGTCAAACCCTTTTGAATATCAATCTCATGGTTGGTCCGAACATTTTTTTGTTTTGTTAAAAGGACAAAATGAGGAATAGGACTAAAATTAACCCTTAGCAGCTTTGTTTAGTTTCTAAAGGATGTTTGCATACACAAGGCCGCTCCATGCAGTCTGTTTTGTTCTTGTGAGGCTACAGAGTATGGAAACGCATAAGACTCTTGCTGCCCTTCTACAGATGCTCAGAGGAAACGTCAGGATTTTAGTGAAGTTGCACCCTTTGTTTGGGGGAAGGGTATCAGGACTCGAAATTAAAAGAGAGACAAATTCTAGGGATGGCTAACTCTTGACGTTCTCTGAACAGATGGCAGTCACAGCCTGCTCCAAATAAAGCCTAAAAGTTTCCTTTTGGGGTTTGGATTATTCAGTAAATTGGGTAAAGCCGAGCACAAGACTGAACTTTCATCTCAAGCTTGACTATTCCTAGGGTTTTCTGTGGGATCTCCCACTTCTCTACCCCTCGTTCAATCTGACCCATGGGGGACACCCACATCTCTATAACCTGGTGGAGATTCACAAACTGAACCACCATAATAAGTCATCAGAATTTACTCCATAACTTTGAGCAAGGCTTCCAATTCCTAACAAGGCAGTTCAGCAAGATTCCCACATCCTTATGCATGGCTGTAGATACTGCCTGCCCTTCTGGATGAATCTTTAATGCAATAGGAACTGTCCTGTATTCTCTTTCCTCATGGGGGGAAACGTAAAAACCCAGCCTCCAATACGATAGGAAAAATCTGAGAACCGTGACTTTGAAAACCTAGAAAACAAGACAGATTTCACCTCTAGAGGAGGAATTTGCTGTGTAGAGGGGCACCTAGCAGAGACTGAAGATCTACTGGGAAATCCAATCTCAGTACTTATTTTAATCCTGTTTCTTAGGTAGGCACTGTGCAGGTGGTCCCTGCCCCAAAGTTGACAGCCTAAAGAGACAGGATACATCACAGGTTGAGGGAAAGGAATCTGATGCACAAGCAGAGTGAACAATGTGGTGGCAACTGTTTGTCGTGTTAGTTTCATGATTTCAGGGTCAGGGGAGTTGGTTTAGTTAGGAGGGGATGAGCTGAAGGAAGAGGGGATATTGAAAAGGTTAGGGGGAAGAGCAGAAGAAAGTAATAAGGGCTGAGGTGAAGAGACTCATGTGAGGGAGTGGGTTGGAGTCAACAACCACTCAACACACACCACTTGAGCTTCACTGACCAGCTATCTTCCTCTATGCTTTTCAGACTTCACACAGCCTTAAGTAGTGCACCATACAGCCCCGCATCCAATCAGCCACATCATTGAACCACACTCACCACCAGGGGTTCCTGCAAAACTTACTTCAGCCATCTTCCTCCAATCCACCTGTCCAGTTAACTTAAGTTTTCTTTGTCTGATCATCTGTTATTTTGTATCACTCTGGTCTCTCTGTAAATTTGGCCGATTGCCTCCTCAGTAGAAGTGTGCATGTGGTAATGCTCAGCAATTGCCTGCAGCATTTCAATTTGAAGAGCCTCTTAATGTCCTATTTCCTTAACGTCCATGTCTCTCATCCATACAGCAATGCAGGCTCTTGTAGAATGAAATTGTCGCTGAAGACACTTCATGGTAATGCATTTGCTTCTCCAAATGTGACTGAGTATTGCTGGAGCAGGAATCGCAAGTCCCATTCTTTGTCAGATTTCTGAGGCAAGGCCTATGCTGGGAGCTAGGGACAAATAATGCTAAACATCACTTAGCGCACAGTGTAGACATAGCCTATGGGAGAAATTCCCTTGCTTCTGTACGTATACTTGTGCTAGCTCTCACTGAGCAAGCTTGCGCGTGTAGCGCTAGCATGGCTAGCGCCAGCAGAGGAATGGTTAAGCCATGCTGAGTACAAATCCACCTGAAACCAGTGAGAATGTACTTGACACAGCGCAGCTGTGCCCTGACTGCTGCTGCCTTTGGCACGTTTTATTTTTACGTTTTGCTAGCTTGAGTATATGCACACAAGTAGTGGAATCACACCCCTTGCTCATAGTGTAGACAGTTTTTTAAGTGGTGATCGGCATCATTTGTGGTCATTTCTGGTAGGTGACCAAAGCCCACAGGTAAGTCAAAAAGATCTGGGAGAAGGGCTGTAATTTGGGGGAAGCATGGGCTGTTATAGGACGGGTAGGAGAGAAGGACAAAATTGGGGGGAGGAGGAAATCAAATCCGTATCTTAAATGTTTGTATACGAACGCGAGAAGTATAGGAATAAGCAGGAAGAACTTGAGCTGCTAGTAAATAAACAGAACTATGACATAGTTGACATCAGAGACTTGATGGGATAATACTCATGACTGGAATGTTGGTACAGAAGGGTACAGCTTGCTCAGGAAGGACGAGCAGGGAAAACGGGAGGGGGTGTTAACTTGTATATTAACCTCAGTCCAAGTCTATACATTTTTAAGAGGGAAAGAGGAGACAAACTTGTTGAAAGTTTCTGGATAAGGATAAAAGGGGCAAAAAAACAAGGGTGATGTCATGGTACGGGTCTACTGCAGACCACCAAACTAGGAAGAAGTGGTGGATGAGGCTTTTTTTTTTTTTTTAAACTACTAAGTCATCCAAAGCACGGGCCTTGGTGGTGATGGGGGACTTCAACTACTCAGCTATCCTTTGGAAAAATAACACAGCAGTGCACAGATTATCCAACAAGTTCTTGGAATGTGTTGGAGAAAATTTTTTATTTCAGAAGGTGGAGAAAGCTACTAGGGGAGAAGCTGTTCTAAATTTGATTTTTGACAAACAGGGAGGAACTGGTTGAGAATTTGAAAATGGAAGGCAGCTTGGGCAAAAGTGATCACAAAATACTAGAGTTCATGATTCTAAGGAATGGTAGGAGGGAGAACAGCAAAATCCACTGTATTTTGCTGAAGGCAGACTTTAGCAAA
>ML675610.1:4571472-4729447 GCA_007922155.1 Mesoclemmys tuberculata
AGAACAGCAAAATCCACTGTATTTTGCTGAAGGCAGACTTTAGCAAACACAGGAAGTTGGTAGGTAAGATCCCATGGGAAGCATGTCTAAGAGGAAAAACAATTGAAGACAGTTGGCAGTTTTTTTCAAAAAGACATTAAGGCCACAAAAGCAAACTGTCCTATTGCATCAGAAAGATAGGGACCATGGCAAGAGACCACCCTGGCTAAACCAGGAGATCTTAAGTGATCCAAAAGTAAAAATAATAATAAAAAAAAAAAGCCATACAAAAAAATGGAAACTAGGTCAAATTAAAAAAGATTAATATAAACAAATAACACAAGTAGAAAGGCCAAGGCACAAAACAAGATGAAACTAGCTAGAGGTGACATAAAGGGTAACAAGAAAACGCTCTACAAATACATTAGAAGCAAGAGGAAGACCAAGGATGGGTTAGGCCTGTTACTCGATGGGGGGGAGATCAATAACAGAAAATGAGGAAATGGCAGGGATGCTAAATGACTTCTTTGTTTTGGTTTTCACCAAGAAGGTTGGTGGCAACTGGATGTCTTGCATAGTGAATGCTAGTGAAAATGAGGCAGGATCAGAAGCTAAAATAGGGAAAGAACAAGTTAAACATTACTTAGACAAGTGAGATGTCTTCAAGTCACCAAAGCCTGATGAAATACATCCTTGAATACTTAGGGAGCTGACTGAGGAGATATCTGATGCATTAACAATTATCTTTGAAAAGTCTTGGAAGATGGGAGAGATTCCAGAAGACTGGAAAAGGGCAAATACAGTGCCTATATACAAAAAGGGAAATAAGGACAAGCTGGGAAATTACAGACCAGTCAGCTTAATTTCAGTACCTGGAAAGATAATGGAGCCAGTTCTTGGTCTGGTTTTGTTCAATATCTTCATGAATGATTTAGATAATGGCAGAGAGAGTATACTTATTAAGTTTGTGGGCAATACCAAACTGGGAGGGGTTGCAATTGCTTTGGAGGATAGGATTATAATTCAGAATGATCTGGACAAATGGGAGAATTGGTCTGAGGTAAATAGGATGAAATTGAGTAAGGACAAATGCAAAGTACTCCACTTAGGAAGGAACAATCAGTTGCACATGTACAAAATGGGATATGACTCCCTAGGAAGGTGTACTGTGGAAAGGAATTGGGGAGTCATAGAAGATCACAAACTAAATGAGTCAACAGTGTAACATGGTTGCAAAAAAAACAAACATCATTCTAGCATGTATTAGCAGGAGTACTGTAAGCAAGACATGAGAATTAGATTAGACCTCAACTGGAGTATTGTGCTACATTTCATGGAAGATGTGGACAAATTGGAGAAAGTCCAGAGAGGAGCAAAAATTGATTAACGGTCTAGAAAATATGACCCATGAGGCAAGACTGAAGAAACTGGGTTTATTTAGCCTGGAGAAGAGAAGATTGTGAGGGGGCATAACAGCTTTCAAGAACATAAAAGGTTGTTACAAGGAGGAGGGAGAAAAATTGTTCTCGTTAACTGTAGCGTCGGCGAAGATCAGACACGGAGTCAGTGTGAGATGAGAAGAGGCATGCCCGTGCTTTCCACAGGCTTCTTTTATTACATATCTCAGGCTTGTTCATTGATTAACCCGCTGATACATCTACATGGTTAGTAGTAGCCGAGGGCTCTCTCAATCAGCACGTAGGGCGCTCGTGATCTACAGCATGCATGGTTACAAAATCTAGTTAATCCCCTCAGATTCTTCTGCCGCACCCTTTCTGAGCACGGTTTGCCGATACCCAGGCTGCTTTGGAAGAAGCTTGTCCCTACATTCCCTCCTTTTTTCTTATTTTGGATCATTACGGTTCTTCAATAGTTTATAAACATAATGAACCTGCTGTTTGCTGAGAGTCGCACGAGGCCGAAACGTGGGGACGCAGAGGCTGAGTAATCCGGGTATACACTGGATACAACAGCACAAGGAGACAAGCACTATTAAGGCAATCACGCCGTATTGCATGACTTGTTTAAGCCATCCGGTAGGTAACCAGGACCATAGATACTTCCACCACTCAGGGGTCACATCCTGCTTGATACTTTGGGCGTATGACTTTAACATGTCCAATTGTTGCGGGATACGATTGCTATTATCTGTTAGATTGAAACAACACATTTCCCTAACGGCCTCGCACCCTAAATGTCGTTGAAGGAGCAGAAAGTCTATGGCAGCTCGGTTGTCCAGGATGGCGTGGCGCAATTCCTGCTGTTCCTGGCTTAGCAACCCAATGGCTCCTGATGTGGAATTGATAGTTTTTGCCAGAAGGCAAGCTATCCCTGCGAGGTTATTGCCATACCTCACCGCTAACCCCGGGAGGCCCACCAACGACGCTGCCAGCGCTATGTATTCTGCTTTGCTAAACAGAGTAACATTTCCATTGCACGAGGGGGCTAAACCCACAGCCTCCCTCTTAGCGTGCCTGCTGGATTGATTAAATAGAGTTGCTCTGGGGGGCGTGAAGGGTACCAGGCGGCTGAGACAGCATTGGGACTCAGAGATGTTTGCAGGGACATAATTAAAGGTTCGACTCCCGCAGGAGAAGAACCATCCGGAGGGTAAGGGGACGTGGCCGTAGTTGCTGGTCACATTTTGGAACGTCGTACAGTTCCATAGTGCTCGGCCAGTGACTAAGCATCCCTTTGGGGGCTTGTGCTGCGTACAGTTTACTATGCGGGCACACGTGTTGTTCTCGTGATTGGCGACATAGGTAGTGTATAGCTGAATAAAATCAGGCAGTGGTTGGTATGTGGGAGTCCCCCAATTGGGAAGAGTGGAATAGCGTATCTCGGAGTTATTTAAGAAATTGCTTAATCCCGTCTCGTTTCCTAAGCCTCCTGGGGTTTTACATACCAGTACGAAGCAAGTACCCAGCAGTCCGTGCGTATCAGGGGCGTCAGTGAGGCAAAAATCCGATTGGTTCAGTATTTTTGCTAGGTGCACCCACAGGTTATACTGCATTCTTTGTTCCAAATTCTGGTGGTCGCCATTGGAGGCCCCCACCCCCTGACTAGCCACCAACAACATGATACACAGGAGAGTTAAGGAATTAGCACTTAGACACGCGAAGGTGGCCAGCAGGAAGTTCTTGGGAGTTTTTTCCTGCTTCTGTTCATCCAGTACTTTTTGGGCTTGCGTCGACAGGGCTTTCACTTCCCCCCAGGTCAGGCGGTGTGGTGGTCCTGCCGGTGCTCGGTTCCGCTCCTTTTGGGGGTCCTGTAGGTGCAGCGTGAAGTTTGGGATCGGATTTTTCAGACCCTGGTGCCACGCCATTATCTTTCCACGGCTTTACGTTCTTTGCCGGGACCCGCAGAGGACCTGTTGGAAGAAGCACAGCAGCATGTCCGCGCCCCCAAGTTATTAGGGACACTGGCCCATGCCAGTTAGGGTCCGGAGCCTTTCTGTACAGGACTAGTGGTCGGGGGAGTTCCTGTTCAGTCTGAAAGAGACGTTCTGTTGCCGAAAAGTTATTGGAAATATTTAAATGATTAAGGGTAAAGAGGACCTTCATAAGCCATTCACAGCGGGCAGGCAGACCAACCGGGATCCCCCCTTGTTTTTTTTGTTTGTCCAGAGCATTTTTTAGCGTTTTGTTCATACGTTCCACTATGGCCTGGCCAGTGGAATTGTAGGGGATGCCAAAGATATGTTGGATGTCCCAGTGGGCGCAAAAGTCTGCAAACTGAGTGCTAGTGTAGGCAGGTCCGTTGTCCGTCTTTAGCTGCACAGGTTTGCCCATAACGGCAATGGTTCGGATCATGTGATTTATGACACGAGCAACCTTCTCACCCTTTTGCGGGGTGACCCAGATATAATGGGAGAAGGTGTCGATAACAATGTGTAGATATTTCCAGGGGGCAAAGGGAGAGTATTGAGTCACATCCATTTGCCAAATCTGATTAGCCTGTGTGCCGCGCGGGTTGACCCCTATTTCCGGACTATGGGTGAGCTGAGCGCACTGGTTGCACTGCTGAACTATGGCTCGGGCTTGGTGCAACGGCAACTGAAATTGTTTTGCGAGGGCTTTAGCATTTTGGTGAAAAAACGCGTGGCTCTCACAGGGGTCTATGAATACCCCATGCACTGACTTAACCGCGGCGTCAGCCCTAGCATTTCCTTCAGTAAATAAGCCTGGGAGACTGGTATGGCTTCTAATATGGGCGATAAAGAGGGGATAGTGTCGCATAGAGAGGACCTGTTGAAGGGTTAAAAACAAGGCTAGTAAATTATCATCACAGGTTGGAGATACATAGGAGCCTGGGAGATTTACAACTAGATTGGAGACATACAGGCTATCTGTTATAATGTTTAAAGGCTGTTCTGAAAAGCTTCTGCACTAAATGGCACAGGGCTTCTAATTTTTCTTTGGGCAATGGCCACTGCTCCACCCATACGGGCTCCTGGTGCAGCCACTGGAGGGGGAGAGTGGTATGTTTTTTAGTCATCTATTCTGAGTGTGGATGCAAACTGAGTCAGCAAGTCTCGCCCCCACAAGTTGATGTGCACCGGTAGGATCACGGGGCGGATTTGGGCCGTCCTTGTTCCCTGAGGGGCTCTCACATCCAACCAATTGGCGCTGCGCAGCGACTCCTGGGAGCCGCCTACCCCCGACACTGCAGGAGCGGGCTCGGTCGGCCACTCTGGTGGCCACTGCTTATCAGCAATAACCGAGACGTCCGCTCCGGAGTCTATGGTTCCCTCAAATGGCCTGTTATTGAGACAGTACACTCTTTTTGGTTGATGATCCCCAATATGCTCCACCACAGCAGCCACTTGCGGGTGAATTGATCTATCTGTAGCTGAACCAAATCCTCCCGTCCGTTCTACGTTTCTTCCCCCTGCAGGGAGGGAGAAGCGTAGAAGAATCAGCTGGGCCCATGCATCCCCTTTTAGCAGCTTCTTTGGTAAGTGGCTCCACATTTGAATGTAAAAGATGCCCTTGTAATCTGCGTCTATAACTCCTGGCACCACAAAGATTCCGTTTTTCCCGGAAGAAGAGCGGGGGAGAATAATCCCCACCATCCCCTCCGGCAGGGGGCCCTTGAGTTGGGATGGCATAACAACGACCTCCCCCGGTAGCTGGATTTCCATGTCTAGTTGATTATACAGATCTATTCCAGCGTTTCCCTGGGTGGCTGCCGGCGAGTCATAGATGTCAGGCTTGGCGGTTTTGGAACCTGGGCAAACTGCCGGCCCGCTTGCTAGTTTCCCGTCGGATTGCGCGCTCCTCCCGCATTAGGCGGGGGGTTGCTGCGACATTGATTTGCCCAGTGATATCCCTTTTTGCAGCGCGGGCATACTGATTTTGGTTTATTATTGCTCTGCCCGCTTCCCCCGCCCCTATATGCTCCTCCCCCTGGGGCTCTACATTCCTTTTTGTAATGTCCGGGTTTTTTACAATTGAAACAACTCCCCTGGGGTTTATTTCCCTTTTTTAAGGCTGCTGCTAGAAGCGACATTTGATGAACCTGCGTGCCCACGTCGGCGCATGCCTTAATCATTTCCGCCAAGGAGTAATCGTCCTTCCCAATTATTGACTGCAATGCTCTGCGGCAGTCTGCATTGGCACTTTCATATGCCAACTTTTTTATTAGCTCCACCTGGGCGTCTGGGTTATCAATTTGTCACTGAATAGCCTCCTGCAGCCGGTCTACAAATTGGTGGTACGGCTCAGAGGCCCCCTGTCGGGTGGCCGTGAACGATTTTGAAGGCTTTCCAGTTACAGGTACCCGCTTGAAAGCCTGAAGAATGCAGCGCCCGATTACCGGATACGCCAGTTGTGGGACCCCCTCCATCTGTATTTGGATCGTGCTGAACTGCCCTGTCCCATATAGTTGATCTGGGGTGTATGCCCCCCCACTCAGGGCGCCCGCCCGCAGCGCCTCTCGCTGGTATTCACTATCCCAAACCACATACTGTGACGGAGTCAACACCATACGGCAAAGATCTTTCCAATCTTGCGGTATCATTTGATACCCACTCGCTATGCCCTCTAGCATTCCTTGAGTGTACGAGGACCTCACCCCTGATTCCATGACCACTTTCCTCAATTCTCGCAGGACCAAGTACAATAGTCTCTCCCAAACAGCTTGAGGATTCCCCTGGTCGTCCTGACCAAACGTAACCGGAAAAGCCTCCAACCCCGCTCTTAGTTCCTCATCCTCCAAAGTCCCCTTTTCTCTTTCTTTGCGCACCGCCGCCCTTACCGCTCCCTCATATTGCGGGGCGGAGGGAGAGGGCGTGTCCGCCCTCTCTTTTACCGGGGGAGTCGGGAGCAGTAACTGCGGGTATACTGGCGGCGGGGAGGGGATGGGAGCGATGAGTGATAAAGGTCTGGAGGATGCCTCAGGTCCCACCTTCTCCAGAGCTTCTCTACATCGCTGCCACAGCAACAAGTGCTGTATGGGGGCTCGCAGTTCATCATATAATGCGGCCCCTATTCTTATCCAA
Organism: Mesoclemmys tuberculata; assembly: GCA_007922155.1. NCBI lineage: Eukaryota > Metazoa > Chordata > Testudines > Chelidae > Mesoclemmys > Mesoclemmys tuberculata. The sequence goes on from ML675610.1 coordinate 4,577,954, forward strand.
TCTTCCACTTTTAAAGAACCCCTATCTGGGTACCAAGGACACTGACACTCTACTTCTCTGAGCAGGCTTTCTATATGGCCGAGAGAGGCGGCCGTGCAGCCCTGCTGCTTCAATATCTTTTGCAGCTCTTTCGCATGATCCTTCTGCGGTGCTGACAATTCCCCCCCCATACTCACGAAAAGGGAGCGTTTCCGCTGTGGTGCACCAAGGCTATTCCAGCCGATGAGCAGGGGAGATCACATTGGGGTCACCAGATGTAGCGTCGGCGAAGATCAGACACTGAGTCAGTGTGAGATGAGAAGAGGCATGCCCGTGCTTTCCACGGGCTTCTTTTATTACATATCTCAGGCTTGTTCATTGATTAACCCGCTGATACATCTACTTGATTGAGAGAGCCCTCGGCTACTACTAATCAGCACGTAGGGCGCTCGTGATCTACAGCATGCATGGTTACAAAATCTAGTTAATCCCCTCAGCTTCTTCTGCCGCACCCTTTCTGAGCACGGTTTGCCGATACCCAGGCTGCTTTGGAAGAAGCTTGTCCCTACAGTTAACCTTTTGAGGACAGGACAAAAAGCAAGGGGCTTAAACTGCAGCAAGGGGGGTTTAGGTTGGACATTAGGAAAAACTTCCTACATGTCAGGGGGCTTAATCACTAGAATAAACTACCTGGGGAGGTTGTGGAATCTCCATCCCTGAAGATTTTTTTAAGAGCAGGTTAGACAAACACCTGTCAGGGATGGTCTAGATATTACTTAGTCCTGCCATGAGTGCAGAGGACTGGACTAGATGACCTCTTGAGGTCACTTCCAGCCCTATAATTCTGTGATATCACCCAGGTATTTGACTGCACTCAACGCACTTCAATGCCTCATTGGATGTGGGTAGGAATGTCATGTTATTTTCAACACTTAGATGTCCCCATTCCTTTTTGTGTGATAATGCTAGTTATCACAATTTAATTTGTGCTCTGAACTTTCTGCCAACTTGAGGAAGGATAGGAGCATCTATGGACAGCCGAGGGATGGCTAGTAGCAAGTCTGTAGAATAAGCCAGGCTTTTAAGGAAGGAGACTGGTCAGGTCTGCAGTATGCAGGAAACATTTTTTTTTTTATGATGAACAGAAACACTGTGACAGTGAAGTCCAATAAGGCTGTTCAGAAATAAATTCAGAGACTGGTGAACCAAAGATGTTGACACGCAGCGTTCTCTCCATGATTACAAGAAGGGAAAGGAGAAGATTACATCCCAAATACCAAAGGCTAAATTCATGTTTACTTGAAAAAGTAATAAATGGGGCTCATGAGGGTGATGTGTAGGGTCATCTATTAGGTCTGAAATCTCACCTTAATTTTATCCTGCACGCTGTTGCATCTTCATTGAATTACCAAAAGATGACACTTGCTGTCTATCAGTAAAATTTATTGTATTCTATGCCATTTCTAGGGCCTGATCTTGCCAACTTGAATCAGACAAACTCCTGGGGCAGCTTCCAGGTTCAGCTCTTGTCAATAACCAATTGGCAAGGTGGAAGGGAGTGGGAAAGACTGTGTGGAGTGAACTTACTTAATAACTGAAGACCGTTATGAATCTCACCACCTTCTGCCTGTGTGCAAGATGCATTTCTTTGACCTTTCTTCTCTAACACATACTTAGCAGCATGTACATTAAAAAAAAAAAAAACACAAAAAAACCAAACCCTACCATTAAAAAACACTCCACTGAGCACATAATTCTTCCTTATGGGGGGGAGGAGGAGTGAGACATGATACTCAAGTAACTAAGAAAGACATTCTGATACTATGACAAGGAGCACAGTATAAGAACTTATGTAGATTAGAATAGGGTGTGAGTGAGGGCAAAAATGGCCTTGAACTTCCTTTGCACTCCCTGTAGGGTGGTTTTGGGCTGGTTTCCCAGTGCAGAGTGGAGAAGCCTAAAGGTTTGTTTTTTGCCAGTTTCCAACAGCCCACAAGGCCTATTCTAGCAGCTGAGGACTAGCAGGGTGCAGATGTAACTTACTGGCACACCCTGGACACACCACTCCCTGGCCATTTTCTCCTGCCCCATGGAGACTCAGAGGCTTGGCAAAAGAGTGATGCAAAATTGCCTTCATGGCCCAGAGCATGCAGGTTCATGCATCTTATTTCAAGAAGTTCAGTTTCTGGAGATACAGGGCTAAAGATAAAGGAGCCAGAGCTGTCAGATCTAAAGGGCCATAACAGATTAAGTCTTGTCAGTGGAGGATTCCCCTGAAGCCAATGAAACCCACACTAAACCAATGCACGACCATGGTCAGGAGCAGTGAGCTGCACATGGCTTCTTTGTGCCCTCCCCCAACACAGCTGAACCCAGAGCTTGTTAACTGCAGCCGAAAGTCTGGCTCACACTATTGAAGCATATGATGTGTCACCAAGGGCTCCAGTCCTGCTCCATTAGTGGACACCAGACTGTGATTGAATCCTACATACTGCTAAGCTCTCCAGGCTCTGGGTAGTGACTGACAGCTGTTCATAGCTCTGGGTCTTTCAGGCCTACTACATGTGCAGACCCAATGTCTTACTCCCCTCTTGGGAGTAGGGCCCCCTAGACTTCAGAACCACTGTCTTAACCCCAGTCACCCTCCCCCAGGCTTCCAGCTTCTCAGACACATTCCCCCCACAGTCAACCTGGACAGGGAAGATCTGGTTTCCCTAGTTATACCCTTCAGGGACAATATGGCAGGAAAGCAAGGAACACAGGCTTAGTAAAGGAATGTCTTATATACACATACTTTACTCTTAAGAAGCATAGGAGAGTTGCAGATCTATAGGAAAACAACAAACTCCTCTACACAGTCCCCTTCAATCTAACCCTTACCCCCTTTTGTGAGTCCCTAGTTTTGGTCCAAGTCTGTAGGGGAAGCAAAAGTACCTCCTGCCTCTACCTTTCCTCCAGCATCTGGCAATAAATGACTTGTAGAAGCTCTTCTTTTGGAATAGTCTCCGTCCCCCTTGGTGAAATGGTCTGCTTGTCAAATGGTCTTCCAGTCATTTGCTTAAGCCTAGGAGGTTTTCCTAGCAGGTTTCTCTGGAGAGAGTGTCCACTCAAAGGCAAAATCGCTGTCTGCAGAAGCCCCATTGTTCAATCAGGTGAGAGACATTCACTGATTGCTCAGTTATACGTTTGCCAGACATAGCTCCTCACTATGTGCCAGGTTCCCTGCTAACAAATGGATGATCTAATCAGCACTGGCTGTTTCAAGTATAAATAATGTTCATAAAACCAAATGGAATTCATAATTGGAGACAGGCATATTCCCCAAACTGTCAGAATCTGCAAATAAAATGACTAACATGTAGCTGCTGGAACCCCAGTGGATTCTTTAGATACTGCACTTCTGTTACGGAGTTGCATTGTTCCCCTGGCACTTAATGTAGTAATGATAGGAGTGGGTCTGCTCCTGTTACCCTATCCAAAGGTAGTAGACTTACCTGGCCCCTTTCTGCCCCCAGAAAGGGAAAAAGAAAAAAGTGTGGCCTAGAAAAGAGGGCTATCAGCTAAGAAGGTAACAAATGTGTGGGTGAAGGGAGTGAGACCATGATCCCCAAGAGCAAAGGGGATATTGGAGATAACTGGGCTCAAAGGAGGCGTCTGGCTGGGAAGGTGTTTGTGGCAGGAAAGGTGTCGGAAAGAAATATGAAAACTTTCTCATTCTAGGTCTGTGAACATTCATGTACACTAATTTGACTAGAACCTAAATGTCTGATGTCTGGTGTGTTCCTGATTTGTAGGCCCAGCTCTGTGGTCCATATTAACTGACAGCTTTTAAAACCACTACTTTGTTGGAAACACAGGCCTGATTGTCCTATTTCCATAGTTATGGAGACTAACACATCAGCCCAGTTAGCCTAAATCCTCCATGCATCTAAGCATAACCTGACCTAATGCTGTGGTCCCTCTTTTATCTAAGTATGAAGACTTTGTCTTAATACAATCAGCTCCAGGGTGCAAAAATTGCCTATTTCATCTTAAAACATGCTTGATTTAGTTAAATATAGCCAGACAGCTCATTTAGAAACCTCTTTGTTTCCTAAATAGAAACTTTAAGAACAGAAGCTCAAGGCCATTTCCCCGGAGTGTGAATTTCCTCCTGACAGTTGGTTTTTCCTTTCTTTCCACTGGCTCCTTCGCTGTACCCATTTGTGATGTGATACTGATGAAGCATTTTTCTGAGGTTAAAAGATGATTATGCTTTTCTAATGTCACTCTACACACAGCAGATAAAGCAGGAAGAATCCAAAGTTACCGTTCTTAAGGGGCAAAACCAGGAGCAGCTGAGTTTGGTGAGGAGGAGAGATGTATTGCTCTGACTCCTTCAGGTACCATGCTATCAAGGAGCAGCAGGGTGGCAGTGTGGAAGCAGGCTATCTCTGTGAATGACTGCTTAGCTTCTGTAGAAATTGAGTGATCTCTCCAGGCACTAGGAAGCTGAACTTCCTGCCACTTCCAGGAGGTGGAGGAAGGCAAGTCATACTCTCCTGATAAAAGAAAAAGGAAGAAAATCTGAGTGCAAGTTTGTGGGATTTGTACTTCCTTTTTTCCTCACCCCCTTTGAGATTTGGCCCTTAAAACATTCATTCATTCAGCCATTTATTTTTCGAATTAAATCCATCTATCTATGGTACTTATATGCTGTGACCCCCATTACCATAGTATCTGAGCACCTCACAATCTTTAAGGCATTTATTTGAACAATAGCCCTGTGAGAGAGGGCATTACCATTACTCTGTAGATGGGGAACATAATGACAAAGTAATTTGCCCATGCTCCCACGGGGAGTCTGTGGGAGAGCAAGGGTCTCCTAACTACCAGATTAGCACTGTAACCACTGGACTATACTTCCTTTTGACTAGCCTAGTCCATGGAACCACTAAGTATAGTTTTCCTGTGAAGATTTATTTAGAACTCCTACTGTACTTTGGCAAAAGCAATTGCAGTGGAGTCTTACATATCTCTCTATTACCACTGACTCCAGACTTTCTTTAGATAGTAGCTGATAAAGTTCAAAACAGTAATTTCCACCAACAAACTGGAACTGAAAGCCTAGGGAGTTAATAGAGCTTTTTCATCTCAACCTAACTCTGATTTAATTTCAGATAACAGGAAATATGCCAACTTTAGTTGCTAATTACTCATTGGAAATTATTTGTAGCAGACCTCCAAGTGTCCTATAACAAAAATGCACCAACAATGCTGCCAACACAAATCCTGTGTGTGTGGGGGGGGAGACTATTTGGATCATGCAATGATCTTCTGTGAAGATGTCTGAAATACAACAGACTACAAGACCAGTAATTTTAGCAAATTCAGAAACCACAGTTCAAAAACATCAGAAGTACAGGCAATTTTGTCCATTTTCTTTAATGTGCTAAAAGATTTTGAATCATTCTTTGGAGTGAGTTGGTATTAGTCATTTTCACTTCTCATTTGCTCATGGATCTAAGTCAGCACGCTCTCTGTGTCACACTCTGCTGAATTCTGATTATACTCATTTGGGAGTAGAGCTTTAATTCACCCTAAAAGATGTTTTGCTCTTTTAGAAAATGAGATACTATTTCATTATGACTAAAAAGTCTGCACCTTGTACTCTCTATTCACAAAAGGCCAGCTCTTGCCACCCTTCTACATTGCAATTAAGATACTCCCACATACAAGCTGGCTAAGGAGGTGTCTAATTATGGTGCAGACATTCTGGGCCTGAGCTCTGGGACCCTCCCACCTCACAAGGTCCTAGAGCCCAGGATCCAGCTGGAGCCTGAATGTCTACACCACAATTAAATGCCCCTTTAGGCCGAGTCCTGCAGGCCTGAGTCAGATGTGATGGGCCAGCTGCATGTTTTTAATTGCAGTGTAGACATATCTATAACAAGTATAACATGGTAGTCTTAGTCCATGAATAATATCAGGTAAAGGTGACAGATTCTGGCCTAAAGAAACTCAGCATACGAGTAAATGGTGTGGTGATAACATTTATTTTTGTTCATGTCTCTTACTTCTGTAGCAATCATATTTTGCACTTCTGTATCATCTTTCATTCAAGGACGATCTATCTATTCAATGTTGAATTTCTGTGCTACCTTGGCAGTAGAAATGACAAAGCAGTTTATAACATCCTCTAACTCTGACAGTATATCTGTGAGAGAGAAGTGTTTGCCTCAATTTTCTATGCTTTAAAATGGACATCAGGTGACCTGCCAATATTGCAGGATTGAAAGTAGAACCCGCTTCCCTGCTTTTGGCACTATAACATCAGTTAGTTCACCTGCTGCTAAGAGGGCATTTCCAAATGCAGTCACTCCTCCTATAGTTTCTAGAAAGCATTGTGGAGGAATGCTTCTTGTTCCAGGGCAATGGGAAGAACAAGCTTAAATGAATCTCAAAAGAGGAAAAATGGGTCTGTGCTAAGATGGTAAATACATAAACAAATTTAACCGCATAATTCTGATTTTTTTTTCAGCTGAAATTTGCATATAAAAATATTTGGCTGAAAACCAAAATATTTTCATTTGGAAATGTACTTGTGGTGCTTCCTGAGAGAGGTACTTAGTGTGCCTTGTTCATCTTCTATATTCTTGGCTCCGTGGTCAGACTACATCTTCCATGATGCCCCATGATCTTCCCTCCTGGAAAGGGGAGAAAGTGGACCATGGGAGTCCCTGACCTTGATTCATCATGGGAGATGCAGTGCAGGTGGGGAGTCTGATCCATAGAGGAAAATGGTGTACATGTGGCAATTGAACTACAGCTCCCATGAAGCATGATGGCACTTCTTACCAAAAAAAAAAATTAAGCTTTTAAAATCCAATTTTTCATTGGAAAAATAGTTTCAACTACATTCTTTTGTCCATCCCTAGTCTGTGCCCCTTTTTTTTTTTTGCTGTTTTTTTATAATGAACATAAAGAATCCCTGACAGGCTTTTTCTACTTGTTTTTTTGTTAAAATTTAGGTCTTGTCTAGCCTGAAATGTTATGGATGGCTAGAGAACAGGAAGAATGACAAAGAAACCATGCAAGTGAAACCTGATTGAGAAGAGAAATGGTTTCTACTTTGTTTTTATTCTTTGGGCCTGGTTCTCGGAGGCTGTTCACCTTGTGTGGTCCTTCATACCTATGCAAAATGCTATCACCTGTGTAAAGTGCATGAAGAATTCTGATTGGGTAGTGTTGCACCCATTCTGCCCAGCAAATGACTGAACAAGGTGTAAGGGCACTGGAGAATAAGATCGTTTATTTTTTATATTACTTAACCTGTATCTAAGGAAGCATCCTCCCCCAACTATAAGTATTCAACACCCATTGTTAACGAAGTGGTGAGAGAACTCCCACTCTATAGTCCCAAAGAGAACTTAAAAAACACAGCAAAGACAGATCTTGATATTACTGAATTTTTAAAGAGAAAAGACTAACTGAAGATTTCCTTTTTTTTTTTTTTTCTGGAGAAAGGAAACCTTTCTAGTTGTCCATTGCCCTTGTAAAGGGCATGACCTCAATTTTTCCTTGTGTAGGTCACTTTAAGGCAGACATGCAGATTCTTCAAGAAAAAATCTGAAGTGGAAAGAGGTTTATTTTTCTTACCTACAGAGAGTCACAAATTGGGGGCAGAATTGTAGCCTTGGGCGCTCATATAGAAACAACCCCCATTTGCATTTATTCCTAGGTAAAATACCAGCTGCTAAACCAGTGTCTTCTATGGCTGTTCCACGAGACATATATGTTGCTATTGTTCCTCTTGCTGATGCTGACACAGTTGCTTCTAATTCATTTCCTACAGCTTACAATGATCCAGCTGGACATCTGCCACAGCCTGTACAGTCAGAGACTGAGGAAATGGAAGCCACTATCATTGATTTCAGAGAATTAAGTCCTGATGCAAAAGGTTAGGTACAATACAATATGCCAGAGTGCTCCCAAGGGAAACCCAGCTAGAGAAAACAAACAGAGGGCTGGTCACTTAGGTGACGACATCAATGAAAATGTTCCATTTTAACAAGAGGACATGTGGGGGTGCGCCTAGCAGCAACACTTGGGCTTGCTACACTTGAGGATATTTTGGCAAAACTTTCCCAGACCGCATGGTCTAGGGCCGCTATATATACAATGCAGGGGATCAGAATGGTGTAGTCCCAACCACACCTCATCAGCTGTTCCCAGAGCATATTAGGCATTGCTGAAAATATGGGTCCCCCTATACATTGGTCAGAAAAGAGCTTTGAATGGGAGCAAGTGGATATAATTTTCCCTCTTAGGGACTGAAAGGGAGAGGTTGATTTAAAAAAAAAAAAAAAAAAAAGGGTGTAAAATAGTGGATATGGGATACTGTTTTATATTGTTGTCACATTCTGGGGTGCAAGCTAGACCAGTGAGGGCTTATGTCACCAGCTGCCCTGCAACCCTGGGTGTCTCTCAATGCTTTGCTGTCGTAGCTTCCTATCTGATCCTATCACAAACAGCCAAACAACATGCGGGTCACACCCTGAGTGTCTGTGTATAGCTACAGCCCTGGTCCAGCAATTCAGCAGCCTGTCAATAATACTCCAGCCACACTCTGGCTTCTAGGAGTTTTGGTTACAACTTGCAGAGTGACCTCAACAGAACTCCTGGTCCTGGATTTCCCCCCATACCTGTGTTCTGCACTGTCCAGCCTTCTCCTGGGCAGTTCATATAGTAAAGGTCTGTTGCCCCTGGAAAAGATCAATATTCAACAGTTTGCTATTTTAACTGAGTTACTGAACAGCTCAATTTAAATGTTAGATTCTAGATTAGCTAAAATTAAAAATAAAAGTTCAATTACAAAGATTTTAAATGAGTACAAATATAAGAGATTAAAGCCAGAAATGGTAACAAGAAAAATGCTTTCTAGTAGCTAAAACTTAACAAGCTAGACTTGGATCAATGTAAAATCCTTACCACATGTTCCCAGCAACATGGCTGGCCAAATTCCTCAGGTCAGGGATCTTCTCCTCTCCCAAAAGGCTAGCTTCTTTGTCTTCTTAAGAGAGAGAAAGAAAACTGGATGTTCTTGCCTCTCACTTTTATAGTCCAGTTATTCTTTGAAATGTATTTTCATGAGGGCTACCCCAAAATAAAGTTCTTTACAGCTGTGAGGACAGAGATATGGAGTCTCTTGGTGAAAGAGTTTTCAAGTTTTTTGTTAAAATGTAGATTGATCTGTTGCCACCAGCCCCTTTCATTGCCAATGAATGGCCACTTGACAGGTGATTGCCAATCAACTTTGGTGAGGCCTTTAGCCAGCTTGTCCTTTGTCTTTGAGAAACAGGTTGATCCCTTCCCCAGACTTGTCTGGTAAATGTAGTGTTGTAGCTGTGTCAGTCCCAGGATATTAGAGAGACAAGGTGGGTGAGGTAATCTTTTATTGGACCAACTTTTGAATTTCTTACCAACAGAAGTTGGTCCAATAAAAGATATTATCTCATCCACCTTGTCTGGTAAACACATTATAATCATAATTTTATCTTATGTTGCTAACTCTTAATGAGCGTTTCATAAATACATCACACAGGAATATTAATGATCAGTGTTCGTTTTTAAATGATACCTCCCAAGGCATATTTTGTTCAAAGATGATTACAGTGGTGAATAGGGTGTGAATACAGGATGCTTAGAGTCACACAAATACCTTCCTGTTTGTTGCTTTCCCCCTTGCTATCCCTTAGGTATATAAATTCAACGTCCACCCATTCTCTAAGCATTTTTCCACTAGTCACCATTTACAGTCTCTGACCTATGAAGTGTTCCCTTTGAGCCCAGGCATAGTGCATGGGATTGTTAAAAGCAGGTGTTCTCTTACTGTTAGGATTGGTGTATTTTAGCTAAAGACACTAATTAGAATTTCTTCTAAACCCCATGACTGGATAAACATTTTCATGTACAATGGCCAGAATTTTCAAGAGTGAGTTGGAGCGGTTCAGCTGGAGAGCCCAACTGGATACACCTTAAAGGGGCCTAATCTTCAGAAAATGCAGAGCATCTACTCCCTGAAAATTAGGCCCTTCTGTGGTGTCAAGTTGGGAACCCAAAAACTTCCGAGACTGCTTCTGAAAATCTTGGCCAATATCATTACCTGTCTGATCTCATTATATAACGCTCATATTTATGCAGCAGGTATAAGATGTATTTTCTTTCTGTCTAGTATCACAATAATAGGTGCTGCGAGAGACTTGAAAGGTCAAGCACATGAGTCAAAAAGCATGCAACTTAAAATTGTTGGCCAGATTGTCAGTCTTGCTTTGTGCCTCTGGCACCGCAAAGCTGCTGTCAAGCTAGTTTAACTAGCCTGTTGTAGATTGCCCCTCCACAGGGGAATCTTTCGGTGATGCAATTCCTCTCTCAATCCCTGGCAATGGGATCTGGCTGCTGAAAAGTGGGTGGAGCCAAGATGTGGCCCACCCCCTGTACTGAAATGACCCTTGTGAGATCTGATGGCAGCTAGCAGTGCTGCATCTCCGGATCAAAACTTGAAGTCTATGTCCTGAACTACCATCAAGCTGTGCTCAGCACAGTTCAGGAAGGCTATGTGCAAAATTGCCTTAAAGCAGCTCTTGGCTGCAGCTCAAGTTCAATTAAGTAGGTATATCATCAGTGGATATGATGCTATGTTGCTGAACACAAGCAGCATGATGATGCGCTGTCATCTGAGCAACGCGTTGTGCTTTCATAGACGCTAGGACCTGAAAAGCAGCGGTAAGTACAACAGCCTGTGGAGAATGATAAGCTAAAGCCTCATTTATTACAATCTCCTCTGAAATCAGCTATGCTTGTGGCCAGGCTATCCTGCTGCATTATCTGCATTTGCAGATAGGACAACTGGAAAATGCAAAATCCGTGCTCCATTAAGATCCTTGTCAAGATCACACATTTGAAAGATCTGGAATAGCCAAACTTAAGCCTATACATTTTGTTAGTGCTTGGCAGCAGAAGCTTAAAACTCTTGTTGCCAGGGGAGAAGAGAGTGAATGACTTGAGAATTTTTTAAGAACGCTTGAGTCACTTAAAACTGTGGGGGCCTGCCTGAACCATCTAATACACATTATTAATTATTCTTGGAGCACCACATTGAAGTTAATGGAAATATTTAATTTTCAGGGCAAGCACTTGTACTTGTGGTAATGCTTAGGATTTTGGAAGCATCAGCTTCTTCACATCTGGATGGATGTATATGAATTTTGAATAGCTTAAGTTTTGATCATTGCAGTTTTCTTACATCTTAATAGTTATTGGTAGACCTTACTGACTTCTTTACCAAATATTTGTTGTTCAAAATACGTTTTTATCAAATAAAACATTAACCAGGTATTTGAGCAAGGAAAAATTCCTGGTCATTGACTTGACAAGGTGGGTGAAGTAATACTTTTATTGGACCAACTTCTGCTGGTGAGAGAGACAAGCCCTGTCAGTGACTGTTGCAGTGGCAGCAGTAGAAACTAGGAGCCAGTTCCTCAGCTAATCTAAATTAGACTGTCTCAGGATCTGACACCAAATGGTGAAATCAGTGCAGTGCTCACATCATCATCCCCCAAAATACTTCAGTGTCCAGGCTGCCTGAACATAAGAATGGCCATACTGGGTCAAACCAATGGTCCATCTAGCCCAGCTTACTGTCTTCTATTCATTCCCTTTGAAGAACCTGGCATTGGCCACTGTTAGAAGAGGTAATCATCAAGTGACCCATCCCATCGGCCATTCCCAGCTTCTGGCAACCATCAATCCCTGCCTATCCTGGCTAATAGCCATTGATGGACCTATCCTTTATGAACTTACCTAGTTCTTTTTTTGAATACCGTTATAGTCTTGGCTTTCACAACATCCTCTGTCAAGGAGTTCCACAGGTTGACTGTGCATTATGTGAAAAAATACTTCCTTTTGTTCCTTTTAAACATGCTGCCTATTAATTTCATTTGGTGATCCCTAGTTCTTGTGTTATGAGAAGGAATAAATAGCAATTCCTTATTTACTTTCTTCTCCCCAATCGTGATTTGATAGATCTCTATAATGTCCCCCTTTGGGCATTTCTTTTCCAAGCTGAAAAGTCCCAGTCTTATTAATCTATCCTTATATGGAAACTTTTTTCCATACCCCTAATCATTTTAGTTGCCCTTTTCTGTACCTTTACCAATTGCAATATAACTTTTTTGAGATGGGGTGACCAGATCTGCGTGCAGTATTCAAGATGTGGGCGTACCATGGATTTCTAAAGAAGCAATACCATATTTTCTCTCATTATATACCCCTTTCCTAATGATTTCCAATGTTCGGAAATGTTAGCTTTTTTGACTGCCATTGCACATTGAGTGAATGTTTTCTGAGAATTATCCACAATGACTCCAAGATCTTTCTTGAGTGGTAACAGCTAATTTAAACCCAATCATTTTAGATCCCATCATGTATAGCTGGGATTATGTTTTCCAATGTGCATTGCTTTGCATTTATCAATATTGAATTTTACCTGCCATTTGGCTGCCCAGTCACCCAGTTTTGTGAGATCCCTTTGTAACTCTTCACAGTCTGCTTTGGACTTAATGCAAAAACTACTCCAAGATAGTTTTACCACCTCACTTCTTTTTACCCCTTTTTTCAGATCACTTATGAATATGTTGAACAGCACTGGTCCCAGTGCAGACCCCTGAGGGACACCACTATTTACCTCTCTCCATTTGAAAACTGACCATTCCTACTCTCTAGTTTCCTATCTTTTAACCAGTTACTGATCCAGGAGAGGACCTACCTTCCTTATTCCATGACTGCTTACTTTGCTTAAGAGCCTTTGGTGAGGGATCTTGTCAAAAGCTTTCTGAAAATCTAACTACAGCATGTTCACTGGATCACTCTTGTTGACCTGCTCAAAGAATTCTAATAGATTGGTAAAGCATGATTTCCCTTTACAAAAACCATGTTGACTCTTTCCCAACAAATCGTATTCATCGGTGTCTAATAATTCTGTTCTTTTCTATAGTTTCAATCAATTGGTACTGAAGTTAGGCTTATGGCCCTGTAATTGCTGGGATTGCCTAGATCTTTTTTAAAAAAAATTGGTGTCACCTTACCTGTCCTCTAGTCATCCAGTACAGAAGCTGATTTAAATGATAGGTTACATACCACAGTTAGTAGTTCTTCAAGTAATTAGTTGTTCAGCAGACTTCCTGCTTCTGATAGACTTAAACAGTAACAGCAAAAATGTTTTAAGTTTCTTGGTACTGTTCTTCAAACTCTTTTTGGCTGTCCTAATTATATTTTTACACTTCACTTGCCAGGGTTTATGTTCCTTTCTATTTTCCTCAATAGGATTTAACGTCCACTTTTTTAAAGGGTGCCTTTTTTTTGCCTCTAACTGCTTCTTCTACTTTTTTTAAATTTGGGGTATACATTTCTATTGAGCCTCTATTATGGTGTCTTGATAGTTTCCATGCAGCTTACAGGGATTTCCCTTTTAGTGCGGTACCTTTTTAAATTTCTGTTTAACTAACTTCCTCATCTTTGTGTCGTTCTCCTTTCTGGAATTAAATGCTTCTTTGGTTTCCTCCATTCCTCCCCTAGGGCTGTTAATTTTTATTATGTTTTGGTCATTATTACCAAGCTGTTCAGTTATATTCACCCCTTGGATCAGATCCTGTGCTCCACTTAGGACTAAATAAAAAATTGCTTCCCCTCTTGTGGGTTCCAGGACTAGGTGCTCCAAGAAGCAGTCTTTTAAGATGCCAACCCTTTCCAACTGCTCAACCATGCTGCAATGTACAGCTCTGGTGGTGGGAAAGGCAGGAGAGGGTAGCCGCTCAAATTCACACCTGTCTGAGACAGTAGGCATATAAGTCCCTCCCACAGGTACACTCTGTATTTAGTACACTAGTTGGATCGGAGCTAGCATGAGTATGTCTTCATGCTGGAATTTACACCTTCCAGTTTGAAGTGTAGATGTACCCTAAGAGCCAGGACTCATGAGTTTATTCTTAACTCTGCCACTGACTCATCATGTGAAGTCACTTCACGTATGGTCTACACTGGAAAAGGTATGCGGGTATAACCATATTGGCACGCCCTCTAAGGTGTAAATGCAGCCCATACTACCAGCAGTGTGCTTTTGCCAGTATAACTATGCCATACTAGTTCCTTCAGTGACACAAACTTTACCACCAAAATCACGTTTCCTTGGTAACATAGCTGCACCTATATTGGGGCTTTTGCTTTTTACTAAAATGTTGTAAAAATCACACCCCCAACCATCATTATTTCTGGCTGAAGGTATTAATTTAATTCCGTTATAGGCATAGGGCCAGAGAGAGAATGACTCTCTAGTTCAGCGATTAGGACACCCACCTGGGAAATGAGACCCTGGGTCCAGTCCTTCTTCTCCACTCACTCTTTCATTATCTAGCCAGTGTGGAGCAGTGTCAAAAAGAGAGAGTGAGGGATTTTCCCCACATTGGAATATCCTGCCGCTCAGTGGTTCCAACACTCTCTCTTGAGAAGTAGGCTCTTGGTTCAAATCCTTTCTTCCCATCTGGCGGTGGGGGGCGGAACTGAGCCTACATCTTCCTTTTCCTGAAGTGGCAGCTGCCAGATTTGGAATGGGACCTGATCCAGTTGGTAGCCTCAGAACACTCCTACTAGATCAGGCCCTGCATGTGACTTAGATGGCCAAATGCCTATCTCCCCCCTGAATATCTCTAGGGCTTAGGTGGGAAATAGGCATCTGGACACTTAAGGGCAGAATTTTTCCCCTGAAGCTGTAGATGCCAAGTGCATTTAGATGTCAATGGGGTTCAGTGGGAGTGTTGTGGATCACAGTGGAGCCAAAATTGGGACTTAGGCTCCTGAACCCCAGATTTAGTCACTAAACCACAGGCATAGGCATCTAAGAACCTTTGTGGTTCTGGGCCCATGTCTCTAAAACACTGGTCCTAAAAAGTGCCAGTGTCCTTAAGTGCCATTAAAACTTTCTTGGGACTTGAGGATGGGCAAGACTTCAAGAGAAGCTTGGGATTTCCCAGGATTGGTTTCAGTTTCTCTGATCATTAAAATGGAGATAATAGTACCTACCTCACAGGCATGTTGTATCTAAATTAATTAGTTTGTAAGTACTTTATACTCCTTGGTAGAAGGCATCCTAGAAGTACAAAATATTTAATTGTTAACTTACTGCTATTAGTGTGTAATTGCTTAAAAGAAAATGAATAACTTCTGGATGTATATTTACACATAAATGAGACACACACGAGTAATACAATGGCAATTTCATAAAGGAAACAGCCTATGCAAAATCACTGCTATATTGAGATCATTTGCTAACAAGCTCCATATTGAGGACTAAATGACACAAATGGGTTATATTCACTGGCTTTTCATGTATTGAGTGTTGGGTTCAAATCCTGAATAAAGCCATGGGTGAAAATTAGTCTAGATGGTCTCTTCCACATCCTCTTTTATGTACCACATAATTTAGCACATTACCAGACTCGGCTCAAGAGTGACTAAGACCTAGAACAGCAGGTGTATTACAGATCATAACTGAGATGCAGTTTGCATGGCAGCAAGCTTCTTCAAGCCAGTGCTCTTGATTTCTCAGTTTCCTGATCTCTAGATTGATTCAGTTTGAAACGTCCTATTTTCTATTAAATAAAGGAAGCCCTTTCAGGAAAGAATCACCAAGGATTATGGCCAAAAAAGGAATGGTACCAAGAAGGGGAAATGTTTGGCAGTATTAATTAGGGATAATTTAAAGGGGGTTGGAAAACAAATCAGGAATGGTATGCCTTTTTTTCTGTCAAAACCACTATGACTGGATGTTGATGCGAGGAAGTATAGACTCAGGCCCGGTCTACATTTACCTTTGCGATTCGGCGGCAGTCAACAGGAGATACACAAGTGATGTAAATCAAAGCGTCAACTTTGCAGCGTCTCCTCCGCATGCCATCCACGTTGCGCTGTGTTGAAGGGAACAGCGTTCCCTTCAACGCAGCGCTACTCCACTTACCGGGTGGTTTTCCTGCGCCACTTGCTGGATCGACTGAGCATGTCTACACAGACCGCTCAGTCAATCCAGAGTAATCGATCTGACGGCAGCGAATTTGCCACCATCATTGTAGACCCAGCCTAATACTATTCAGGACATGGAAAGGAGAAGAGGCTTAGCTAGACTTCTGAACCTGTTGTGGTTCACCCATTACTACCCTGGATTAACATAATGTTGAGCTTGGTTCTCATCTTCTGTACAAAATGAGGCATCACTATTCTTCACATAAACAGATGCCTGGCAGGCAAGGAGTTTTGGAACAGGGTCAGAGGAATTTCATGTAAGTCTCTGGGTCTGAAAGCCTGCATTTCTCAGCTGGACACATTAATGCATGAGGTCACCAGCTCCAGGAACAGACAGTAGTACATACCACTAGGATTCAAAGTTCAAGGCTCTCATACCATATATATTTACCTGACAAAATACCAGAGCATTACAGTGACTATCACAATAAGTTGAGGTAGTTTTCTTGGTGGAGATATCATCTGCATTTGGAGTTGCCTTTTTTTTAAGGCTCAGTGGAATTATTCCTGTTGACAAAACAAGGCTGATGTGTTGAAGAGAAGCACTGATAACAGCAATAAAAACACTTTAACGCCCTTATCACGGGCTTTTTGTGAACCTGTGTAACATTCTGACTTTTTTGCTTTTTGTTAGTAGGTATAAAACCCTTATGAAAGAATAAAATAGCTTCGTTGGGGATTTATGTTACAGTCATTTGCTTAGCATCAGAATTAAAATGTTAATTGTTTTAAACATAAGGGACCAAATTAATCTTTGGTAGCGTTCTGATGGCTTCACTGGAGTGACACTACGGATGATATTGGCACAGGTTTAGGTCCAAAATTAGAGACTTCAGTTAACTGTCAGTGGTTTAAATCCCAGCAGCCTTTCAAAGTAGATACATTGAATTCCACGCTGTGTCTGGGGAGGCTTGGATCTTAAAAACAAAGGTAATTTTTTTTCAAACTTGTGTGATTAAAAGTTAGGCAGTGAAATGCACATTTGTGCCTATACGCATGTGGCCTTCTTTTCAGAGACGCTGAGTACTTTCAACTCCAGTGGAAATAAACAGCTGCAGCAAATATCCAGCCCTTCTGAAAATCAGACCACTTAAATTTAGTTTCCTAAATACTGATATAATTGCCTAACTTGAAGCACCCATGTTTGAAAACTGTCCCAAGCTCTTATCTCCTCTGTGTGAGAAATTAAAAATCCCAGGGGTTTGCCTTAGTGTCCTTGGTCAAATTTTCCTTCTCCTAGGAGGTTTGTAGGATGCTGTATCAGTTGATTTTTCCTTTTCCTCCTTCCTCGATGTAGCTAATTTCACTGGTATTTTAGGTATGATCACTTAGAATGGTGGAGGATGAAAAGTGCTATGTCATGTAATGTGCCATTATTCATCTTTTTTTCACCTACATCTGTTGCAAAAAAACTACCTGTCTTTACATAATTGATCTGAGGGGAAAAAAAAAATGAAGATATCTTCATCTTCCATGCAGTGTGCAGCAGATGTGTGTCAACTGCTCCCCACAGCATAAATTTACAGAGTGGGTATTTTGCTGTGTAAACCAGTTCTGTCAACTTGCATTGCATCAAGTTACCTAGCATGATGTGATGTAAAATAGGAACATGAGGCATGAAAAATGTTACTTTAAAGGAAAAGCATTTCTTTGAGGCTCCCTGCGGTTACCATGCTCCATATGGTTGCACATAATGTGCAACCAATTTTGTGGCTGCATATATGCTGTGCATACACCCGGGTCATTAAATTCTGTAAATAACATCTCTGTGCATCTGGGTGAATAGAACATAGGGGTAGGACACTCAAACTGATCTCAGCTTTGCACTGCTTTAGGGTAAAAAAGAATTGTCATTAGTTGTGAACAATATTATGGTTCATTCCATGTTTATAGACACTAGTAGAGAAATATTAAATGGATGGAAGAAAACAATACTGTTTGAATACCGTTCTCCACTGTGCTCATGGTGGTGATCATGAAGCATATAATATTATATATAAAGAAACTTACTTACCACCACTAAGTCCCACTCAAACTCTATTTGGAAGATGTAAGTGATGACATCCTACACGTGATGTCACCTACAGAACCTGTGTCTTTAGTTCAAGCTATCATAATGTACACTTTCCACCATGGAGTTCCTTAATTCAATCCCCAGTAGGTCAGGTAAAATGACTGCCCTTATACAAGCAAGGGAGAAAACCTCTTCAGATGAGACTGAGGCAGAGAAGCACAGGAAAGGTGTTTCAGCTGGTGGAAATTGTAGAGGAGAAGCTCTCATATACTGTGCTGGGATTGGTGAAAGAACAGAGCCAGCAAGTGGGGACTTGAGCAGAGTGAGACAAGGTCCATGAGGTAGGCTTGATGCTAATCTGTAGAAGGCTTTTAAAAATGGCATCAGTAGCAGTTGCTGAAGATGATGGGTGATGTGGCTTTTGTTTTATAAATATGAAGTTGGCTGGCAACATTTTGCAGGAGTCCAGTGAGTTGAGCATTGGCGACACTTTAGAGCAGGGAGACGCAAGAAGAGAAAAGATAAAGGTAGACGAGTAAAATATTGATATCTTCCAATGATTTACCTTTGATAGGTGAGGTCCATGGGCCTCTGTTAAAGTGCCTCTATTACTCATCCAGGAAAATAACTCAGCATATTGTTCCCCTCCCAGACTAATGAAGAAGGCTGGGAATGGAAAAGAAATTATCATCTTGACTCCTGTGCTTAATACCAAACCCATCTAATAAGGAATTGAAATTATGTGCACATTATAAGAATCCCTTACGTGACTAAAATAAAGTGAAAAGTCCTTGAATAATTTCCTCATTGTACTCAGAAAAAAAACCCTTATCTCACAGAAAAAAACCATCACTTAAGTGAGGCTGTTTTGCATCTGGTTCTCTGTGTTGTGATAACAAAGGCCAAGTTGTAAGGAGAGTGTTTACTGCAATAAGACACTAATGTATTCACTGGAATCTAAAGTGTTCTGTGAGAAATTCTACAGTACAAAAGTAATTAACATTAATCATCATAAACAATGGAAGTAGCGTTATCATCAAGTTATAGCATGTACTGAAATAATAAATGAGCCTGGAATAAAAGAGCTGCTTTTACATAGCCTCTGCAGTTATCTCACAACTGCTTGTATCTTATTAGGAACGCTTTGCTGCCCAAATGGGTTTTGACCTTAGCATAGTGCACATTTTTCCAATGGGTACAGTTAATTTCTCACAGCTTCATGATTGGGGTCTCGTCCTGCTCCCATTAAAATTGCTATTCAAGTTCTTAAGCTCAGAATCATGCAAAGACTTAAATATATACTTCTCTTTACAGATGGTTTGGTGGGCCAGGCCCTTTGGGCACAATGGTCTGAAATGTTTTGCTGGCTGTGCCAGGAAAACATGGAAAATAAGCATCAAATTTTGTCCCAAGGAAAAGCCAGCTACTGATTGCAGTAGGTCTCTTCACGGTACATAAAGATAAGCATGTGCCTAAATTTTGGCAGGTCCAAGTCCTTGGATTGAAAATGTCATTTCTTTATAATGGTGCATATTTTCATTGTGACAAATTGCATTACTAGTTATGCAGAATTATGCATTTTTCAGTGTTAGAATATTTTTATTGCATCTTTATCTATTTTTATAAAATTCTCCTTGATTTAAAGTAAAATCACATTTCCCCTCTAAATTTTATGATGTAAAGAGTTAGCCTTAGTTTTTTCCTTTGGAAACATCTACGGGGGGGAGATGATTGAGTACTCCACAAAACTAGTTTGCCTAGGAAATTACCCATTACCGTGTATTAAATAGAATGACAGTCCCATTCCTAAGCTTTGTTACAGTATTGTATTAACATTTCAGATATGACACTTTCTCTTCTTCCAGTAATTCCTACAATTATACCCTTTCAGATTTTATAAAGGTGCCTAGTTTTTGTACTTCTAATGCACTTTTTAATTCTTGCATTCTGAGATTTTAACCACAGGCTATGTGAACTTTTTCCCTAATTGCAACATAGTTGGGTACGTGTTCCACTTAGTCTCTGTGTGTGGGTGGGTAGTTGGTAGGGAGGTAGGAAAAAAGGTACAGATAGAAAATATATTAAATACCTTTTTGCTTACACAGAGCACCTATTTGTACTAGCCTAGATTTTAGATGGTTTCAGTCTATCCCAAATTAGAGCTGTGTGAATAATGGAATTTTTTAAATTCAGACAGCAAACTGAAAAAAAAAATTAGAAAATATTGTTTGCTTCCAAAACTGTTTGGAAGCAGGCATCAGATTTGAAGAGTCCATTTTAGACCAGCAAACCCTCCATCCACGGTATCATTGTATCTCCTAGGGCATTTGCCTGGCCTGTAGGAGATCCATGGTTGAATTACCACTCTGCAGACAGGGATTTGAATTTAGCCCTTAGCATGGAAGCCCATCAACAACACTTAGTTTGTTAAGGAGTTAAGCAGAGCATAGGCCAAGTGCTGTGACCCTCCATGTACGAGTGGAATGTTAAAGGTGAGTGACACAGTATGTGGAAGCTCACCAAAGGAGGATGGGACCCTTCTTTTTCTGGCAGGCCACTAACACTTCTTTCATAAACAGAAAATTTTTACTAAAGTGAAACTTTTCATGACTTTTTTCCTGTTGAAAACAGGATTGAGAATCTCTGGTTTATTCTGACTGCTTTTTCCTTGCTCCAACAGATCCAAGCAGCACGAAGTCCAGCCACAGGGTTTATAGATAAAACTGCAATACAAATAAATAAATACATACATACACCAGAGAGATACAAAATCCTGATGGTGGGATAATTTGTAGAATTATTTTCCCAGTGGGGAATATTTTTTACTAGTGGAAGGATAAAATAAAATTAAAAAAAAAAAAACTAGACCAAGATATAACAAGGAGTCAAAGAGTTCATTGCTAGACAAGCCCCCCAGTCCCACCAGCCCACTCCCCAAATCAGCATGTATTGGGGCTAGAGCTGGGTGTAATTTTTTTATGAATAGTTTGCCCAAAAATGCAGCTTTGGTTGATCTACAACTGTTAAGAAATTTAACTCAATAGTTTTGGCTGTAATAAAGTTTCCAAGTCAGCTTCAGAAAAGTGAATGTGTCCTTCCCTACATACCTTCAGCCCAGTGGTTAGGATGTGGGAGACCCAGGTTTGAATCCTCACTCCTGAGCAAGCCGTTGAACTCAGTTCTCTCCTCCACCTTTATGTATGACTCAGTTCATTAACAGGTGATTGGTAGGCTGTTCTGTTCTCCACTCTCCTGTTGATGCCATTGCACTTTGTATAAATACTTGGTCAAGCTGAAGAGAATATGAGAATGAGTTGATAGGATGGTGATGAAGGCTATGACATAGGAGACGTGGATTCAAATTCAGATGTGAGTCAGGGTACCTCTACGCTTAAAATGCTGCATTGGTGCAGATGTAGCTGAGCTCACTCATTGACCTCCCTGAGAGGTGGTAGTTATGTCAATAGGATAAACTGGCCTGCTGACATAGCACTGTCTACATAGGGCATTAGGTCACTATAACTGTCACTCAAAGGTGTGGATTTTTCACACGCCTGAGCAATGTGGTTATACTGGCATAGGTTTGTCGTGTAGACCGGATCTCAGGCCCGGTCTACACTTACTTTTCGGATTCAGCAGCAGTCGACGGGAGATAAGCAGCATCTGCTCTGCGTGGCACCCACACTTCACTGCGTCGAAGGGAACAGCGTTCCCGTTAACACAGCGCTACGCCAGTTACCGGGGTGGTTTTCCTGCGTCGCTTGCTGGATCAACTGAGCGGGTCTACATAGACTGCTCAGTCGATCCAGAGCAATCGATCTGATGGTGGCGAATTTGCTGCCATCAGTATAGACCCAGGCTCACACAGAGAATATTTTAATCCAGTTATACTTTGAGATCTGAACCATAGGAGTCTCAGAAAGACACTCAGCTAAAGCTAAAGAGGCAACAAGACAGTGGCAGAAACCTCTTAAAAGACCATAATCACTATGTATCTTTTAGTTTCCATGACTTCAAGTTAATTTGAAAGATCTGCTGGACAGCCTTTATGACTTCAAAAAGGGTCTCTATGATGCCAATACAAATACTGTAGACAATATGTATACTTCCTCTGACAAGCTACGTACCGGCATTATACATGAACCAAATAAACATTTCTCTAAGTGGTGTTCTTGGCAAATGTCTGGCTTTTTGTTCTGACATCTTTTTCTCTGGAGCATGTGTGTGCAGGGTTGTTTTTTTTTTTTTAATGCAGCCAAATCTAGTTAAACCCAGAGGGAGAAGAGAGGCCAGGGTTAGACTCAAGTAAAGAGAACAAGAAACGTTGGTTAAAGCAGCTTTTCAGTTCTTTCCCCCCTTAGGTCTGGATTAAGTAGAATTTTGCACAAATTGTCCTGTGAAGGGGTCAATTTCCCACTGGCACCTCCTTGTGGCCAGGCATGGAATGACAGCACTCTCTCCACTGGTGTCTGTTGCTGCTGGCTGCTCAAGTGGTGGCCTGCCTCTTCCTGTGACTTGGTCCTCCAGCCATGTGACTTCAAAGTCTCTCTCCCCTTCCTGGGTAGTTTGTGAATAAAAAGCAAGGAGAGTTAATACAAATAAGCTGAGTTAGTGAGGGAGAGAAAGGAATGCCTCCTTCTCAAGGTGGATCAGAATCAGGGCCTCCCTTCCCTCAGGGAGGGACTTTCTGGCAATGGTTGTCAAGGAAGTACCTGCCTTCCCTCAGCCCGTGTCCTCAGGAGCTGAAGGTTGACAGTGTGTACTCTTCCCTCATCTGACCAAAATCGAGCTGTTTGGCTTCTCTTTTAAACTCCTCCTCCAGCCTGTGCATCTCTTGCAGCTGTGGTAGGGCAGAGCTGGCTGAGCCCAGAGAAGCTCCTTTATCCCTTGTTGTCCAGTGTGGAGTTTGTACACCTCATCAAGCTTCCCAGGTAACAAATGGGTAGACTTACTGAGAGGAAGAAGAGTGGACTGCAGTAATAGTTAATTATGATTTGGTGCATGTCTTTCATTAAGCTGCTGTTTCCTTCACTGTGGTCCTCAATAAGGCATTTTTCAAAATTCTCCTTGATTGCTTTTCTGGATGAATCATCCCATCAATCTGTAACAGCCATGATGTTGCATTACATTTTGTGCTGTAGCATTAATGAGGCTTGACTCGTACATTCTGAAACAGATTGATGAAGATGTTACATTTTTATAGACAGAACCTGAAGAACATAAGCTTCCTGACAAGCAGTGCTTTCACAGAAAAGTAACTTTGTATTTCATTTGTTTTTAAACAGACTGGCTGCGGAGCCAAGGGTTTGGGTGATGTGCCTAAAGCAGCTCTCATGGTAATAGGTGTTGTGATATAACAGTGATACCACAATCATGTCACTTAAACTCTTTAACAGACAAGTTTCTTGCAATGGAGGAGACCACGAT
Source organism: Mesoclemmys tuberculata (assembly GCA_007922155.1). Taxonomy (NCBI): domain Eukaryota; kingdom Metazoa; phylum Chordata; order Testudines; family Chelidae; genus Mesoclemmys; species Mesoclemmys tuberculata. Next base: position 4,601,484 of record ML675610.1, read on the forward strand.
CACATATGTATGTGTAGCAACACCATGCAATAACTATTCAGATATGATTAGTGCACTCTAGTATTTGTAGTCCCAGATCAGAGTGGGAATTAAGTGATGGATAGGTCTTGTGCTAGCTTTCTGTACAGGAGTGAATTTCTCTGAATACTCTCTCGCCCAAGATAAGGATGACAATCTACCCATATGAAAGCTCTAGTCTCTAAGGAAAAGAGAATTGTTTTTTTATGGAGGTTGGCTACAAAGACAGAAGAATGCTACCAGGTAGGCTTCTTTGATGTTAGTCAACAGTTGGAACTATTTTCATACATGTAGTTTTTGACAATAAAAATCCTAGTGGAACATGCAGAATTAAAATAATCTCACAAATAAGGGAAGGATTTGAGTTTGATTGGAGCTCCACAATTGTGGAGGAGCAACACACTTACAGTTAATAGCAAACAAGTGATTTATAGAGGGCTAAAGTGATGATACTATAAAATATGTATATGTACTTCTTTTATACCTTTAAAAAAAACCCATCTTCTCAGTCTAGCCCTTCTTGTAGGTGTTATGGAAGAAGTGCCTGGGTCTGAAAGAGGGAAAGGTCTTATGGAGCACTTCAAGTCTGGTTTTCTAGTTACAAGGCCAATATGACAGAAGGCATAACTCAATAGTGGGAGAAGTGGACAATTGAGTGGTTGTGATGGAATGCACCCCCTATATTCACACCCTACACACCATTGTGTTAATCTTTGTACAACTTATACCTTGTGAGGTGGCATGTGAAAGCTAATAACTCACCAGCCAATAATATCATGGTGAAACATATGTAGCAACATTACATGTGAAGTTATGAAATGCCCCATATGATGTTAAAGGCACATGTTCAAACCCACATAGACGTGATTGAATAAGGCAGGTCTGCTTGATCCCTTCTAAACAAAGAGATGTGTGTTTACCTCAATTTGCGTAAAAGCTGTGAACAGAGGCCTCAGGTAACAGGAGCAGGAGAAAAAAGACACAGAAAATCTGCATTTCAGCATACACAGGTGAAAAGAAACAGTATGAAAACCTCCTTCCTCTATCAGAGTCCATGTCTCCTTGCTTTCAGCTGGAATGAACTTTAACTAAGGTCATATGAGACAAAATGTTTTTCAAAGGGTGACTGAACTATAAAAAGAAGGGGCAAAAACACCCTGAATTCTCTCTTTTCATTTAAGAAGACAAAAGAAACAGTCAGTGGACTCTGGAAGCAGATCCTGTCCTAAGAGTTTGGTCAGCAATGTACTAAAAATATGTGGCAGGATCTTCACTCTGAACCAAGTCTAGTTCAAATTCAGAAAGTGTTTTATCTTTATTTCTCTTGTAACCATTTCTGACTTTAATGCCTCATTGCTTGTACTCACTTACAACCTCTTTTATAGTTAAATACACTTGTTTTTATTCTTTAATCAAAACCAATTCAATGTTGTGAATTGTGTGGGTAACTCCATTTGGGGTAGCAAAGTGTTGTGTATAGAACCCCTTAGAGGGGACTGGAGTGCAAAATACATTTTGGGCGGTGGAAATATGGGACTGGCAGTGTGTTGGGGTCACCCTGCAAACAGTATCCAAAGCTGCTGGAAGCCAGAGTGTGGCTTGTCTGTTGCTGACTGGCTTCTGGGGTCAGAGCTGTTGGACCAGAGCTGTAGCTTTACACAAACATTCAGGGTGTGACCTGCATGCTGGCAGGCTGACTGTGAGCAACCCAAGTTGGAAGCTAAACAGCGAGGCATTTTGAGGCACCCAGCGTTTCAGGGCAGGGGTGACACAGCCCCTTACTGGTCTGGATTGCACCCTAGAATGTCATAGTGGTCAAGGCAAGTATTCATGGTAAGGCAGAAGGGAGAGGGCACAATGCATAAGAAAAAAGGGATAGAAAGGGAGGGGCAAAATAGTGTGTGACAGTGAATAATTATTCAGCAAGGTAGTTAGGCCTTTGCTTAAGTATGTTGCTGAATCGGGGCCTAAGTACCCAAAAGACAGATACTTACCTAATCATTCAGTTTATGAGTAACTGAGGCTATGGCTATGTCTATACTGACGGCAGCAAATTCGCCGCCGTCGGATCGATGTCTCTGGATCGACTGAGCGGTCTGTGTAGATCTGTTCAGTCAATCCAGAAATCAACGCAGGAAAAGCACCTCCATAAGTGGTGCGGTGCAGTGTGGATGGCATGCAGAACAGACGCAGTGAAGTTGACAGGAGATATGCAAGTTTTTTACGTCACTTGCATGTCTCCTGTCAACTGCCGCTGAATCCGCAAGGTAAGTGTAGACCACCCCTATGTCTACATTGATGGTGGCAAATTCACTGCCATCAGATTGATTTTTCTGGTTCAATTGAGTGGCAGTGAAGATATGCTCAATTGAACCAGAAAAATCAATTCATCAGCGCAGTGGAGACGGCACACAAAACAGATGTTACAAAGTCGACAGTTATGCAAAGCTACTTTACGTAGCTTGAGTAACTCCCATCGACTGCTGCTGAATTTGCCAGTCAGTGTAGACTAAGCCTGAGCTAAAAATCTTTTTGATCAGCCTTGCTTGCAGGATTTCCAACACTTCTTCTAAGCTGTAATACTGAGTAAAGCCTCTCCTATGGTATCTTAGAACTTAGGCACAATAAAAAAAAAAAAGTAGTGGTTTCCAAAAATTATATTAAAAAGTTCACAACATTCCATTTAAATTCTCAAGTCTGTCTGGTTCAAGCTTTGAGCTCAGATTTCTGGTGCTGCTTATTAAAATGATTTATCCTTAGTTCTGATTTCTGAGATAGAAACAACCCATTAGAACATCCAGTCTATTCTTCTGGGAGTGCAGTACTATTCTCTACCAGGAACTGCCCCATCATTTCCATAAGGACACCCTTTAACAGCTTAGGAAATTTCACTGTCAAGAAGCTTGCTCTAAACATTTATTTTCATAATTACATCCCATTTGTACTTTCTCACACACTAAATGATTCCTAGTATCGAAATGATTCCTGGTAATAAAACTTTGCTTATAAAGGCAACATTTAATTTAGTTTAGCTTCTTTCCTTTCTTCCCAAAATAGCTGGAGATAGGTACTTTTGAAAATACTAACTTATTCAGGAGTATCAGTCTCATAGGGCCTAGGTTCGTAAGTGCCTAAAACCATGTGGAAAATAGGACTTAGGCACCTAAGGCAATTCTGAAAATGTTACCCTAGGTATCTTTTCCTTCCCTTGTAGCTCTAGACGGAAATGTAAGATGAAGCAATTTGCTTCACACTTTGTTTTGAATGTGTTGAGATTTGGGGCATTCTAATCGTCTCTGGAAGTGTGCGTAGCTAGGGGCTGGCTGCTGAAAAAACTGTCTCCCATTCTCATTTTGAGGGTCTCTTAGGTAGTTTGGGACAACTCTATGGAGGGGTGTTAAATACATAACATGCCTCTCTTTAGTGGTCACTTAACCAAATGCCATTAAGCTCTTTTAATCTTTTTCATGTAAGAGAATCCCTTCAGCTTTTTAATCATTTTTGTTGTTGTTCTCTGAACTACCTCCAATTTCTTAATAGCTTTCTGCTAATGGATGTGCCCAGAACCAAACATAACATTCCAGGTGCAATTGCATCAGAGCCATATTTTTCATTTAGCATTCAGGAAGGTCATTAGTCATAGTCATTTGGTGACATACAGAGCATGTTAAATGACTCTTTCAGTCCAGACAGTTTTTATTGATTTTTTTTTTTCAACTGGCACATGGAAGTGTGCACCTTGTAGAGGACCAAGTTCACAATTTCATTAGCAAATCTGGCTCACCCTTCTGACAAAAGGCTCTCAGATGAGCAAAAGTCCACCCTTTGTGGCAGCATATTAAGGTATATATGTGGGTGGGGGTCAGGGATCTAATATTCACTGAGTGCAGTTAAGTCACATCCTGTGATTTTAAGGAGAAGGTCCTGGTGAGATCATGGGGACTAAAAACCACAGATCGAGACTATTTTCTGCAGTTCATATTTAAAAAATAAATAACTTCAGAAAAAATTGACATTTGGGGGTTAAATTGGGGCATTATTCTCCATTCCAAGTTAATTTCCTTTATGACACTGGCTCTTCTAACCTGACAGAGGCACTACATTATTTATTCACTGCAAGTCACCAGGCAGAAGTTGGGAAAGTGGCCCTCGAAGCAATTTGCTTTAGCAATGCTGTTGCAGCACAGTTCAGAATCCTCCTTACTATGAAGGAGAAACTGGAAGTACTTGGGAAGACAGATGGAGTTTTTTCCAGACCCATAAACTTGTCTGCTACATGTTTTACAGTGTATTTATCATGTCTGCTGCTCTTGCAGCCTAACCTTGTTATGCCACCCTAAGGTTTTAGATAAATGATCCTGAGAATTACCTGACAGACTAGGGGGCCTTATTTTGCCCCCTTTGTCATACGTGCCTCCGTTCCACATACAAATGGAAACCTATGGGACTGCTTCTCCCTCAACCCATTGCTGTTTTTGCAGCCTACATTGGGAAGAGGTAGATGAATGTGGTTAGTCAGAAGGCATGGAAAATTTGCCCCACACTGGCATATAAGGGGTTAAAAGAGGCCTCTGGAGTCTTCATGAGGAAGTGGTCAATAGGAAGGGAGCTGTGAGGAGCTGCCATTCTGCACCCAGCAGGCCCATATAAAAAGAGCCGCAGGACAGAGCAGGGTCAGTGACTGCTGTGAGCTTGAGGAGAGAAGATTGTGTCCTTAATAGGCTGCAGCACTCTAGCATCTTGGGTAGAACAATGTAGACAGAGACCCAGAGAGTAGACCAGGAGCTCTAGATGGGCTACTAGGACTGCATAGGGTGCGGTGGCTGCGGGAAAGTGGCCCAGGGAAATGCAGTGGTGGTAGAGGCAAAGGAAGGCACTAGGGTGTCTGTGGTTCAGAGGGTCCCTGGGCCGGGACATGGAGCAGGGCAGGCCCAGGTCCCCTCCCACCAGCCACTGGGTAGTGGCTAAGGGCTTGGGAGATTCTCACCAGACAGCAGGGTCTGGAAAGACTGCGATTCCCCGTAAGGGGAGGGTTTAAATGATCTAGCTGGAGGGCCAAGCCATGAGGAGAGAGCCACAGATCCAGGACTCGTAGGGGGCAGCAGATCTTGTCATGAATAAGACACCATGGTCTCTGGAGTGACCTGGGTCGGAGAGTGGACATAGTGGCAGGAAAGGCACCATTGTACCAACCTGCAGCTCTAATCCCCAAAATAACTAGCAGGAGGCACCAGAGAGTGAGTGAGCCCTATCACAGAAAGCTCATGTAGCTGATTGACAATGGCCAAGTATGTCGCCTTAGTATCATGGGGCCTGATCCAGCTCCACTGAAATCAGTAGAAGTTTTGCTATTAACTTCAATGCAAGCTGGCTCAGATTCGACATCATGCAGCAGTACTATCCCAGAAAGTGTCCAGTCTCCCTAACTTCTACTGGATTGGGCCTGCTAGATACAGTTTACCGTGCCAGAGAAGAAGACAGCAAGTATGCTAAGAAAAAAAGGGAGTTTATCTTTATTAAACAAGACAAATATTTCTGGTAAATAGCCCAGATTTCATTAAAATAACTCCAAACAGACAGCACAAATGTTATCACTTTCCCAGGAAAGTAGCAGAGTTCCACAACTTTATTAAGAACAATGTGCTATGATGCATGTAACTTAAGACAGTGCATTTTGTTCTTAAAGCCTTTATTTTTATTGAAACAAAGAAATACACCACCTAAAAAAGCAAGAGAGAAAATAACTTAAGCAGTGTTGCCAGCTCTTGAGATTTTGTCTTGCAACATTTGATGTTTTACTTAAAGCCCCAGGTGCTGGAGTCATGTGAATACATGAGGCTGTCAGCTTTCATTCTGAAAAGGGGAAGTTCTTGTCCCCCATAGTGCCAGAGAAAAGTTCAAAAATGTGACCCAAATACATCTTAAAGCTTACACACCATAATGCAAATTCATTTTTTAAAAATCTATCTTGAAAATTCTGAATTTCATTATTGGGGGCCTACCTCATGGTTTTTGAAAATTTGGGTTTGGCAGTACTAACACTGACAACAGTCTATACAAAGAAACTCGTACCAACCAGTTTTCAATGGCCATAATCCAGTCAAATCAGATGTGACAGAGCAATGCATAATGACCTGGACTTGATTTTTCTCTCTTGGCAAAGCATGCTGGGAAAAGGGTAGAAACCTGGGACCTTCATAATAAAGTCTCAGACAAGGCTAGAGAGAGCAATATTAGGGGAAAACGTAACGTCTGGACTGAAAAAGGTCCTGCGAGGTAAAATCTGGAGACTACAGGTAGGGGGCTTCAGGAGTCTTCCTGATCAAAAAGCTATTATTTTCCCTTTGGACGTTTTATATTTAAATAATTCTTGGCAGTTATTTTTAGTAGAACAGAAGACGGAGTCTGGTGTCAGGAGGGACTTAGTTCATTGCAGCACCAGAAGCGCAGGAATATAAATCCAGCGGAAGCCACTTGCCCATAAACTTTAGAGCTTGAGTGGGTAACACTTACCAGTCAGTAGACAAATAAAGATCCCTTTCCTACAACTCTGCTTGACTGCTTGAGCTTATTGCTAATGAAACATGTATCACTGAGCATGAGGGGGAACTGGCCTGTATAATCCATCTCTAGTGCCATAAAAATTTGGTTTTAGGGACCTGTCTCTGTCTGTCCTCTTATCTCACTGCTTCTGTGGTGGACAGGGGAGAACTGAACCCAGGGGGTGAGATTCTGGCCTCACTGAAGTCAGTGGCAAAACTTCTTTCTACTGATTTAAGTCAGTCAGGTGTGTCTACACCACACTCATTGCATCAGTGGAGTGGGTCCTTGCTAGCATCGCTTGCATCAATTCAGAGAGCAGTGCACTGTAAGTAGCTATCCGACAGTGCTACTCACCACAGGGAGTTTTGGGAAGGGCTTGCAATATCTCAGGGGACCAAAATGTTGTCCTTGGGGGGAATGGAAACATGGCTTTGACTTCCCATGATACAGTCTCCTCCCTCCCCTGATATCAACGGCAAGCACCATTACATTTTCATGCCTTTTTTCGAAAGCCTGGCTCACTCATGCATACGCCATAGCCTGAGAAGCATGGACCCTGCTCAGCTGTGCACTCTTGTTGTGAGCATTGCAAACACCTCACACCCTATCCTGAAGTATTTCCAGAGCCAAGACAGGTGCCGCCATACAGCACATTGTGGCATCATTCAAGCAGCTCTGCTGCAAACCATAGAATGAAACAATTCCTGGTTGCAGATGCCAGTCATGCAGCAGCTGAACACAACAGAGCACCATTTCTGGTCCTGGGAAACCAGCACTGACTGGTGAGGCCACATCATTAAGAAGCTATGAGATACGCGATGGCTGTAGAACTTCTGAATGCATAAGACCACTTTCCAGGGCCTTTGTGCAGAGCTTTCCTCAGCCATGAAGCACAGCAACACTAAAATGAGACCTGCTGTGACAGTGGAGACGTGAGTGGTGATTGCTCTGTGGACATCAACAATACCAGACAGCTACAGGTCAGTGGGGAGTCAGTTCAGAGTTGGTAAATCCACTGTGGGAGCTGTTGTAATCCAAGTGTGCAGAGCCATTAATCGACTCTTGCTAAGAAGGGTAGTGATTCTGAGCAACATACAGGACATGCCGTGATGGGGTTCCCTAACTTCAATGGGGTGATAGATGGCACATATATCCCTATTTTGGCGCCAGACCACCTTGCAAAAGAGTACATAAACAGAAAAGGAAACTTTTCAATGATGTTGTAAGCACCAGTGGATCACAAGAGGCATTTCACTGACATCGACATAGGATGGTCAGGAAAGGGTGTATGGTACGTGCATTTTTAGAATCTCCAGTCTGTTCAGAAAGCTCCAATCAGGGACTTTCTTTCCAGATTACAAAGTAACCACTGAGGTTGAAATGCCAGTAGTGAGCCTGGGAGACCCAGTCTACTCCTTCCACCCGTGGCTCATGAAGATGTACACCAGCCACCTGGACAGCAGTAAGGAGTAGTTCAACAATAGACTGAGCAAGTGCAGAACGCTGATAGAATGTGTCTTTGGAAATTTAAAGGGTCACTGAGGGTGTTTGCTTACTAGGTTAGATCTCAGTGAAAACAATATCCCCATTGTTATCACTGCTTGCTCTGTGTGCCGTAATATCTGTGAGGCAAAGGGAGAGAACTTTCTGCAGGGGTGGGGAGTGGAGGAGGATAGGCTGGTAGCTAATTTTGAGCAGCCAGATACCAAGGCAATAAGAAGAGCCCAGCAAGGGGCTCTGTGTCTCCAGAAGGCTTTGAAAACCCGTTTCATTAATGATCCACGGTATTGTGCACTGCTTATCTATGTTGTGCCTTCCCATACCATCCCCTCCATTGCATCAGTTCCCCTGTACCTTTCTCCCCCCTCTCCAAGTTACCATGACTGGAATAAATTGAGTTTTTCTTTCTAGAAACATGGACTTTTATTTCACAAATATAAAGAAAGTGGAAGAGGAGGAAAAGAATTTAACCTTGGGCAAATGGTGTGATAAAACTAGGAAGGAAGAAACCGAGTCAGCTTGTCTGTGAAAACACAGAAGTCTTGTCCATGAAAGGCTTTGATTGGCTGCTTTTTGTTCTTAGTACCCGCCCCTGGTGTTGAGTGGAAGGGATACGGGACCTTCCCCCCCACTTACCTCCTGGAACGTTTGGGGGGAGGGTGATGTTTGCTGGCCATTCTTCAGGGACTGAAGAGGGACTCTAGCCTCAAGCTGTTTTTCTTGAAGCTCAACCAGGTGCATTAACATGTCTGATTGGCCCTTCATAATCTGCAGCATCTCATCCTGTGTGGCATGCTCATGATCCTGGGATTTTCTCCATGTCCACATCCAGTTTTTTCAGATGATGAAATTCTCCAAAATGTCAGCTGTCCCAGAGGTGTTCATTATCTCGTTGAGCATGTCATCACACATTCTCTTCCTTCGCTTTCTAATCTGGGAAAGCCTCTCTGCTAGGGTGGAGGATGAGTTGAAGGCCAACCTTTCCCCTGTAAGGCATGCAAAGCATAAGGCAGCAAGTATCAGTGCATACTCTGATTCTAGTGCACAGTTGCTATTTAAAAATCACTCCCCTAGTTACACCAAAGTGCAAGCCAGAACATAATCAGTATCCCTACGTGTTCAATGAACTGGTTTGTTGTTCCAGTCATGGTGAGTATGGCCCAGACGCATGAGTGATGAGCTCTGTGCTGCAACTAGTGGGAAAGTGCAGCTCCGTCAGGAGCAGAGGTGGGCTGGTGGACAATGCCCCCTCCCCTCAGCAACATGGATGGTGCTTGGAGACCAGGGACCAGTGGCAAGCATCCCAAATCGCGGTCTTTGTTTAAGCACCTCAGGGGGTGATGCGGGCAGTGTTTGCAGACACAAGAGAATTCAGCATGCCTGCCCCCTCCTTCCTTTGATGCTGATGGTAGTAGTCACCCAGGGCTTGCAGATTCGGGAATCAACACCAGTCCCTGACAACCAAACCACTGGCATGTTAGGGAATCCGTGGTTGATGGACTTGGAGAGCACCATGGGTGGGGGATCACATACTCTACGGTTTGTGGAATGAGCCCTTGCAATGAAAACTCTAAGGTGACACTATGTGATATCCATCTCCTGAAGGTAGCAGAGGTGACGAGAGAGTAGATGCTGCAAGGGCCTGGGTACAGACCTGGCCCTTGTGCTGCTATGCTGTGTACCACAATGATGCCCACAGAGTTAATACTTGAGTGGCCTGGGAAAGTGTCCTATCATGGAAAAAATAAGGTAGCTCTCCCTAGGAACCTTCTGTAATGGATTGCAGAGTACTTCCATGAGTTTCCTGGAGATCTCTGTGGAGGATTCCCAGGCCATCCCTGTGCAGACAAATTGTCTTTTCCAAGGGGCATCCTGTGCTTAGCTGGAGCGGCTACTGGGAAGCTGATGCCCACTGCACCTCGCTTTGTTCTTTATATAGAACACAAAATATAAAAGCATGTAACCCCTACAGTTTGATAGTAATTGCGACACTGCGTTACAATGTTAGTTCCAAATCTCTGGCTTTGCTTTTCCTGTCTAACCATGCTGGATCATTCCCCTCTCCCCAGGACAGGAATAGAACTCAGGATTCCTGATCTCTGATATTTCTTGGCACAGCACAGTTTGTATCAAGTCCTTTTCGAACGGCTGGTCTGCAGAGGAGCAGCTACTCCCTGAGTTCAAGTTGTAGCAGCCAGTGCTGGACATCTGAAGGTTCAGGGTCCAACTTTTGTTAATGATTCATGTAGTGTGGGCCTTATGTTTGTATATAATGCAGTCTATTCCAGTTTTCTTTTGTAAAATGGCTTTATTCACAGAGGGAGCAGACTTCCTTAAAAAGAAGGTTTATTGTTTTAAATGATATCCGTCAATGATGGCATGAGGTGCTCCACAACACAGATGCTCTCCATTTTGGTTATTTGTCACACTTTGCTTCTCAAACAGTGACATATTGGAAGGTTGAGAGGTGTGAGCACAGCAGCTGTTTAACAGTGCACAGTTATGCTACATAACAGTTGATGATGAGTACAATATTTTTTGCTTCCTGTCCTAAAATGTAAAAGGAATATACATAAGTGGACTGTAAATGCCAGCAGTGTTTAATTAGAAATAGAGATATTTAGAGACTTCTAGCCTGCATATGGTTTATCCTTTTAAAATATGGCTTTAAAGAAAATCATCTTGCTGAACATGTTTGTCATGCCTCCGTGAATCATGCAAATGTCTTTCTTATCATGTGGGATTTCAGACCTTCCTTTTATAGTCTGATCTGCATAGAAGTAATCTCCAATCCTAGGATATTGACTATAGAGAGAATAATTGCTTTTTATGAGATCTTGACCTTTTCTTTAATATGAAGTTACACTGGCACTGCTATTTTTTTCCTAGCATCTTATATTCATCCTTCTACTTTATTGCTTCACTTGTCTGAATCCACCTTACAGAGTATGTCAGAACTATTGGTCTTATTTTCAGCTGGGTAATAGAGCTAATAATTAGGTCTTAGTGCTTAATGGCCAATATCCATTTTCCCCATTTTCCTGTTGTGACCCATCACACACAGGTGACAATGATTTCTGTCTAAAGTAAGTATCTAGAGTTTTAACTCTGAAGGGATAAGAAGGAACACAGGAAAGGAGAGAGAGTCAAATGGCCATACTCATTGAGCTCATCATTTTTCTTTCCTTAACCCTCAGATTACTAAAGAGGCAGATGGCCAAGGGTCATCATGATTATATTAATGGGTGGTTCTTTGGAAATGTGGTGTCTCAGAACTAATCTGATCTAAATCTTCTGCTGTGTGTGGAGGAGTCAGGCCGTACGATGACAGTTCTTCCATATACCAGTTATGGGGGAAGCACCTGATAGAAAGATGGTGCATCCGTATTGGAGCATGGGGTCATGGGATGTTCGATCATTAGAGCCATAGGAAAAACAACTCTTCTGCCTGGAGAATTGGAAAGACTGAATGATATATGCAGTGTGCAGGAGACATGGTGGAATTTGAACACTAAGAGCACAGCTCTGAGTCAGAGAGGTCAGATATTCTGATGGTTGCACGCCTATGATATTTCTGTTGGGCACACTGGTGTCATCTTTGTTTTGTCCCTGAGGTGCCATTTGTACTACTGACTTGACAGACTTATTCTCCCTGACTGATAGCTGCCATTTTCAGTTTGACTGTAGGACATGCAGTTGCCATTTTTGTATGTGCGTCACATGATGCAAGATCTGCTGCTGAAAAAGATGTTTTTATGCCATGTTAGAGGACATTTTATTTATTATGTCTCCTTGGCTTCATATTGTCATCTTAGGAAATACAAACGTGAGAATTAGCCATGATAGATCTGGATTTGAACTGATACTGGGACGACACCGTTTCAGAAGAGAGATTGGATAATGATGTGTTATTAGAATTTGCTTCTATATAGACTAGTTTTAAAAGATACCTGGTTTCAGCACAAAAATTGCCACTAGTATACCTTTTGATATCCATCAAGTCATAGTGCAATCTTGGGTCATGTTCTAGTTCAGAAACCCTTGACTAAACTCATTCAGAATGTGTGCATATTTAGGAATGCTGATCTTGCACTGGAATCTGATCATTGACACCTCATCGCAACAATGATGTTCTGTTTAATAAAGTTCCGGAGATGGGTATCGCATCAAAACATTTCAGTGTTGACAAGCTTCACTAATAGTAGTTACATGGTAGTGATTTCCAACAAATGTTCTGTATTGGATCACCAGATATCTACCATGATGGACTTTATTTCAAGACTTGATCATAGAGATTGCCTTTTCATTCTCCTTAGTCCCATTTGTTTTCCACCAATGCTGGATTACAGATGATACTATCAAATTATGGGAAAACCTCCCATAATGATGAAAAAAAGATGGTTCTGAATGGATGCACTGGAAGTTCAGAGTCAAGTCAGTGAAGAGAGGAAGGAGTGTGGAATAGAGGAAAGGAAGTGCTTTGAACAAACAGTCTTAAAAGTCTGGGAAACTAGTCACACTCCAGAAGACTGGAAAATGGAGCGGGGGCTGCATTATCCCATTTTTCATAAAAGGAGGGCTTGCTCTAAATTATAAGGGAATAATACTGCTATCAGTCCCGGGGAAAGTGTTTATGATCACACCACAGAACCAATTGAAATACTGTTGCAACCCCAAAGTGAATGAGCACCAGTGTGGTTTCTGCACAGGTCAAAGTACAATCCATGTTATATATGCTTTGTGGAATTTTACTGAAAAACAACTACAATTGACTAAAAAGTTAACATCACAAGAAGAATTTTGCAGCCACTATTGACTTACTGTGTCCATCATTGGTGTGGTTATCGCTATGCCAGTATGGGGTGCCTGAGGACTTAGTGTGCCCACACGAGGAACTGTACCATGGTACGTTTAGCTGTGTAAGGGTCAATGGCTGTATTACAAACTGGTTTTCAGTAGACTCGGGAGTATGTCAGGGATCTGTTCCCTTGCCTATGATAGTCTATTAGAATGTTAAATATCTGATGACAAAACTGACTAAGGCCAAAGTTGGAGGTACGAAATTTAAAGATTTATCTTTACAGGATCTTGAGTAGGCAGAAGATATGGTCTGTCTTAGGCTGTTGACCAACTACAGCTAATTCTGGAAAAGCTGTGAAAAACTGCAGAATCCATGGGACTTAAAATCAATGGTAATAAAACCAAACCTATGTATAGCTCTTACAAATGACCTTGTGATGGTGCATGAACATGGCAATGAATGACCTACTAACACTGCACGTAGATGGCAATAACATTGAATGACTGAATGGTTTTGTCTATCTGTGTAGTCAGTTGACAGCAGGGAGGTTCTGTATCTGAAGAAATCAAATGTTATATTAGTCTTGCGTGAATGGCACTTCAATGTCTTTGGAGGCCTCCGTTTGGGTGCTGGGATGTTTGTGGGACAACTAAGACATGAATGTTTGATACAGTACTGATGGCAATTCTGTTATATGGAGAAGAAACAGAGCCATTATAAACAGTGGCAGAGAGGAAACAATTGTTTTCTGAGTCTAAAATGACAGCATCTTCTTAACATCTGTTGGTTTGATTTTTGCCACAAATGAGGATATACTTAGATGAGCTGGCAAGTTGAAGTCTTGCACCAGTTGAGAACAAGAAGAATGCAATATTGTCCAAAGTGCAGAAGAATGTATGATTTCACAGAAGATTTACAGAGCTGAGGTCAAAGGAAATAGACACTGAGTCCAACTACAACTGAAGTTGACAGATGCGACTTTGAGGGATGTAGGAAGCCTAAATCCTGTCATACTGACTATTGCCAAAAGAATAGGACTTGCAAGGGACCATTCAAGATGGTAGTCCATTCTACATGCTGCCATGGCTACATCATTGCCACATGATGCAACTGCTGCTGCTGCAAACCTATCAGATAGCTGCCCAGCGTATAGGATGAGTGCCTGGAACTGTATTTAAAATTCAAAGAAATAATAACATATTGAGAAGACTACTTAATCTTGTTAAAATTCCAAACTGGTTTGTTTGTTACTTTGCTTAACACAGGCAGAGGAGCAATGCAAATTCTAATGTTTGCCATCACCTCTTAATGGGGAGCTCTTCTCTTTCTGGTTATATTATATTTGTATATTGTATATTTGTATAAAACCTCCTTTAAGTTAGTACCCGTGATACTGAGTTGAGACCTTTTCTGCCTTTGTAGCTGGCACACTTACTAACGAACAGTCTCTGAAGATGAAAGGGAATTGAGGCTGGGACCTCTCCGTTCTAGTAAGGATTTCTTGATGAAGTTCAAGCCACCTATTCTTTGTTCCACCCTACTCCCATCTCAGTTCCAGTAATCTCCTTTTTTTTACATAAAATAATTAAAAAATAAAAGAAGAATGGAAACATTTCAATTTTGTCTAAACAAAATATTTCAGTTGATCCCAAATTACTTTTTAAAAAAAAATTTTCTTCATGGTGAATTTTAAAATTGTTCGGATTTTGTTCTAATTCAGCCCAAAGCCAAATTCAGACATCTCAAAATCTTTTGCAAAGTGGAACTTCTCTCCTCTCACAGCTCCATTAATCCTGGCCTGATTCTGCAGTTTTATTTCTGACAAAACTTCCATTAATTCAATAATTTCTCTCTAAGTAGGATCTACAGGATCATGCCCATGAAATACTAACAGATGCATCAAAATGCTACACTTTAACATAGAGAAATTTTATCCATCTATCTATCCAGGAAAGTGAATTTTCCTAATGTCGGAAATGGTCATTTATTCTTCAGTAGTTTTCAAACTGACCGGACTTGCAATGAACATTTACGATTTTGCTACGTTTTTGGAAGTCTTTGTTTGATCTCACCTGCACTGGTTTTATGAGAATGTAACTCCTTTGACTTGACCTGTTTTTTTTCCAATTCTCATCAGTGTGAGATTGGAATTGAGCTCTGTTTTCAAACAGGTCCAATAACAATTGCATGGGGAGGGGGTCATTGCCTATCCATAGCATGAAGATGTAATTTTGGTGGCAGCTTGTACAAAGCAGTTCTCCAGCTGAGCAGCCTATCCTTATTGGATGCAGAGCACTCATCCATCTGGAGATTTTCTTGCTGGATTTAGGATGCCCACTAGGGGAAAAAACAACAACAATGCACCCTCTTTTCACCATCTGGCTGGAGCAGCATGAATTATTTTGAGCCAATGAAGTTAGCACAAAGCAAACAACTGTGATATTTTTCTAGCTGTTTACAACTGATTTCTTTTCACTCAGATTATAATTAATCCTAATTCATGTACAAATAAAAGGCGAGAGGAGAACTTTCAAAGTCAATTCCAAACACGGTATAAAAGATCACCGATGTACTAGCTGAACCTTAACTCCTTGAGTACCCTTCTACCATGGCAGAACAAAGATGTGGTTTTCAATGCAATTCTAATTCATGGAACCACAAGCTGTGTGTATATCCAACCGTATAGCCATAGGACTACACAAAGCATTTGAGATTGATGTGTAATGTCTAACAGAAACCACAGAGAAGCTATAGAAGCAGTTCCATTAAAATGTATCCGTTATCCCTAGAATGCTAATTTAGGGACATAGGGTTTTCCACACAAGATCAGGCCATTGACCAATAAATTCAGTATCCTACCTCTGAATGTGGGTTAATGCTGGATTTTGAGTGAAAGATATGTGTCCTGTTCCCTACACAAGCCCTCAAACCTATTGCTCTACATAGGAATGGGAAGAGTTTCCTTTCTGTAAGTTACGAGTTTACACCAGGAAGCATGAGTCTGTTTCCTTTGTATCTGTTTAGCTCTGTTCACTGGCAATGTTCAATTGAATATAGCAATGGTAACTAATCATGCAAATGAGAAATTCTGAGCTGAGTCTTCTCATTGAACTGAATAGTCATGAACAGCACAGCCATGCATCAAGGCTGCAAGCAACATACAGAATTCAGGAGAAATGTACCTATTTTCTTTTTGTGCTCACAAACATCTAACTGTTATGGGAAGTACAGACTCTTTAAGATTAATGAGGGACTAATCCCCCCCACTCCAAATTCCAGGTTTTCTTCTAAGAATGTGTATATCACTGCCAGTAAAGGAGGGGGCAGAGGGTGGCCAGTCCTTGGGAAACCAATGTAGGGTTTATACAAGAACCTTTTACTGACCATGACTTTATGGCCTGAACCTGGAGTTCCATGTTATTCTCTGTCCTCAGTGGTGAGAGACAACGTTGACCTATGGTTGTTCTTAGCCTACTTCTCTGATAGACTAGTCTTCACTGGATATCAGGTAGACTGTCAACTTCTGGCAAGGCCTGATAGGGGTATATATAAACAGCACATATCCCACAGACCAAGGCATGATATTGAAGAATTTGAGATGCGTGGGCTGTCTTTCCTGGAAGACATGGGCAAGTAACTCTTTTCCCTTATGTTTTCTATTGTAAAACTTTTCTTTGTAACGACTCCAGGGTGGACACCTCCAAAAAGATTTGGAATAACCCAGGAAATGTTGTGCAATTTTGATCTCTTTTTAGACCATTAAAATAAAGTTACCTAAAGAAGAGGAATCTTTGTGTTTAATGTCTCCAAGACCTTACTCCTTTTCTGGTGGGCCTGCAGCAGCAACCTGGCAGTCTGTACCTGAGTCTAGGTAAACAGCAGGAGAGAAGTTATACATTTTATTCAGCCCTATAAAGTACGTTATTTTTGAAGCAGAGATGCAAAGAAAATCTGCTGCACATGTAGACCTGGAGAATGCATGACACCTGCAACTGCTGTTTGGTTCAGGGAGCAGCATGGTTTTGTTAGATGAGATATATTTGCCCATTTACTTAGGGTGCTTTTTCTACTTAAAATCCAGAGAAGAGCCTCAGCTGGTGCAAATTGTCTTTGACTGGAGCTGAAGATTTGCCCCGGAATTCATTTTTCACCCAAGAGTGGTTTGTTTTAAAGGAAATAGCCATGTATTTCACTGCAAACCATAATCCGTTTAACAGCTGAAAACAGACCAGTTAAGCGAACGGTGGAGCTGATGAGAATCTAGGCTCAGTCCTGGTTATGGCTGCACTGTGCAAAGTGAAAGTATGGAAAGGTCAATAAGCCAGTCACCAAGGAAATCGTTTTAGAAGCTAAATTCCATTTCTTCATTTAGAGGGGAGGCAGCAGTTCCTGATGAATTCCCTAAGTGTTTAGCACACTGTCTGTCTCTCATCACCCTCTAGACTATGCCATCACAAGCACATCATCCAAAACCTTTGATAGCCAGCTCTTCTCTAAACTGCTTGTGTCGGGGAGGGTGGGGGAATTGTTAGTGTGTGTGACCAGAGGGCTTTCTTTCCTTATTATTTTCAAAGGTAGAAGATGATGACAATGATAACAGAAGGTAATTCTTGTAAACCAAAACACTCCCCCACGCTCAAAAAAAAATTCAGTGGACCAAATTAATCACTGGTCTAATTCTATTGAAGCTGTTTGACCTATATATGTCAGACTATACATATTTAATTATTTTTTCCTCTTTTCTCTGGTCTATTTGTGAAACGTTAATCAGCTGATCTCAATTTAAAAACAAACATGTTACCAGTAATAAGTAAATGTTTTTATCATGTTGTTTATTTGGAAGCTCTGTATTTTGGCTAGTGGGATGTTCTATGACTAGTAAATTAAGTTGGTTGTAATTATTTCTTCTTCAAGATTTGATGGCTGAAACGTCTAAGAACAGGAGAACTATGAATTTGAAGTGATGAGCTTCCAGTACAAATTTTCAGACAACACTATTTTTAGACTCATATATTTTCATGAATACCTGTTGTTGTCCACTGAACTCTTGTGACCGCCAGATAACGTCTTGAACAATAATAATCTGAACATGGTGAATTGCTCTTTGGATTTTTACTATCCAATCAGCTCCAACTTCTATTAACTAAAGGATTTAGACTAAGGGAAGAATTTGGTCCCATATATGAGAAAACTAGCCTCTAGCTGCAACCTGCCAGCAAACCCATTACACACTATGGATTTTTCTCTCCCAGCATGCGCATAAGCCTCTTGAGAATTGGCATTTATGCAGTAGCATCCTATCTCCCCTAAACATGCCCTTTTGGCTGCATTTCTCTCTACTGCTTGCAGCTCTGTCCATCCTTTTTCCCTCCTTCCCTCTCCTCCTAGCAAGTATAGTTACAGCTATTTTCTGCCAGAGAATGCTGGTCCTCAAGAAATTTTTCTCCTCAGGGATATCCACTGACATTAACAGCTAGTGCTAGCAGCTACTGGAAATATGGCCCTTTATGCCTACACAGGAAAATAATCACATACACAAGCCCAGTATTTCTCCTGAGGCATCATTTCTCATTAAAACAAACAGGAGTCTACATTATGTATTTTTGACATAGGTCACAGCAATGGCCTAGGAAAATGATTCCAGTAAACCCTGTTATTTTTCCCCAAGCAAATGCATCCATGCGGGATGAGACTCTGAGGCGAGGGAGTGTAGGCACAAGTCATGGCTTCAGTTGTCTGAGTCCTTCCCAGCACGCTTCTGTGCAAATCCTTTTTCTTTCTGTTGCTCTGAATGGCACAAAGTTAAGGAAACGTGGCAATCATGAGAGAGGAAGTCTGGGGTGTCACTGCAGGGAGTTATCTGCTAGAATCTCAAGCCACTGAAAGCAAACTGACAGGAGGAGAAGTACTTTCCCCCCCTCCTCCCCGAAATGCTAACACTTGTGAAACCGCATGGTAAGATATAAAACAAAAGGAACCTGACAAAAATGGCTACATTACATGCATCAGGTAAAAGCGTCTGTTTCAGAAAAGCCTGTCCCTGTGCGGTGCTGATGTGCACAGCACCCTGCAGAGTCGGGTCCAAAAGGAGGGAACCTGATAGGGAAGATTTCTTTCAAGACCTGATCTTTGACCAAATTCATTTCCGGTGCAGTCGTGTGCTGTGATTTCAATTTGTGAAGCCTCTGTGAAGCCCTTCCACTCTCACTTCACTTACAGAAAGGAACTTATCAGTTAAGAAGCCTTCAAAACTGAGGTCCTGTCTAACTTGTATGACCACTAAATAAACTTTGGTGATAGATCTAATAAGACCCTACATGCAATTCAGCTGAAACTATCAGGCCTTCATTTCTTGTGTTACTTTTTTCTCCCTTTCTTAAAAATAGGAACTATAGTACCAATTCTCCAGTTTTGTGTACCACCCCTGAGTTTACAGAGCTATTAAAAATCCTTGCTATTGGGCTTGCAATTTCATGTGCCAGTTCTCTTAATATTCCCGGATGGAGATTATCCGGGTCCCTTGATTTAGTCCCATTAAACCGTTTGACTTTGACTTCCACCTTGGATGCGGTAATTTCTACCTCCATATCTTCGTTGCCATTAGCCACCCTGCCACTAACCCTAAGCTCTTCATTAGCCTTATTAAAAACTGAGGCAAAGTATTTAAGTGTTGGGTCATGCCTAGATTATCTTTAAAATCAACCATATCCTCAGTGCTTAGTGGTCCCACTTCTTTTTCCTTGTTTTTTTCTTATTTATATGGTGTTAAAACCTTTTACTATTGATTTTAATTCCGCAAGGTTCAACTCTGTTTGGCTTTTGGCAGTTCTCACTTTATTCCTACACTTTCTGACCTCTAACAGGTAGCTTTCCTTGCTGATCCATCTCATCTTTCATTCCTGTTATGCTTTCTGCTTTCTCTTAATCACCTGTTTAAGATGCTTGCTCATCCACCTTAATCTGTAACCATTCCCTATGAATTTTTCCCCTTGCGTAGAATGGAGGCTTCGGTTAGCTTCTGCAACTTTGACTTAAAGTAATTCCAAACCTCCTCCACATTCATATCCTTGTTCTTTGGTCCAGTCCACTTCCCCAACTAATTCCTTAATTTATTAAAGTTAGCTCTTTTGAAATCAAGGAGATCGATTGCAGATCTATTTTTGTTTATCCTTCCATTTAGTTCAAATTGAATTAACTCATGATCATTCAAAGGTTGTTCTCTACAACTAAGTTCTTCTATGAGGTCCTCACTATTCACTAATACCAAATCTAAAATGACATCACCTCTTGTTGGTTCAGGAACTACTTGGTGAAGAAACCTGAGCCCTATTGTTATTAGTTGTACTTGTCCTCCAATCTGCATCTGAGAAGTTAGTCTTCCATCATCACACAATTTCCAGTAGTATTTATTTAATAAAAACATTAAAGATGTCTCTGTCCCTATCCAAAGTAGATAGGTGGTCTGTAAAACACCTCAAGCACTGTACTAGGGGAACCACTAGTCGCTTTCTTCCCCAGTGTGATTTTGGCCCAAACAGACTGTCTTATCAAGTCCATCACTTCTAATTTCTTTACAGTCTATCTCATCATTAATATACAATGCTATTCCACCACCTTTGCTTTTATATCTGTCTTTCATGAGCAGCACATACGCTTCAATCCCTGTACTCCAGTCATCATAACCATTCCACTATGTTTCTGTAATCCCTATAATATCTGGTTTCACTTTCTGCACCAGTAGTTCTAGTTCTTCCATTTTGTTACCCAGCCTCCTCGTATTGGTGTGCAAACACCTTAATAGTTGCTGCTTGGTTTCACCCACATTCCTGGCCTAATTGGATACAGTCATTCTACTGTCAGTGTCACCTTTCTGACTGGTATCAGTGCTATCCTTCTCGTAATGTCCATTCTTCTACCCACTGATGTTCCTTTCTCCATTGCTTTATCCTTTCTTACTTGATTTTCCTCCCTGTCAATGTTAAAATCAGGCATGGCGATTACACAAGCATCTCCACTGAGTTCCTAGTTTAAAGCTCTTTTAATGAGTTGTGCCAACCTCCATCTCAGAAGTCTATTCCCTCCCTACTCAGGTGGAGTCGGTCCCATAAGAGCTGTCTTCTGTCCTTGAATGCCTCCCAGTGGTCAAACATCACAAAGCCCTCCTTATAGCACCACTGCCTGAGCCATCTGTTGATCACTATAATCTTGTCTCGCCTACATTCTCCTCCTCTAGGGACAGGCAGAATCCCACTGAAGATCACCTGAGCCTCCATTTCCTTAAATATCGTCCCCAGCCTGGCATAGTGTCCCTTGATATGTTCCAGTGAGAATCTAGCTGTGTCATTTGTTCCCACATGTAGGATAATCAGTGGATTCTTTTCTACTCCTATTAGAATCCCCTTCAGCCTCAGGTACACATCCTATATCTTAGCTCCCAGCAGACAGCACGCACTTCTGTTTTTTGAATCTGCTCTGGTGACGTGCCTGTCTATTCTTAGCAGGGAGCCCCCAGTCATATAAACCTGCATTTTTCCTGGTGATGGTGTGACTCTCCAGCCTTCCTCCTGTTATTTCTGGCTGCGGATCCTCTAGTCTTTTATTCTTCGGTTCAATCTTCTGTGAATCATCCTGTATCCTCCTTGGACCCTGAACTCTGGCTATCTCCATTGAGTCTTCCCCTCTTCTTATAGGACTAGCTGCTCTTCTCTTTGTTTCTTGCCCTCCCACCTTTAGTTACTACCTGCTGTGCCCCTTCTTCATTTTCCAATTCAGCAAACCTGTTCCTGAGTTCTATTTCTCCTTTACTAGTGGGTCTTTCCCTCTGCCTGGTTCTTGTTGTCACATGCTTCCATTGGCTACTTTCCTCATCCAGCAGTCTCCCCTTATAATTCTTCAATCCTGCTTCCATCTGTGAGTATTGACTTCCCTCCATCATCTGTTCGAACCCCCTTCAAAACCCAACTTCGGATCTTCTCTTCAATCAGCTCTATCAAGTGGCACTTCATAAGATGAAGCTCTTTTTTTGGGTAGCCACTGCAGTATTATACACATCCTGCAGCTTTCACCTCTGGTCATCTTCATTGTCTCTTCCCATGGCTTACATCACTGCCCCTGCTGTCTCTGTACCTGTCATAGCCTTTCCACCTATATTCCTCTCAAGGGGAGAGAAAAACAAAACCAAAAAAAACAAAGACCCAAACAAACACCAAACCAAAACTGGAACACTGGCCCTCACCCCCAAACTCCCACTCAAATTCCCTTGTTTACAGCTCTGTTGGCTTCACCTGTGTACATGTACTTAAATTACTAAAAAGCACAGTACCAACCTCAACTGACTAATGTTAACTAAAACACCATCTCATAACCAGCTATGCACAAATACTTCATCATTCCATCAGGTAAAAGCCTAAGGACATGATTTTCAGAATGGCTGAATTAATTTAGAGTCGTGGGCTCAGCATCTCTAGAAATCTACAACAAAGGGGTTACGCTCTGTGTCCAGAAGGTCTGCAAATGTAGTTTCGTTAGCCTGTGATCCTCTTGGAATTAATCATTTAGACTGAAATAGGCTATATAAACATAAGCTATCTCTATTACTGAATATTGTCCACTGTTGATTAAAATGAAGACAATGGTTTTGTCTTGTGAAGCTACGTATGGACTAATTTTGATTTCATTGATTAGAGGGCTAAATATGCTGATCAGTAGAGTTACTGGTGTAAAAGTGGTGTTATATTAGAACTGGGTCTCTTTCTTGTACACAGATACTTGTGGTAAGGACCTGTCAATAAATAGCTTAGATTTTGGGTTGGTATATGCATAGAACATATTGTGAATCATTTTTAATTTCTGTAAATTAACACCTTCTTTGTGCCATATGTCCAGCCATATCTTTTCCTGCTCCCACTCATAACTTAGATATTATCTTTTAGTATGCTAAATCTCAAGGTTTTGGTTTTTTTTAAGCTACTGAGCTAACTTCTTCAGTGTTTTTCTGTTTTATTGGGGGGGCACCAAAGCAAAGTTTGCACATGTGCATGAAAATTGAGCTGTGCATTTAGAAAAAGACTCTCTCTCTTTTTATATATAGGTAGGACAGCAATTTTTCTAAATGTTATGGAAGGGTTAAAGGCAAAAGGATCTGGATTCGATTAATCCTAGCTGGCACAGGGAGATACAAATTGGGTCTCCTTGTGTAAAAGAGGCCAGATATGCAAGTGGGTGGTACTTTTGTGGGATGACCCATGGTGTTTTCACTGCTGCCTTCCCTCAGCGTTAACGTCTGCTGAGTGCTTCACAAGAGCTAGAGGAGATCAGAATATTTTCAACTAAATAAAATGTGATTGAAATACTGTGTTTGTGCAAAATTGAAATGTTTTGTGGAGGTGTATCTATTTCAGCAATGTTTTCTTTGGGAATGCTTTTTGGGTCCAGAGCTCTCTGGTCAGAGCCTATGTCTACACTACGAGCTACTGGTGTGATTCTTCTGCTCATGTACGCTTACTCATGCTACCTCTTATCAACCTAGCATAGACTCTAAGATCAGAAGGGACCCTTATGATAATCTAATCTGGCCTCCTGCACAACGCAGGCCACAGAACTCCACCCACCCCTGTAATAGACCCCTAACCTATGACTGAGTTACTGAAGTCCTCAAACAATGATTTAAAGACTTCAGTGTATAGAGAATCCACCAGCAAATGACCTGTACCCCAGGCTGCAGAGGTAGGCAAAACCCCCCTAGGGCCTATGCCAATCTGTCCTGGGGAAAATTCCTTCCCGACCCCAAATATGGTGATCAGTTAAACCTGGAGCATGTGGGCAAGACTCACCAGCCAGACACCCAGAAAGAATTTTCTGTCATAATGCAGAACCCACCCCATCTAACATCCCATCACAGGCCAATAATATAATAGCAGTGTACCCACCAGTTTCAAGCAGGTTTGTACTTGGATAGCTGGCGCTGCCGATGCTACCATGGATACTCTACAATTTACACTCACACTAACTAGATAATAAGTATTGCAAGTATGTGTGCATAAGCAAGGGAATCAGCCCCCGGGGGGGGGGGGAAGAGGGGGAGAGAGAGAGGCTAAACTTGAATTTAAAAGCTCAGGTTTTCAATCTGCAAAGCACCATTTCAGCATGCAGTCTTTTGAATGTTTTTGCTAGGTGGATTTTGGTTTTGTTCCAAAGCGGAACAAAAACAAATGTCATCTTCCAAAGTTGGTGTGAAGCAGAATTGTCATCCTTCAGACAGTTCTCACTAGGGCAACCCGATAGCCAGTGCAAAAAAATGGGGACAGGAGGTGGGGGGTAATAGACACCTGTATAGGAAAATGCCTGGAATATCTGGACAGTCCCTATACAATGGGAACGTCTAGTCACCCTAGCTCTAGCAGGAATCGAGTGGGTGGAGGCTGCTGAGAGGATACAGTGAATCAATGCTCTACCTGACCACTCCTCTCACTAGCCAGCTGTAGCCCACTATTTGGACAGTTCTTTCTATCCAGTCCCCTGGGGGAGAGAAGGTTGTAATCACTGTTCATTGAAACTGCCCTAGTTTATGACAATGGAAGCCCACATAAACCATCTGAATGTAGCCCGTTAACTCAGGGAAGCCCAATGGTCTGTGCTATGCAGGAGGCTAAACTAGGTGATCACTGTGGTCCATTCTGGCTTTATAATCTGTGAATCTATTAATTATTTTCCACAGTAGAGTACAACATCCTATGGCTCACAAAAGTTAGGGGCAATAAGACCACTTCAACTGTCTGTCCACAAGAGAAACTAAGGCTCAATCCTGCAGTAGGTGTGTGTGCAAATTTCCTGTTGGTCACACTGCAAGTTTTATCTGCATCATGCCGTAAGCAGATGTCATAACAGATTGTCTAAGATGTGGAGTGTAGGAATGCTATGAACTCTGCAATAGGATGAGTGGAACGGGAGACAGATTACGAAGTTTCACGAGGGATAGCTATTAGTGTGGGACTAGAGGCTTGGGAGTTTATGGGTATGTCTAAACTGCGATTAAAAACCCACAGGGCTGTTTAATTGCAGTGTAAACTTCTAGGCTTGAGATGGAGCCCTGGGTCTAGGACCTGTGAGGTGGGAGGGTCCCAGAGCCCAGGCTTCAGCCTGAGCCAGAATGTCTACATTGCATTGAACAGCCCTGCAGCTGGAGCTCTGTAAACCCGAGTCAGCTAGCACGGGTCCACTGAGGGTGTCTAATTGCAGAGTAGCCACACCCTAGGTTTTGGAGTTGCTCCTCGGTATTACAGAGAGAGAGACAGCAGCACCTGAGCAGATAATACTGGCCTCCCAGTGTGTTTGAAAAAAGGTTTCTTTTAATCTTGTTTATTATTTTCATCACTTATTGCTAATGAAGTAGAACCCATTAACGACTGAAGCCAGGATGTGCAGATGCAAGCAAAACACAACGTTAAATGAAGTTGTGACCTTTGAATAGCCAGAAGGTTTGGGTTCCCCAGGAGCCTTGGACAAATGTTTGGATCTTCTTTACTTGGAAATTGCTTAAATCAGAAGTTGCCTAGTAAGCTTTCTCTTCCTGTAGTATTTTGCAGTGTTTGCTAATTTTATAGTGTCATATTGCAAAGTAAATGACCCTAGATATGAAAACAGACAAAATGTGTATTTATAAAAGGGAATGTAGAGGTTTATAAGTTACTGCAAACCTATGTGGGCTCTTGGAAGTTTTCTAGGCCAAAATTTTCAACACGGATGGCCCATTTCATTGCTCTCAATGATTTTTGTGGGATTTTGGGTGCTTAGCCGTTCTGAAACATCAGGCCTCTTATATATGCATAAATATGGATTTAGGTGCCTACCTTTAAATACCCAAGTTTGAAAAGTTCAGCCAAACGTTCCGGCATGACTGCCTTCAAATAGTTCCAAAATAACAGTTTTATTTTGGATGGTGGATGAGAGATGTCCTGGCTCTACATCCAAAATATAGCATTATAAATCACTGCTTTTCATTTGTATGGAAGAACATTTCATTCAAATTTTGGCATCGTTTATCATTTTGAGGCTGAGCCTGACACGGATTCGTTGTAGAAGCGCTGAGCACTCATGCAATGTATTTTATTAAAAGCGTGCATGGTTTGCTATTATACCTGTTTATATATGTTTCAAAAGGAAAAAACAGACTAGCTCTCCATAGAATAGCTCCTATAAATTAATGTACTTCATCATATGACCACATAAACCTGTTGCTCAAAAGGTTATAGAAAATCTAAGATTTTTTGTCACTAAAAGCAAAGCAGACTTAATCATGTCTGTATCTTTGATTTTTTTTTTCCATGTCTCCTGAAGGATCCAAAATGATCTATTTATCTAAGGCTTGTTACTCTGTGAGCTAAAAAATGGAATAGCTCCCATATTTTTATGCATCAGTTTGTCCTGTGGGAAAATGCTTCTTGATCTTGCTGAAGGGCCTTCATCTAAGTCCTTTCTCCAGAGGCCTCTTAGCAGCTAAAATAGATAATTAGGAATGTCCCCGTTGGTATGGATTTTCATGAAATCTCTTGTTTCTTATGTTTTCATTCCTCTAATATTGCCCAGCCTGAACGGAGGCTCTCAACAAAATTTCTGTTCCCAAATTACCCTTGCAATAGATGTCGGTTCCTGTCAGGAACCAGGAGCTATTGACCGCTTTTGACATCAGGAGGAGTGAGGGTGCCTAGAATATCAGAGAAGGAGGCTCCATTAACCCAATAGGGCATGCAGCATACAGTCTGACTGCACCATGCACTGAAGCTTCATTCTATGCCTGAGCATTTAGGCTTGAGGTATATGGTAGGTTGAACAGCTGGGGAAATTCACCCCTCAAACTCAAGGCCAGGGTGTTGTAATCTAGCAGCAGCCCCTCGGGTCAATTACACAGCATACTGTTGATGCTGGATTTATGTGAAGGTGAATCTGTAGCAACTCACTTGATGTATTGGGTTCTTCCATGCTAGACTAGGCTGGACCTGTGTAGAGACCATTTCTATCACAGTTAAGGTATGGGTAAGCAATTCTATACAGCCTTTTACAAGCAAACTCAATTTGGCTTAAGTTTTGCACAGGGCTTACTGCTGCTAGTCCTTTACACTACCTTTACAGAGAATTAATCACCCAAAAGCCACCTGCAAAAATAACTTCAATAGAAGACCCTATTATTGAGACTTATGGCTATAGAAAAATGTTAGAAAAGCCTTTGTTCAACAAAACTGTGAAAGAAATAGAAAGAAGATGCAAGAGGCACAGTAAATCTAACCTGAATTACATTAAATATATGCAGACTTTAATATTTTCCAGGGAATGCATTTTCTTTGTACTTTTATAGACTTTATAGTAAATATCTCATTTTTCCCTTCTTTCTCCGTAAGGCTGATTCTCCTCTCACTTATGCCAGTGTAACTCAGTAATATCTCCATTTGTGTCAATGGAGTTACATAGCAGTGTGCATTTATTTAAAAACAAATAGAATCAGACTATATGTTTCTAAATGGCTAGTGGGAAAGAATAGGGGGAAGACACCTGGAGCCAAAATGATACCTATAAAGCTCCCTGAAATCCAAAGGCTATGTGGCCTACAGGAGAGGATGTGCCTTTTATTTCAAAGGTTTGAAGTTCTGTTCTTTTTATAAACATTTCTGTTTTGTGTGAGTCTAGATTATTTCTGAAAACATTCCTAATCTGGGGGGAAAATATGAACCAAAACATTTCACATTGTGGTTGGGGGAAAGCCAAGCTACAAAAAGAAAACACAGCCATGGCAGAAAAAAGAGATCATGTAAACAGCTCATCAAATTAAATAAGACACAATTGGCCCTAACTTCGTCCACTTTCCAGTACAGAGTTCTTATGTGTGAGTTTACAAAAATGAGGGCCAATATAGTGTTCCACTTAATCTGGACCATAAGAGTGCTTTCTTTGCACAGTCAAAGCTGCCATTCACTGCAATGGGAAGTTTGGGTGCAGAAGGAATGAAGGTTTGGACCTAAAATTTGGCTTATTCAATCAACTGTCATTTGACTTTTTCTCCTCCTGAAGGACCTAATCCTGTTTGCTACTGTTGCCATGGCAAAATTCCTAGTGACTTCAATGGCAGCTGGATAAAGTCCAAATATCCCTTATTTGTACAGCTGAATTGGTCTTTTTTCCCCAGTCTACCTATCTTTCATTTTTGTGAAATGTTTTCAGTGAGACCTAAATTCACAGCATGTGTCACTATTTAAATGCCTAGCTTTGTTAAGTCTTACCACATCCTTCATTTACTTCACTTAAGGTCATTTTCCGCAACCGCTTGTTGTGTAACTGGCAGTATACAAATGCACCTTTCTGACCAACCCTTCACTCAATCCCCTTCATTTCAATATGAGTGAAAAATAGCTTTCTGCTGTAGGCATTTGCATTTTAAAAATGGACAGTATGTTTCTTTTGGCCATTTAATAGAGAATTGTTAAGATGCTCAGAATCCATATGCTTGCTTGCTCTGGAATCACTGCACATCTATAATTTACAGAATTTAAAGCCACAGAGTGAATTTGATGTTTTGCGAAAGGATTGTGTGTAGAAATTATTCTATATTGTGGAGGGATGGATTCTCTTCAGATTCACAGTTGCTCTGAATAGGTGTAGCTCCATTAAAGACAATGAAGCTACCCCAGTTTACACCAAATATTCAGCTGTAGCCCTTTGAATTTCTGGAGACTGGAAAGAACAAAATATGAAATGTTTCTCCTATGGCTTTGTCAACAGGGCTTATTTTCTTCCATACAGGGGGGATCATTTGAAAGAAATACTGTTACAAAAATACTCTTATTTTATTTTTCTGACAAGTGGAATTGTTTGTTGTCTAAGGAACTATTTCAATATTGATCAGTTTGACATTTGTTTTAAGGCTTACACACACACGCGCGCTCGCTCTCTCTCTCTCTCTCTCTCTCTCTCTCTCTCTTTCTTCTCCCCCCCCCCAAGGAGAATGTTAGCGAAAACAGAGGATTTTGTAAATTTTACATTCTCTGTGCGTGTAATAAATTGAGGCTATCCACCCAGAGAGCCAGGCTGCATCTTGCCCTTGCAGGAATGCACCAGGAACTTTCTTTTCACATATTCTGTACAATAGCAGTCCCTGTACTTTTGGGAAAACAAGGACTGCTTTCTCCTAGCATCCCAGGGTGCAAGTTTCCCAAGGGAGTGGGGATAGGGATAAAGGAGGGTACAAATCTCATTCCCCTTTACTGCACCCTGTGCCTGAGTCAAACTCAGTAGCAGTTAAGCTCTGAGCAGAGAGGAAGAGGGACTTATTCCTTCCCCCTTCAATATTGGCCCATGAAGAACCCTTGTTCCCGTGACTGCTTGTCCCTTCCTCAGCTTCTTGGGTGGGCAAGGAGCAGCAGGTGGCAGCATCCAGAGGATATTCCATTTGCACATTCCATCTGGATCATGGGAAGCTGTGGGAAGGAAAATTCTTCTTGGAGCTGCCCCCGTTTGGTGCAGCTCTTCATTGCTTTGTCAGAGGCCTGTGCCTGTCTGGCATGATCTTGTCCCTGGAGTCCAATAGGATGTCATTTTGGTTCATGGGAGATGTTTAATCTTACTGACATATTTACTCTGTATATGCCTTGATGGATGACTATAATTTGATGTTTAGCTCAAGGGGAAGGGAAAAAACCCTTTAAGGTAAACTCTGTTTTGTCTGTCAGATTCAGAATTTGTTTGTTTTTTAAAGGCAAGCCACAGCTAAGTCACTTCCACGCTCCAGATGAAATGCATGCAGGCTACTGCAAACCAGTGAACAAACAATGACATACTCAGCTAAGCTGAAGAGCTCTATTCTGCCAGGTGCCGAGCATCCTCCACTCCATAGGGGAATTGAGGAGTCTCTGCATCTCAGAGTGCAGATACTCAGCACTTCCCAGGATTGGGCCAAAGATGACTGTCATGGAATGGTACATATTAAGAGGAAGGACAATCCAGTGATTGGGGCAGTAACCTGACACTTGGGAAACCTATGTTAAACTCCCTGGTTTTCCACAGACTGCCAGATTGACCTTTGGCAAGTCACTTTGTCTTCTGTGCCTCAGCTCTCCATCCATAGAATGGAAATAATAGCACTTTCTACCTCAAGTGGGGTGAGGGGGGGAGGATTAAGGATAAATACATTAAAGATGGTGAGGCACTCAGATACTATGGTGATGGGACCTTTTAGATTCTTACTATTGCTACTATTTTGAAAATTCCCCCGGGCTGAGAGAAATGTCTCAATCCATATTATGGGTAATAACAGAGAAAATCTTGAAACTGGTTCTCTTACTGTGTGTCATCTGAACTTCAGATGATGAGGGACAGTGGGGGGGGGGGCTTATCTTCAGGTCTAAATTTTTTCAGAGGAAAAGAATTTTTAAATATCTTGCAACTGCTTGAATAAATGGATTACTTTTGAACTCCTTCCCCCCAGGCCTCCCCATCATGCACTTTGAGAGATTATATGGAAAAGATAAGTTCTGAGGCAGAGAGAAAGGTAAAGGACTTGAATAAAAAAATACAGAAATATGCAAGAAAATAACAAATATGAAAGCAATCTGTGATGCGTGTCTTTCCTCTCCTTTTTTTGTTGTTGATGGTTTTAGGTGAGGCTAAAAAGGAGAAGGTTAAGTCTTGTCAAGGGCCTGAAAGCTATAAGCTCAGGCAACCAATTTTCTAATCACCTGCAGTCATTTCTTATGCAAATCTAAACACATTTATGGTTATCCTGGGTAACCCTGCAAGGCATGAGACTCAAAACTTAGCATGGCAATTGCTCCCTGAGCAAAACTCCAGAGGGTTGTCTATTTGTCACTTTTCTAAGATCCTATCACCAACGTATTTAGGGGCCAAAGGCAGACTCTGGCATGTATCTCAAATGTAAATCCACGTTTGGGTCTCCTTTCCATTGCTCCTGTTGCAGTCTGGGGCTGCAAGTGCTGGTCTGAGATAGTATAACCTTTCCAATATTTTGCATTTTTGATGTGATCCGCCTAGCAAGAAAGAAGAATTAGCTCTTGTCTTCGTCTTTGTGTTGCATATAAAGCTGGCTTTCTGAATGCATTTTGCTATCTGCACAGGACTAGCCAAAAAACAAGAAGTTACAAGACAGAGTGGGGCAGCCCTCGGCTGACGACAATGATTTGTCACACATCTAGCTGAACAGTGAATTTGGCTCAATGAAAATAAACACATCCACATAGTTGTCACAAATAAGCATTGCTCCCAAAATAAGGTGTCCATTTAGCTACTGGCAATGACCATTAAGAACAATCTGTGGTTCTGTAACTTTGAGTTTCACAAAATTCACAGAGCAGACTGCATGATGCTGAAGAGAAAAACATACACTTTGTGTCCCAAGCTGTTTCTCCTAGTATTTCTATCATATACAATAGGGCCAATTTTCTATAAATCAGTGAGAGAGAGAGAGATGCTAACTAAAACATTGGGGACACCACCTGGGTGGTCAAAACTCAAGCAGGGCTGCACTGGCAACAAGCCAACAGTCTTAGAGACTGAGCTAATTTTTATATCTAAATTTACATAATTTCTTATCACTAACAACTGAACAAAAATATTTGCTTAGAGACTAACTCTTCTTGTATGTGCATGGGTGCATCTGTGTAAATGAGAGCAGAATTTGGCCATTTAACAGATGAAGTTGTTTGGTGCTCGAGATAACCAGTAATAAAAAACTGCAGCCTCCCAACTTTTTCCTTGCCCTCCAGCTACAGTGGAACTCCATTTTAGGATTCTCCAGACTGGATTTTGAGTGTCTATACTGCTTCCTGGTCAGTGGTGATAGATTTATCAGTGACATAGATGGGAGAAACTGGTCCTGAGAGTAAGGTCAAGACATGACTAATAGATCACACTTTGGTCATACAGTACTTCAAATGGGTGAAGCAGTTCATATAAAATAAGAAATGATCCCATATAATTTTAAAGAGCAAAATATGTGTTGATATTTGATTTAATTTCACCTGTGTCTCCACTTCATGGCTGGAGCTAGAAGTGGAAATACCAAAACATCATGAGAGAGGTTATTCTTGATCACCGTATTTCTGGCTTAGCAGAATCCAGGTACATAGATATACTTCACTGGGATTACAAATAGGTGGCCTCCAAATTAGACACATCATCCAAACTCCAGTTTGCAGCTCAGGATAGGAATTTTGCCTTTAAGGCCTAAATGCAACTTCCTCCCGTTTTTCCCTTATTGTCACATCTGCCATCCCTACCTTTCTATCTTGCTTTTTTCAAATTGATTTCATGTTCTTTCTATTAAAGGGGATGAATTCCCAGATGCCAGGAAGCAAGTTCTGCTAATAGACTGTCTGGGTACTCAAGCTAGAGTGTACGCATGCTGCCTGCAGCACTGCTCACGTAGTTTGTGTCACAGAACCGTTTTGTGCCTAAAACGAATGCAGTACGGAAACTAGAAAGTGACACGTTTTGCCAATGCACAAAGGAATTGAGTAAATCTAGTTAGTGACATGAAAAAGGCAAACTAATAGTAGTTTTGCTAGGAAGTTGGTGGATGCTTCAGAGAACAAATATGACGATGGAGAAAGTGTCAGTAATTTTCCTGTTGCATGACTGGCCAATTGGCAGGAAGAATAACAGGCAAATTGATTCACGAGTCTAAATAAGTGGCCTGATTTCTCCAGCCCCATCTCCCTTTCCTCTCCTGTGATAGTCCTACCATTGATGTGACTTAGCTAAGACCATGCAACAAGTCAGTTACAGAGCATGGACTAGCTTGGATTCCTGACTCCCAATCCCTTGGACTGATAGCCAGACCACACTGCTTCCCACTCACCCCTGGTAAAAGAATAACAGCATTCCTATATTACCTCAAAATGATTAACTGAAATAGTCCTTCAGGTGCTAATAGAAGTCATTACAATTTGCCCAGAGCCTCTGCATGCAGTCTTACGGGGAGAAGAAAAATGAGCTATGACGATCCATGTCTTTTGATCACTTCACTACTTCTATCAGCAGCTCAGCAGAATATTTTATTGTATTTTAAATATAATAACCTCCCATTTCTTCTATGGTGGAAGCCCACTTGTTGCTGATGTTTTATTGTTCAAGGAGAGACACGTCCCCTTGTGATCAAATTCCCGAAATGAAAATGGCAGTTTGCCTTAACCGTAACTCTTGCAGAGTACTTAATTTAATCTCCTTCAAGTGTTATTCAGAACACATTTAGTGCTGCTGAGGATGTCTTTCTTCACAGTAAGGTGTCTGTCATCTGTCTTCAATTTGGAGAATGTAGAGCAATCAATACTGTTAATGGTACTGCAAACAGAGAGATATTGGGGTGTTTTTATCTAGAAGATGCTACCGACTGAAAATGATCTGGCTTCTGACATAGATCATGATAAACAGGATGTTAGATCAGTCCAAGATGAGAACTTATACCAGAGTGAAAAGGAATGAGCTGAAAACAAGTCCCATGACACAATAATTTAACAACTCCAGATATCTCTGCCTGTGAGAAGATCGACTAACATAAAGACTTGCTATAGTCAGCGTATCCCTCCACCTTCCTTTATTATGTATTTATTTGTATTCAGAGCCGTTCGCAGAAGCTTTGAAAGCTACAGATCATAGAATGGCACAGAACTGTCTGTAGAAAGCTCCAGCTGGAAGTTTTTGCTGAGGGAAGTTATTGAGCGTTGAGGTTAAGAATGGCACATGCAGGTTGGATTTTCATGACAGATCTCATTCTCTGCCAAATTTAAATTCAGTGGCAAAGTTCCCATTCACTATAATGGTATAGGATTAAATTTTAGGTATGGGATAGCCAGGATTAAAGACCTGCTGGAACAGGCCCTGATGTAGGTCTGATGTTGAAGCCGGGGATTAGAACTAGGACAAGCACATTATGAAAGAAGGAGTGATTACAGCTGGACTAAGCTCTGGATGGAATACAAATTGGGTATAATAATTAGAGCTAAATGAATAATTTGCATTAAGTAATTTACTAGATGAACTAATTTAACCTCTTCCTATGCATGTGGAATGCACGGAAGCAGATCGGTTTCCTCAAATTTACTTGTTAATCAAATGCACTTGATACCATTTTGTTTAAATCGCTGAATTGGCTGTGAATCATTTGAGTATTCAATACTCATACATTGAGTTATGTGACTTAGTTGTGATTGCTCATATGAGTCACAGACGTATTTTACTTTTATAATATGTTTTGTCTTATAATCTTGAAGACGCTTCTGTTATCTTGAAGAGCTTTGAAGAAGTAACTGCAGTTTTGAGTCTCAGGCAGAGGTATCCATTTAGGAAGATATATTAGCTAAGCATGGTGAGGGAGACTGAGGAAAATGTTAAACCTTTATTCCTTTCTCGACCACAATAGGCTTTTCCTGAAGCATTGCTCCTAGAAAACATAGGCTACTATAAGAATTATTGGCTGGGTACAGAGTTTAAATATATTTTACCGCATCACATTCATACAAAGTAAAGGCTATGCATAAAGTATACATAAGTATAAAGGATCAACTGTATGCCTCTGTGTGAATGTGCTATGCTTTTGTCAAGGGCTTTTGTGCACTAGCTATGCTAAATTATGCCCCATATAAAATATGCTGTCTGCTTTCACTGGTCATCAGCTCACCGTGAGGAGAAAATCGTAGCAGGAGGGGATGGAGAAATGTCTGTCAAAATCATAGGATTAAGCTCCATGAAGACACCATTGTTAGGATTGGCCCCTTGTATGAGCATAGCTTCACCCCAAGAACCTGGTTCTTTTGCTGATCATAGGAAAATTCCCCACAAAAAAGCTGAAAATATAAAAATATTGTTCTGTTCCGTTCACTGTTTAACGTAGCAGGCAATCGGGGAGCAGGGGGCTACCATTTAAATATAAAGGGTGAGGCAATGCAGACTGTATGGGCACAGGCTGAGGCTTGTGATAATGGTATGCATGCATCGGGGGAGAGGGATTGATCTAGCAGTGATGTGTCTGACTCATTCGGAGAGAGGTGGCTACTGCTGCAGAGCCTGTTACTGTAGAAAATATGCAGAAGGAGAAGGCACAGGCAAGTACTGATTTGTAATGCCAATTAGAAGGAAGTAGTAGAAATATGAGGATGCTAACTCATCTTATTTATATTATATAGTATTACAGAAGCTCCTAGCACCACCTGTCAGACTGGGGCACCAGTGTGCTAGGACCCATAGAGAGAGTCAGTGCTTGTGCCAGAGTTCTTACACACGTAATACACAAGTCAAAGGATGATAAGGGCATCAGGCACAGAGAGGGGAACTGATTTGTCCTAATTTACCGAGCAGGTCAGTTGTACAACTAAGAGCAGAACCCAGGGCTCCTGAGTCCTGTTTTAGTGCCATAACCACATGTGAAGTGTTCTTCTTCAACAGTGTCCGAAAGTACACATACTATCCAGGGATTGCGAAGGGAAAAATTGGTAGTGGAACTATGTAGAATAGTAGAAATAGCTATTTCTACCCAACAATCTCTACTGCTTCATACCCGCAATAAACAGCAGCACAGTACCAATGGTAGAAATCATGGAGGTGGATTTTTTTCTTTCAACTTATTTGGCTTGTTTGGTACTCTAACTGGTAATTAATTGTGGAACTGACTCAAATAGTTGGGTAGCTTCTCTTGCTGAACCAGAAGGTCCAAAGAGAGGGTGGAGGCAAAGCATTTGAAAGTCTTTGAGTAAAGAAGGGGTAAAAAATAAGGATACCATGGTAGGGATCTACTGTATACCAAATCAGGAAAAGGAGGTGGTATACAGTATAAAATAACAGACATATCTAAAACAGAAAGCCAGGTAGTAATCAGATACTTTAACTACCCTGACATCTGTTGGAAAAGTAATTCGGCAAAGCACAAATTTTCCAATAACTTATTGGAATGTATTAGGGACAACTTTTTGTTTCAGCAAATGGAGGAAGTAACTAAGGGCGCAGCCATTTTAGTCTTGATTCTGAGCAACAGGGAGCAATTGGTAGTGAATATGAAGGTGAAAGGCAATTAGGGTGAAAGTGACCCTGAAATGATAGGTGTCATGATTCTGAGGAAAAGGAGGAATGAGAAGAGCAGAATAAGGTCACTGGATTTAAAAAAAATCAGACTTTAACAAACTCGGAGAACTGGGAAGAAAATATAAGGGGATAAGGAGTTTCAGGAGAGCTGGGATTTTCTCAGAGACAATATTAAAGGCACACTGCAAATTATCCCTGTGCAAAGGAAAGATAGGAATAATAGTAACAGGCCTATATGGCTCCATCAGGTGCTCTTTAATGACCTCAAAATCAAAAAGGAATCTTACAAAAAGTGGAAACCAAAAGGAGACCAAAAGAATAGCAGAAACAAAATCAGAAAGGCTAAGCACAAAACGAGTTACTCCTAGCAAGGAATGTAAAAGGGAATAAGAAGAGGTTCTTTAAATACATAAGGAACAAGAGAAAGACTAAAGAAAGTTTAGGTCCCCTGCTTAGTGGGGAAGAAGAGTTAATAATTGATGACATCAAGAAAGCTGAGATGTTTATTGCTTATTTTGCTTCTGTCTTCACTTAATAGGGTAAGAGGTGCTCAACACAATTAATATTAACAAGGGAGAAAGGAATGCAAGCCAAAATATGGAATGACCAGGTTAAAGAATATTCAGATAAGTTGGATGTATTCAAGTTGATAGGCTGAATTTCATCAGGCCCTAAGGTACTTAAGGAACTAGCTGAAGCACTCTAGGAATCATTCACAATTATCTTTGAGAACTCCTGGAGGACAGGTGAGTTCTCAGAAGACTGGAAAATGGCAAA
The DNA here is from genome assembly GCA_007922155.1 of Mesoclemmys tuberculata. Lineage (NCBI taxonomy): Eukaryota > Metazoa > Chordata > Testudines > Chelidae > Mesoclemmys > Mesoclemmys tuberculata. The sequence continues at coordinate 4,638,196 of ML675610.1, forward strand.
CATAGTATCAATCTTTAACGAGGGGAGCAAGGAGAACCTGAGGAATTAGACTAGTCAGCCTTCAATACCTAGAAAGATACTGGAACAAATTATCAAAAAATCAACCAAGAGCACCTGTAGAATAATAGAGTTATAAGGAATAGCCAGCATGGATTTGTCAACAACAAATCATGCCAGACCTAATTTCTTTCTTTGACAGGGTTATTGACCTAGTGGACAGGAGTAAGCTGAAGATGTGCTATATTTTGATTTAGTAAGGCTTCTGACAGAAACCCACGTGACATTTTCATAAGAAATCTAGGGAAATGTAGTCTAGGAGAAATTACTACAAAGTAGGCACACAACTGGTTAAAAATTGTACTCAAAGAGAAGTTACCAATGGTTCACTGTCAAATTGGATGGGCATATTTCATGGAGTCTTGCAAGGGTCTTGAAAGTCCTAGCTCCACTGCTATTCGATTGAATGATTTGAATAATGGAGTGGAGAGTATGCTTACAAAAACTGCAGATAACTCCAAGCTGAGGGGAGTTGGAAGCACTTTGGAGGACAGGCTTAGAATTCAAAATAACCTTGACAAATTGGAGATCTGGTCTGAATTCAACAAGATGAAATTCAGTAAAGACCAGTGCAAAAGTACTCTACTTAGGAAAGAAAATATAAATGCACAACTACAAAATAGGGACTAGTTGGTTAGGTAGTAGTCTTGCTGGAAAGGACCTGGGGAGTAAAATGGATCACAAATTGAATGAGTCAACAATGTGATGCAGTTGTGAAAAGGCTAATATCTTTCTGGAGCATATTAACAGGAGTGTAAATGTGTAAGACCTGGGAAGTAATTGTTTCACTCTATTCAGCACTGGTGAGGCCTCAGTTAGTATACTGTGTCAAATTCCATGTACCACACTTTCAGAAAGACGGGGACACACTGGAGAGAGTTCAAATGAGAGGAACAAAAATGATAAAATGTTTAGAAAACCTGACCTATGAGGAAAAGTTTAAAAAAAAAAAAAAGGGTATGTTTAGAAAAGAAAGACCGAGGGGGCACCTGATAAGTCTTCAAATATAAGAGCTATTACGAAGAGGATGGTGATCAATTGTTCACCGTGTCCACTGAAGAAAGGACAAGATGTAATAGTCTTAATTCATAGAGAGGGCAATATAGGTTAGATATTAGGGAAAACTTTCTAACTATAAGAATAAGCTCTGCAATCAACTTCCAAAGGAAATTGTGGAATCCCCATCATTGTAGGTTTTTGTCCAACATGTTCTTAAATACCTATGAAAGATAGCTTAGGTTTACTTGGTCCTGTCACAGTGCAAGGTGCTGGATTTGATGTTGTCTCAATGTCCCTTTTACAATTCTATAATCCACACAAAGAACAATCCTAACAATGTTTATGCTTGTTAGAAAAAAACTGCATTAGCCCAGGTGGAGGGCAAGCCATCGTTGTCTCTGCCAGTACAATTCTGTGGCTGTCTCTGGTACCTTATGAGGTCTTTTTCTATTCCCATCTCTCTCTTGATCTCTCCTTTCTTTTATCTTTTCTTACTCAAAGTTATTCCCCTCATTCTCTTCTCCATTCCCAGTATTTGCTCTGCTCCACGGGTTTCTGCAGCTATCGTGATTAAGCTGAATACCCCAAAATGTTCATATTAAAATGTAAATTCCGAAAAGATGAAACTCTGGTTCATGCCACTGTGCCAAAACTTATCCTTAACTGGATGTTGCCAAATATCTTCCCTGCTGTGTCCTTAAATTAACAATTGTAAATCAGATTGTTCAGTCACTTGAGTTCAGTGACGTCCCTCGTCTCTCAACAGACCAGCAGGAATCAAAATCCATCACTGATTTAGTTGCGTTGTAAAGAATATTAATGTTAAATTCCTGTCTGTTAGAGAAGACCTGTTTTACTAAGATTGTTGAGCCTTGCAGGCAGCCTCTGCTGCTTCTCCCTCTATAAACATCATCAAAGCTACTTAAGCTAATTAATTACAGGATCAAGGATGTTATTACCTCAAGATATATATACCAGGCACAAATTGTCCTAAATCTCCAAGTGAGAAAATACAGCTATTGACACTACATTTATACTGGATCTTTAAAGCAACATATAGTCAGTTTTTGAATGCTAATATTTGAAAATTACTAGAACTTGACACTTTTTCCCCTGGAGAAATTATTAAGCATTTTTTTTTATCAGAAGCCGTCACAGTTAGGATGGCTGACTAAACCTGTTCTAGGATACCATAACTAATTCTATCTTTGCTCCCATTAAACCTAGAAGATGATAGGGCTGAATTCTGCAAGGTGATGCGCAACTCCAGGAGGGATTGAGCTCCTTCAGCTTCTGTTCGCTTTGAACCCTCTGTGATCAGAAGCATTACATGCAACCACATTGACGACTGAAGAGAGAAAGTAATTTACCAGTAAAAAATAATCTTCCCTCCAGAAGCCATAATCATGAGCAACAAACTTTTGTGTCTAAATTCAAAGTTGAGCATAAGTCTAGAGAGAGAGAGTACGTTGGTGCAACTTGCATCATATTCCATACCCTCACCCATGTTCATTAAACTTGGACTCCTTATACGGTCTCTTAGACTTGGATTCACACCCAGTCACCAGTGTACGAGGTATGTCTTACCTTACTTAATACTCTGTGGGATCAATTCTGGAATATAAGGGTGTCATCCTGGTTCCATATAATTCAATGGTAAAATTCACATTGACTTCAGCAGTACAGAAGGGAGTCTTAAATGAGTCTTAAGAAGGTGTAATGTGAACAGCCAGGGTCCAGAAGAAGAAAGAATGCAACAAGCACAGTAACTAGCTGGAGGATTCAAGAACATATAAGGTTTTGTCTACATGGCGAATTAGTAGATGGCAAATCAGAGTGTGAATTTACAGCACATGAGCTTGCTGTGGAGTAATTCATCATGTGGATATTGCTACAGTGCAGTGAAAGTCTCGAAGTGCACTGAAAATTCACACCCCGTCTTATTGCAAAGTAACTCACCATCTAGACTAGCCCTAAATTATGGCAGGCCACTCCCTTCCATAATTCGCACTTTCTTCCATCCCCTTGCCATGTGGACTCTAATTTACACTCAGGAAGTGGGTGCAAGTAGGTCTAAGGCCCAGATTTTTAAAGGTATTTAGGCACTGATATGCTCAACGTTGCAATACCTAATTGATTTAGGAGCCTAAATATTCTTGTCAAAAGGGATTTAGGCACTTAGGAGCCAAAATGCCATTGACAGTCGACTATCACATTAAATGAACTCAATGGCCAATGTAGTGCAGAACTACTCCAATACCATTATTTATATTTACATTACAGTTATGCCTAGAAACTCCAAACAAGGGTGGGACTCCATTTTGATTGGCACAGTGTATACTCATAGTAAGAGCCCATCCCTGTCTCCACCTAAGGTAAGGGAGACAAAGTAAAAATTATCCCTATTTTTCCAGGAAGTAAACTGATGAGGCACAGGAAGTTTCAGTAACTCACCAAATTCACAAAAGAAGCATGTTGCACAGCCAGGAATTATATCCCGAGTGCCTCTCTCTGTCTTAACCACAAGATCATCCGTTCTCTCATCTATTAGTATTTGGAAGCAGATGATGTCAATGAAGTGTTTAGTGTCATATACATATGGATTGCATTGCTTGGGACTGCACTGAAAAAAAAGGATGGAAACAGATCTTAATATTCTATAAGACATTGTCCAGTTATTCTACAAAAGAAGCTATGCTACATGGCTACTTTCAATTTCATTAATAAAATTAAATCACAAATGTCATCCCATGCAAATGGCCATATGCGGGATAGCAATTCACATTATAATAGACAAGATGTATACAAAATCTTTGAAATCGCAAGTAGGGACCTTAATTACACCTGAATTATTGGCAGACTTTGCCCATCTTCAATATTTTTTGTCAAATGGGAAAATAGTTAACCTTTTGATATGAAAATGCAAATAAAAGATGGTTGTTCAACGGGAGCTACAAATATCTAACCAGCATTTTCTTAAAATAAGCTAATTTATTTAGACACTAAATTGGACTAGCATTTTGAAATAGTCTTTGAAATGAAGTGTGTTCACAGTATTCAGTCTAGTTAAGAGAGACAAAAGTCTACATCACAAAAACTGCAGTCACCACTGATGCTACATTAGTATTAGTGACGAGTGAATCTTAAATGAGTGAGAAGCTGAGTTTAAATACACCTCACAATATTATTACCATTAATGAATATTAATATTATCATAATGCCCAAAGGCCCCAATCAAGATCAGGATTTCATTGTTTTAGTTGCAGTACAAACACGTGAAGATCAGGTCCCTGCCTGGTAGTAGTAAGATTATAAATACGCTCTCTTTCATCTTCCATCTTGTCCATCTCCAGTTCTTTTCTGGTTATTCTCCTTTAAACTACTCCAGATCTTCCTTTCTCTCCTCCATTTAATCTTTCAATTATCCTAACCACTGTCCCAGATTGCTCTTTTTATCCCTACCATTAAGCTCCAGAGGAAAGTGGCTTGGCTGGGCTTGTAACTAATATATTATTAGGTTGCCTTCATAAGTGCTGTAACTAGGGGTGAAGAGGTGCAGCAGCATCTCCTGGCTTGAAATGGTTTCTATCCTATAAGGGGCTTACAGTTTGGTTCAATGGCTCTCAGCACCCCCCACTATGCACCTTGTTTCAGCACCCCTGGTTTCCTTGTCAGGGAATAATAGAATCTAATCTCCCATCCAGCCTTGGTGGGCCCCGTAGCCCCTATAGAAGACTGTAACTAGCCTAGAAGAGAGTGCCATGTTTACTGTAACCCAGTATAGGTTTCCGAATGTGCAAAAAGCTTGTGGGGATCAGATACAGAGAGGAGTTTTTATCTTACCTACTTTGCAGGGATGCTGTGAAACTTCATTATCTAACATTTTGTAAGATGCTTTGAGATCCTTGAATGAAAAGGGCTAGAGAAGTGTAAAATCATATGTGCTAAATTTATCTCAAGGTTTGGGCTTGGCTCAGGCTGTTTTCCAGACCAGCGCACCAGTCACTTATTAACTCTTGGCTGGATTGGCCAACACTGGAGGGCTTTGTAAGCAAAGGGCAACTTATAACGCACAAAATAAAGAGAGGATTTTCCATCATAGTTTTGCACTTTTATATAGATTTTATTCTATTCATCTTCCATTTTGATGCACTGGATGCGCTCTAAACACTTGAAAGCTGCATGCCTGCTTATACATGAAGTTATGCCTCTGCTGAATTTGGTGCCATTGTCCTAGGTAGTTTTGGGGATTGCAATCTTTTTACTCCTTGCTGAAAGGAATGTATTGTTACCATTTGCCTAACCCTAAATAACTCCATTTTCATTCAGACTATCATGAAGACGAAAAGGGTCAATAATCTGTGATTCTTATCCTCATTCATATTTGTGTTCCGTGTTGCAAAATGAAGAGAGAACTTGCCTTGATATTTATACAGAGGTAGCAGTTTCCTTTTTGCCTGTTTCAGTTCACAGCTTCTGTAGGAAAAACAGCAATACTGGCCAGTTTGTTTTTGAATAAATTACCCTGTTTGTCACCAATATTGTATATAACATCTACTAATGAACAGGTGAAGTGGCATGTAGAATGTGAATCAGCCAGCGGTATGGAAATACTAGCTATCCGCACTCTAGGGTCTCGAAAATGAATCCGAACCAAAGAAGATGCAGGCTACCAGTGTGTCAGATGAAATTAAGTCACCTTCTTTTGAGGAGAAGGGTTGTTGCAGACGTGGTTTATGCAAAGCGTTCTCATGCAGGAACTAAATTAATCTTTCAGCAGCAATGTACCATTTCACAATTATCAAGCAGTTACAAATGAAGCAGTCAAGGGAATAAAGTAGTATTCATTGTACCTGTCTAAGGATACCCAAAAAAAAAAAAAAAATTTCCTCATATCTCAAAGGATAATTCCATCCAATGACTGTCTAAAAGGTTCAGGTATTGGATATTGAGTCCAATGCTGTATTTTGACATGGGGGGAACCTATATTCCTCCAAAAATCTATGTGAAGGGTATTAATGTTGCACAGTTAAGCACCCAACAGTCAGGAAATACCAAAGTTAAGGTTGCACTTCAGTGTGACTCTGCTCTAGTCACCTTAATGACTTGCTAACTCTGAAACCTACTGCTCTAGTGTGTTCCCTACTGATGCTACACCACCAGTGTAAAGGCTGGAGAGGTCTTATTGCCACTGCCCCATCATGGCTCTGCTCAGATGGATGGGGACCAAATCTTCCCTCTTCTGAGTTGGAGTCCAAGTCCTTTAAAGACAGGGACTAGTGGCTTAAGAAGGGGAAGGCTTAGCCTGCGTGAAAAGAAGTAGCCCGACCGGCCCACCGGATGACTCTCCTGTATGGGTTGTCACTGCAGGAAAGGGACCCTGATGAAGCATTATGCCTGCAGTAACACAGGCATACAAGCAAACACAGTGCCTTCAGTGACCGTGGCTCAAGCATTGTATTCCCTTCCTCTGCTTCCTGTCCCCAGAAGAACTCCTGCTCTTTGATCCACAATATAGTCCTCAGAGGGTAGTAGATCTACAGATCACCCGACCACTTCAGGAGAGAATATATGCTCCATCCTTGCAGGTAAAGGGAGAGTGTCATGTGTTAATGGAAGGCAGGGAATTCTAGAGAAAGTAAATACACACACACCCCCCAATTTTTCATCCATAAGTGTACCACAATACTAGACCATCTGTAGGAATCACTAAGATACCACAGAAATGCAGTAACTTCTGGGATGGAAGATGGCAGCCCACTCTATAGTAGATTGTTTGTTTGTTTTTAAAGGCAAATGAAGAATAATTTCTACAAATGAAAAGCAGAAGAAAGTAGAAGGGGAGGTTTTGTCTCCTAATTTGCTTTACTTTTTAAGTTCGTAGATGGTAATCAATGGAGATGGTGTTTGGCAAGATTTAACCTTTCCCTTCAAAAAAGTGTCATGGGATTGTTAATGAATTCAGTTTATATGATCCAAAATACAACCCTTTTGGAAATAAAGAGCCCCCATAGTAGCATGCCAGGAAATTAGTTCAATACAAACTCAGAGTGTAATCTATATACTGATTCATTCACCTCACTTGCAGCACTTGAATTTTCATTGATGGTCTCACATCCCATGCTGATGACTCTTGTGAGATCTGATGAGAGCATAGTGCAAAGATAATAATCCAAAATACCACTTTGACCATATTTCTTTCTGGGAGAGGGAAAACCCTTTTTAGCAGCAACAACAAGAAAAATTCTGACCATATTTTCATCAGTCTTGTTGCTATATATTGAAGCCTTATCAGCATGCTGTTATATGTAAGAAGCAGCTCTTTAAGAATGCTCATTCATTACGTCTGCCCAAAAACAATGTCAAGCATTTGAAGCTTACAAACACCCTCTGCTGGCAACAGCCAGTCCTTGAAGGAATATACTGTGAATGGGCCAAATAATTAATCATTAACCTATACAAAAAGCCTGTCATTTTGAAACTGCTTGGTAAAATATCTCCAAATGTAAACAAAATGCAAACCATTCAAAATGCCAGATTTGCAATCCCTTTCCCAAGAAAATAACACAACTCCCCCACCAAATGTAATATCAGTTATCCTTGATGCTTATATCACCTTCCATCTCAGGATGTCAAATCATGTTACAAACATTAATAAGTTTCATGACTTTCCCAAAGTACCAACATTTCTTATGCCCCTTTTCAATACTGTGACTGAGTGTTAGTCCTGATGAAAGCTGCCTTATTGGCGGGTCTTGGGGTTTACAGGATCCACACAGCACATACAGCAGGGCAACAGCAGAGGAGTATGTCCCTTTCTGTACAAATAAAATGTTAAACATTTTCTTAAAGAGGCCACCTTCGCTAAAAATGCCAATAAGTGTGCCATTTGTGAAACAGAGTTGTGCACTGCAGACTGAGACCAACTAACTTGCGTCACATCTGACTCCAAACAGCCATCAGATGGTAAGCATTCAGTTGCTAGATTGACTCTGAGTTGGTAAACTAGAGGCGAAAAGCGCAATTTCTTGTTACCAATCTCCTCCTCCTTCCCATTTTACAGATGAGAAAAGAGGGACACAGAAAGGTAATTTGTCTAAGATCATTCAGCAATCCAGGGAACGAGCCAAGTAGTTCGATCCAGTACTTAAAGCAAACATATTTTAAAACTGCAAACAAAATAGCATAGATATAAATAGATCACTATACAATTAAATATGTGCACCAAGACAAGATTAAATAGAATTCAGATGATCTAAAGGAGAAAATTGAGGGGAGAGATGTATAACTGCACAGTTATTCAGCATGGTGCTGTAGTTTGTCAATAAGAAGGAAATTTATAATAGCTTCTACACTGTCTCAATTTCTTTCAAAACATAAAAACGAGAGTCCTGTAGAACTTTAAGACTAACAAATTTAATTTCTGCCGGCATGAGCTTTCCTGGGTTGTAACCCACTTCGTCAGATGCAATGAATAGAAATCCAATAGAGGGTGTGTATATATACATCCAGGGGTAAGAAACTACAATGGGGAGGGGAGGTATTAGTAAAATCCATTAAGTTAGAGTAGATGAGGCCTATTCACAACCCTTGATTAGAAGGTGAGAATGTCTGAACAGTGAAAATTACTTAACCATTCCAAGTCCCTATTCAGACCCAGTTTGATAGTGTCAAATTTGCACATAAGTTCCAGCTCTTCAGTTTCTCTTTGAAGTCTATTTTTGAATTTTTTTTGTAGCAGTATGGCAACTATCAAGTCAACTATAGAGTGTCCTGGGGGATTGAAGTGCTCTCTGACTGGCTTATGGATGTTACCAGTTTTTATGTCTGATTTGTGTCCATTTATGCTATTGTATATCCTTCATGTGCCAGCAATGCCCCTCTGCCATGTACACTGGCCAAACTGGACGTATAACTGAATGGATTTTGCTAACACCTCCCCTCCCCGTTGTTGTTTCTTACCCCTGGATGTATATATATATATACATCCTCTATTTGATTTCTATTAATTGCATCTGACATGGGTTACAACCCAAGAAAGATCATGCATGCAGAAATAAAATGTGTTAGTCTTTAAAGTGCTTCGGGACTCTAGTTTTTACTGTATACAGACTAACACAGCTACCCCTCTGGAACTGTTCAAAACATAGTTTGCATCAAAAGACATTGCTATTTCTTAATAACACATGTGTTCTTACTTAGCCAGCCTTTAAACAACGCAGCCGCAACCCTTTTCCCAGTACTTGTGTATTAGCTTCATGACTAATTGTGGTAAGGATTATGGTGCCACTGGCTCCTAGTCAGATAAGCCACTGACACATCTCCCAGATCGAATGACGTAGATTCCTTAGGGAATTGGGATCTTGGAATTTCTCATCCCTTCCCACAAATCCTCAGCTGAGGAGGCAAAAGCAGGGCATGTGTTGTAAAACTCAGGGAAGGGATGTATGTCAGATAAAAACAATGTACGTATGCAGTGCCCAAAAGTGTGGGAGTTGTAAGGCTGATTTATTGCTGTGCTAGAGAGAAGATTATTCTGAAAGGCCTCTTGCCATTTCCCCCAATGCAACAGCTATGCGGATCAGCCTTGCAACAGGAGAGAGGTCAGTGACACAGGATTACATAAGGCTGTTTGCTATGTGGAAAAACGCAGATGGTCTAAAAGTGTTTCATTTTTTTAAATGAAGTCACATGCAAGAGAACTGCAATTTAAAGCAGAAGAGGCATCTATGAAGACTGAATACAGCAAAGGTGGTTTTGTTTTGGATTAGCTGGAAATAACTTGAGACCCTGTCCAGGAAATGGATTGAGAAGGAAATGCTAGGCTCTCTGACATTCCAGATGATTTAGAATAATTCCAGAAATGCCTCCCATTACTTATGCACTTTGAAGACACATTATAGAAATGTGCACAGGTCCTGGTCTAAAAGTAACTGATTCCTAATACATATTGGGTCATGTTACTGTTCCATGTGGCAAAACAAGATCAAGGCACAATAACTCTTTGCATTTTGATACTTGCTCAGTATAAGCCCCTCTCTTCCCACCCAAACCTGGTGCTACCATATTGTTACTTTTAAACTGCATATAGAAATGTGAACTTTTGTCATTGAGATAATAGACAGTTTTTACATTTTTAAAAACTGAAACATATACTTATGTCCATTCAAATTTCCTTTATTTCTTGTTCCATTTTTCAATACGGATCTTCATTACACAATAAAAGTGCCAACTATTCCTTTGGGTCTTTAGGTCTTGGGCCTTTTCCTTTGGATGTACTTTAACCTGATTTCCTGATAAGCAGCCTTTTCCTTAAAAATATGATGAAACAAAATTTAACTACAGCATGCTAAGAGAAAAGAGAACTGACTGTAGAGTCAGAGTCATTTCTGTTAAGGTGAAAATCCATTTCAGACGCAGACATAAAAGGAACAGCATTTCAGTAAGTTAATTTATATAAGTGAATTATTGTGCTAGACATTATATATTTAACCAAATTTAATGCTCATGAAAAGTAGCAGACTTGACAACCCAGGAAGACTGAAATTTTCTCTCCTTAAAAGAGGTGTAGCATTGGCTTTAATAATACCTACCTCTTATGTAATGCTTTTAGTCAGTAGCACTTCACAGAGGCAATCAGTATCTTTATTCCCATTTTACAGGTAGGGAAACTAAGACACAGGTAGGAAAGTGAACCTGTAAAGATCACCCAGTAGGTCAGTGGCAGAGCTGGGAATAGAATCCAGATCCCCTGAGTCCTACCCACTTGCTCTACGCACTTGGCAACTCTGTCTCTTATAGTAGTGGTGTAAGCGCCTTCCTCTGCCACATCAAAGTACTACAGCCTGATCCTTGAAGGATAATCTGTAGTACTGAAAGGATATAGATAAATCAGTGTCCCTTCAATCCTTTCCCTTTTCTAGGAGACTGGCAACAAAGGTGCCAATTAGCACCGCTCTGGTGTGAACGACTATTCAGCAGTAACTGAATTGAGATCTCTTCTTCATTTTAATGGGACTTTGAGATAAACCAAGGGTTCTCAAATACTTACCTCTATGCTGCTGTTGGGAGCAGTGCTGCCTAGAGAGCACCCAGCCAGTAGTCGCTGCTCGGTGGCCACCCAGTTTTGAAGGACTCTGGCTGTCAGCCATGCACAGGGCTGAAAGCCATAGCTATGGCATGTGTGGAGGCTGACAGCTCTCGACTCTCCCATAACAACCTTGTGACCCCTTGAGGGGTCCCGACCCCCAGATTTACATTTAATAACCTTAAACGTTCTCATATGTTTAGAGAAACTCCAAGAGCATGTGTTAAAGGAAGAAAAAAAGACAACTGAAGCAAATAGGAGAAGCTTCTAGTTCCTCACTCATTCTTGTATTAACATAGGTAGGCTTTTCACTTGTATTTGCTCAAATAATCATAGGGAGGAGACAGTTAAAATGGGAGAACTCTGATTATTAGGTACCAAGGCAACATTGAAAGGAAGGTGTGAGACACAAGAGAAGACTGAACATTATTTCCTGGCCACAGACACCCGACATGGTTCTGGGGGCCAGAATTCACTGATCCCCATGGCTACTGTTACAAACATGACTGTAAATGTAAATTGCCCATGATGCTTGGGTGGAATTGTTTTCTGGAGCAAGTCCATCATATAAGAACAAAGGTATTTATTTGCCTGCTGAAAGTAGAATACGTAGTGGTGAGTAACTGAATGTGTCTAAACCGATTCCTATGGGGTTTTTTGTTTTTGTTTTGTTCTGAAGAATGTAAAAACTCAATAATACATCAACTTCTGGAAAGATTTCACAGTGGTCTGTGTTGCTTCCTCTTTCAATATCTGGGAACAAACCAGGAGAGCATTGAGCCCCATAACTAATGAAATATTATTAGGCTAACTTCGTTATTTCAAGAACTCTTTTGATATTAAATTCTTTAGTGTATTGTGGTGATAGAATTGGAGCTTTACATTTATTTGGTGGGTGAGCTGTATCACAATGGCTAATTTTGCTAAGAAGTTATTCTGTAAATTAACACTTAGCAGGGGGTGTTAAAGTAAATTGGCACAGAGCAAACCACAGCCCCTCTCTCCCTCATGGTAAAATCATAGGGGTGTTTGTCGTCCTCTACCCCCGCCCCCCCCCCGCCTCCTTCCTATCCCAGGCTTGGTTAATCTACTCTTGTCGGCACAGTTCTTCCTCCTTCCTGGCTAGTGTGGTGAGAGCTCCCCCTCATGTTTCGCTTTACTTTAACTACAGAATAACTGCAAGGAGTGGGTTTCAAAGCTTGAAAATAATACTGTGGAGAGGACTGGATGGATCATGGGAGTGAGTCACAAATTCCTGTCAGCAGGTCAGCTCAGGCACCCAGGTTTTTAGTACTGGAATGTCACTGGCTTAGTGCCTAGATTTCCCCAATGTACCCATCTGCCAGTGTCATGTTCACTTATAACCATATGCACTGTGTGTGTGTGTAGGGGGCACCTCTTTAAAAGTCGGAAGAATCAGTTTAACTGAGTTTATCATAATGCTCAAATGCAATGTGCAACATGATAAAAATCAGCTCAACATTTCATGCCACTTAAACAGCCCTTTGAAAGTTACATCTTTGTGCAGAGAACTGCTATCGCCCAGCGTGACAGTTTATTGACAACAGCCCTACTTCAGAGAGTCTGAAACATCCAGAGACTTTAGTCTCTTTTGCCTTTCACATTAGGCCATGGTGTGTTTATCTCTCTTGCTTCTGCTGAAATTTTCCATTCCTCAGTCCACAGGGCTCTGCAGACTCTTCTCTTATCTGCTAATTAACCCTTTTCCACAACAGGAGTCAGTAAGTCTCTTCTTATATAATTACAGATGGAATATTCTTTGCCCAGGTTCTCTGTAATTTTCCCTCCCTACACTTTATGCTCTCATTTTTCTGCTGCTAGAATACCCCTCTTCCCCACTTTTATCCTCTTTCTATTATTGTGGGTTTCTTTATTCCCATGTTTTTTGAAAATTCCCTATAGTTATAGGATCAGCTGGAAAGAACACAACTAGCAGCTGAAAGTTGTCCTTCAGATCTGCTCTGCCAAGAAACTGCTTATGGCTTTCTGGCTCCATTTTGAGACTACTATTTAATGACCTTTCCAGGGGTCAAGTGGTAGCATGAATTGGTATTCAAGTATAGAATACTTTCTATAATTGATTGCATTCTGAAATATGTTTTGTTTGAACCAATGTTACCACTATCAAGTTAGGGGACATTATGTTTTTGTAGGTGTCATCTTTCCATTAGATGTAAAACCAAAGTGTTCAATGCTTGTGGTCATTAGAGGTGCCGTGGCACTTTTCTTAACAGTAAAAGTGTTGACATCTGGTGTCTTGCCAAATTCCTTCCATCTTTCCTTCACCTAAAATTCCTTCTTCAGGTTCAATCTACTTTCTTTTTCCTCTGCAGTACTGGGCAAACTAATTCCTATATATTGTAAACACAGCTAGTTGAATTTATTCAAATGAACAGTTTCTAGTTTTTAAAAAATGGCATTTTTAAAAAGAAAACACTTTTTAATGAAAAATTGTCAATCATCAAAATGTACAGTTTTGGGGGGGGAAATTTCAATATGGCATTTTTCATTTTTTTTAAATTAAAATGTTATAAAATATCGGCCTTTACTGAAAACTGGTTTTCAGTAAACAATGTTAGTAACCATTTTTAGTTGTTAAAAAATTGAACACACAGAAAAATGGATCCATATCAGACACATTGAAACTAAACCAGCTTTGAAATTTTTACAAAAACAGGTTTTCATATTTTTTTTAACTCTCTGTAAAAGTGCAGTGTATAAACTGCTCTTCTGGATGAAAGACATTTCCTTAATGCGACACTATTAGCATACACAGCCATTCTGACACGGAGAACAATCTTCAGTAAGTAACTCCTGCCATCAGCAACCATTTTAAAGCATCCCCAAGGTTTCCACGGCAATTCTGTTTGACCTTTACAGGCCTCCTCTGCAAGGTAACTGATTTTCCTGGTCCCTGGAGTAGTTGCTTAAGAAAGGTATCATTGCAAAGTAAATCTCTGTCAGTCTTCCAGATCTGTTACACTTCAAATATCAGCTTCTGAGTTGCTTAACCCTCAGATAACTGAGCTAGCCTGTGGGTATGCTACAGTTGTGTATACAATCTGCATCTCCCCTCTGGTTCGCCACCTGGGGAAGAGCAGCCAAGCAGGATGGCTACAGGAGCTAGGTAGAGCTTTCCCCCACCTTCCTTCAAGGGCCAGAGACATTTTTCAGTAAGGGAGGGGGGCAGGGGGCAACTGCCACCATGTTCACAAGAGGGCAGGATGAAGTTGAAAGAGCCCAGCACTTCTCTGCTCCTTCCCTCCCCCCCAATCCTTGCAATATCACACCTGGGTAGGGAGGGGTGGGAGTGAAGAATCCCTGCTACTGCTCAGCCTCTGCCCTACCGGGTCAGGAAGGAAGGGAGAGGGGACCCTAATGGAGCTGATTGCCACAGGCCTGGGAAAAGCAGGGTGGAGAATGCCTGGAGTTCAGGAAGAGCAGAGATGCGCTGAAGGGCAAAGGGTGGCTGGGAGACAGCGGGGGGACAACATTGATGTGGGGCTGGGAGGGCAAAGGGCGTGTATGTGGGGGGGTGCATGGTTAATTACTGGGCTTGGGGATGGCCAGATGTAGGGTTAAGGGGGCACTGAATTAAACAGAGTTTGGGGGTTTGATGAGAAGCTGGCAACCATGAGAATTCCTGCAGTGAGGCCAACACTACATACTTAGGAGAGCTGGTAACACTGTAATGGCCACACTTTCACCTGGGGGCGAGTAGGGGCTGTTCAACAATTGGAAGACAGGCCAAAAACCACAATATACATTAAAACAAAAACAAACAAAACCCACCTCATGATTTTTGGGCCACCCTGATGATTTTTGAGAGTTGATTCATGATCTTTAATCTTCTGGGGTGGACAAGACTGGACACTGAGCATAGGGTATTTCAGCCTGTAAGGTTTAAATCTGGCAAAGTAATGGTCTTAAAATGGAAAGGGTCAGGCACACTTAGGTAGAAGCGCTGCCACGTGTGCCACACACAATACAAGTCACATCCAGTGTATTGGCTGAAATTTGTCCTCGTGCCCAGGGCTGGCGCAACTCCAGCTTCACTCCCAACCACTGTAGATCACTTATGTGCTACTGTGGGGTTGTGGAGTATGAAACTGCACAGGGCAATATCTGCACCCTGGTTGCCAGAGACAGCAGCAATGCAGATGAGCCAGGGGCTCTGTATTTATGGGGCACAAGTGGCCCACCTACACAAGTGGCCTGGAGACAGGGATGCAATATCCAGTAGTCGTAGCTGCTGTTTTGAGCTGTGCTTTCCAGGCCCACGCCTGCTTCTGGGTTTGGGAGTGGATTTTGCTCTCTTGGCTCCCAATACTCATCACTTGCATAGAGCCTCTGGCTTCATGTGTGTGAAATGAATTTCACCCACCGAGAACAAGTCTCTAAAATACAGTACAGTTGCCGTGCCAAGGCGATTCCCAGGGATGGGGAACAAAGCTCAGGAGACAGCCTTCCCACACACACAAGGAAACTTTATTAGCCCCTCACTCAGCCTGTGACTTCCATAACAGGGAACAATCCCAAGCCTGGGCCCTGTTTTTACCCACGGAGCGTTAGACATAAAGAAGTGAAGTGGCACACATTTCCTATGGAGGTCCTCTCAATGGCTCTTCTGAAGCGTGCAGCCCTTTCTTTCTCTCTTTCGTACTTCACTTGTCACTTTTCCCATATGCACCTCCCTTCATTTTCATCTCCCTTTCCCACAGTCCCTCGTGGTCCTGCCATTGCCTCCTGCCACACCCCTGAACTGCTGCCAGCTCAGCCATCCCTTATGGTCTTGTGCCCGCTGCCATTGCTGCTCCCACATCACCCCTTGTCCCGCCCCCACTATACATTCCCTCTGGGTCCTTATTGTATTAAATTCATGATTGGTTTAGTTGGGTTGGTCCCTTCCAACGCTAATCTTCTATGATCATTGTGGGCCGAGGATTGTATGTAACTCCATGTGGGGAGGATTACCACTGCTGCTTTAGGAACTGAAAATTCTGAGTTGAGGGGAGGAGGGGATGTGATTGCTACAATCCCAGAGATTGTAAACAGCTCCAGAGAGGGGTGGTTTGCAAATACTGGTTTAGGGCAGTCCCAGAGTGGAGGCAAGAGACAAAGCACAAACTAGGATTATAGAGGCTGAGTTTAAACTCAAGAGTTTCCTTTTGGTTCAGCAAATGGACAGACCCTTTGGTTCAGGGGGGCGGGAAGGGCAAGCCCTCACAAAAGAGTTGGAAGGGCTTCAGCCTACGAGATCTCCAGAGGATTTATGGATGATTTCGGATATATTTAGGGTTGGGAATTTCCTTCACATCCTCAGCCGTGAAGACCAATGCAAAGAATTCATTTAGTTTCTCCGCAGTAGCCTTATCTTCTTGAGTGCTCCTTTAGCATTTCGATCATCCAGTGGCCCCACCGGTTGTTTTGTAGGCTTCCTGCTTCTGATGTACTCTAATCTCCCTGAGCGTTTCACAGTCATTATCACCATCCTGGTCAGGTGGTCGGTAGCCTATCCCTACTGCTATATTCTTATTATTCAAGCATGGAATTACTCTCCACAGAGATTCTGTGGCACGGTTTGGTTCATTTAAGATTTTTATTTCATTTGACTACACTTTCTTTCACACATAGTGCCACTCCCCCACCAATACAATCTATTCTGTCCTTCTGATATATTTTGTGCCCTGGAATTACTCTGTCCCATTGATTATCCTTATTCTACCAAGTTTCTGTGATGCCTATTATATCACTATCCTCATTTAATACGAGGCACTCAAGTTCACCCATCTTAGTATTTAGACTTCTGGCATTTGTATATAAGCACTTTTTAGCTTTCTATCATTGTGTGATGTAATTGAATGGGGCTCTTTTTTATTTGATTGCTTCTCATCAAATCCTACCCATATTTTATCCTCCTTACTATGATATAGAGAATCTCCATTAATAGAGCCTCATTTAAGGGATGTCTCTATCTGAAGCATGTGTTCCTCCACACCTGTCAGCTTTTCCCCTGGCCTTAGTTTAAAAACTGCTCTACGACCTTTTTAATTTTATGTGCCAGCAATCTGGTTCCATTTGGGTTTAGGTGCAGCCCATCCTTCCTGTATAGGCTTCCCTTTCCCAAAAGGTTTCCCACTTCCTAATAAATATAAAGCACTCCTTCCTACACCATCATCTCAGCCATACATTGAGCCTTGCGGTTCAATGTCTAATTGGCCCTGCTCATGGAACTGGAAGCTTTTCAGAGAATGTCACCATGGAGGTCCTAGACTTCAGTCTCTTACCTAGTAGCCTAAATTTGATGTCCAGGATCTCTCCTTCCTTCCCTATGTCACTGGTTCTTACATGTGCCGCAACTGTCAGCTCCTCCCCAGCCCTACACATAAGTCTGTCTAGTTGTCTCGAGAGAACCTCAACCTTTGCAACTAGCAGGCAAGTCACCATGGGGTTCTCCTGGTCATCACAAACCCAGTGATCTGTTTCTAATGAAAAAGTCTCCAATTACCGTTACCTGTCTTTTCCTAATAACTGGAGTTCCCTCTCCCAGAGAGGTATCCTCAGTGTGAGAGGACATCATAACATCATCTGGAAAAAGGATCCCAACTATGGGATCATTTCCCTTCACTCCAGTTTGATGTTTTCCTTCCCTGAGACTTTCATCCTCCTCAACAGTATAGAGACTGTCATAGTGGGGGTAGGACCATTCTACGGTGTCCTGGAAAGTCTCATCTATGTACCTCTCTGTCTACCTTAGCTCCTCCAGTTCAGCCACTCTGGTCTCCAAAGCCCACATGCAGTCTCTAAGGGCCAGGAGCTCCTTGCACCAAATGCACAAATATGCCACCCACCCCTAGAGCAGGTAATCATACATGTTGCACTCAGTGCAATAAACTGGATAGCCCCCATTCTGTTGCTGAACTTCTGCCTGCAGTCTCTCCTTACTGCTGTAGCTCTTTCTTTTATCGTTGCTTTTTTTTTATTGGGTGGGGGGAGTGTTATTGTCTTTAGTTTACAAAATGTTAATGAAATGTATCTACACTCCCCCCCACAATCTCTCCCCCACACACTCACTTCCTCCCTCGGAAAACTCCCCTGTTAGCTGCCTCTGGTCACTTAGGAGTGGGCTTTTAAAACCCTGGTTCTCCCTGAGCAGTCCTGCCCCTTGGTTCAGGGTTGATGGGTGCTAAAGGGCTTAGGGATCAAAACTTCATTAAAAAGCTCTCAGCCTTGCCTAGCAGGCCGCTAGGCTCAGCACATGGTCCCCCAAACAATCAGACCATACCATATACTTTGGTCAAACAGCAAGCACTCCACAAACAACCAAAACCTGAATGAGCATTCCCTAGAGCAGACCATGGAGGGGGTCAAAGGGGTAATGCCCCTGAAACTGGGACATGTGATGGTATGATCCCTAAGGATCCCATTGCCTCTGCTGTGCAATCCCTCCTAGTCCTTGCACTTCCTCCTGACTGTGCTCCCTCACTGCCCTTAATTCCAAGGATGTCCCTGGAATTATGCTGAAATCCATGGCCTCGGAATTAGAAATGCTGATAACGATGCCCACGTTTGGGAATACTGTGTGAGTTCAGTTCTCTGCAAATGCCACTTTTGTGTAGAACCATTTTTCAGTGAGCAGCCTGAGACTTCCAACATACCTTTCATGCTCAGCTTCAGCTTGTCAGTGGCTTGTGAAGTATGCCTTTCACTTTCTGTCAAGGACCTGAACTGGCTCCAATTGACTTCAAGGAGAGCTCCATCGCCCTAGGCTGCCTTTTGACATAGATGTTGGCTATGTGAACTTCCTGTCAGAGAAGCAGTTTCAAAGTCTGCAGCTGAAGCCCATTACAAGCTGAGGGGAGGTCACCGTCTTGCTAGTTACAATGGGTTACATAGTTGTAGTCAGAGGATTCTCTGTATTTTAGAAAAAAAGTTTTCTCAAATGAGAGGAGAATCAAAATAGCATAAAGCAGCCTATCAGGTTTCAGAAAGCCTTTATTTATTATACATGGAAGTGAGATAAAGAATTAAGCATTTTATTGCTGTCATAACATCCTATCAGGATGGATGTCTACCTTCAACAAAAAATCTCCCCTACATTCCCTGAATTGTCCCTTCTCGACAAGCAGTAAATCCTAGGTAAAATCTAGAAAGGATTATTTCGGGATTGTCTCCACTTTATCTCCACACACCCCCAAATTCCTGTTGAGGGCATTATAGGGTATTACACACTCGGTAAGACCTTCAGTCAGCTAGTCATAATCTTTCTTCTAAACTTTTTCTGACCCTTTTCTCAGAACTTGAAATAAAATCAGATAGCTACATTGATTGTATTTTAGTTTGTATAATGGAGACATCCTCTCCCTCTTTTCCTCCATCCTGTCTCCCAAATCTGAGCATTAACAACATTCACTTTTTCATTGTTTTGTTTTTTCAGTTTATAAGCAAGCAATGAACACCCATCCATTGTCCTGGCTGTATTTACAATACATCAATATATACAATATAAAAATATAAATAAAAATATCTGTCAGAGTGTAAACATGAGCCTTCATGCTAACTTCATGATCCTCCAACCATCTGATCTTCAAATGTCAAGGAGAAATATTGGTCTTTGCAGAATAAATGGAGGCATAACACGTTCTGGTTATGAAAGACGAACAGTGAGATTGTATGCCAGGGATGAGACAAATGCAAAGGGGATCTAAGGGAATGTCTACATGGCCGTGTTAGCCCAGGTTTCAAACTAAGGTTCAGACCTAATCTCCCTTCTGTCTACACACAAATTGTACTAACCCAGGTTCCAGGACCCCATACAGGTGGGGGAGGGTCCAAGTCTGAGTCAAGCCAGGATCCAGGATTCAAGCCCTATTGCTTTGCAGTGTAGACACAGCTCCACTGGACACATGCTCTGGGAGTCCACCACAAGTATTCGGCAATCCCCCAGGCCAACTTTCTTTGTCCTCTGGACAGTCAAGTTTGGTGGACAGTCAAGTTTTCCCGCACTGCACCATGAATTAAAGGCTAGGGCAGCCACATTTTGGGAAAGCATTAGGAAGTCTGGAATATAGGTAGTTGGACTTGGGCCTGCATAATGTGGTGTACGTGCTGGAGCCTCAGGTTGAGACCCAGGGTTGAACAGTTCCTAACCTGGGGTTACAAATGAATGTAGACACCCATGCCATAGGTTGCTAACTTGAGTTCCACTAACCCTAGGCTTACCTTGCAATGTAGATATGCCTTCCCCCATTGCAGGCTCCAGCCTGAGCCCATCTACACTGCAATTTTATAGCCCCACACACTGAGTCCTGTGGACCTGAGTCAGCTGACCCTGGCCAGCCACATGTGTTTCATTGCAGTGTTGACATGCCCTAAGAACCCTCAATTGGCCTGAGAGAGAATTCCTTCAAAAGCAGTGGCATTGGGGTTGAGCTGGGAATGGGTCTGAGGATTAGAGGCGTGTACTGGGTGAGGCAGTGGGTAGCAGTGCTGATGCCCTTAGGCAGATGGGGACAGGCTGCTGTAATGTAGGCAGCCTTCCATGGCTATCTAAATTATGCCAGAGCAGCCAGAATCAGGAAGATTTAAAGCCATCTTAATCTCTCTCTCTCTTCTCTCTGAGCTGGAAGCAGAACACCTTGGCAAATTTTGAAAGGACAGTTTGCCATTGGAAATTGAAACATAGTCTTTCATTGTAATTGAAACATTTTGCTGGAACATGGTGATTTCTTAACAGAAAAAAGTCTAAACAAATAATTCTGTTGAAATAGCACATTTTCCCCCTTATCATTCCTTATCAACATGAAATGTTTCCACATTATTGAAATGAAAGTCTGATGATCCTGAATCAAATTTTTTCAGAATTTTCTTCTGCAGAAAATTTTGGCTTTTGTTGTGGTTTGTAGTGATTTTTCTTTCCCCAAAATGTCAGAATTTCTCACTGTACAGAAATTCAAGTTTCCAGCCAGTTCTAGCAGAGATTTCTGTGCTGCATCCCCTAGAGGCAGAGCATAGAATCTCATCCCAAAAGGAGAACAGATACCTGCGTAGACAAGAATGCCCTTCAGTTTCTTCCCTCAATTTTCACCAAAGGACTCCAGTTTGAACACCTCCACCGGCTCTATGATATCAGTGTAGGACGTATTTAGGAGCTGCTCCTTTCTTTCTGACATGCCCTATGTTTTCTCCCATAAACCACTGCAACACACCTACCTCCCTAGCTTTTAATTGTGCTGCACAATGAACATAGATTCTAGAAATGGGAAAGACCCATTATATCATTTTTAGCCAGCTCTTCAGTATTGCATGATTCTTTCGCATTGAACATTGATATCAGTGGTTTGTTTCCTGTCTGATATTAAATACATCAAGGAATGAGGATTGCATTGCTTCTTTTGGGGGGTTGTTCCACTAGGAAACAGGGTGGACTGTCAGGAAGATTTCAGTTTTCCCTCAATTAATTTCATTCCATTTATTTCTAGTTATATTGTCTGTTAATGTTAAATAATTCCATTCTCTCTTTGGTATTTACATCTGTCTGACATTTGTAGACAATTAATTATCTCCTCCTGTAAATCACCACTTACCCATTGTTACACATATTTGACCCTCTCATTCTTTCCTGCCAAGTCAGTCCCTCCTGGCCTCCTAACCATGGAACATTTCTGATTCCATTGAAGACAGGAGTTATGTGACTTCAGTGTGAGCCTCCCTTGTTATTATCAGTGCAGTATCTTTCTACTAACAAGGTCTCCAGAACTGAGTGCAATATTCCAGGTTCGTTGCATTAGATCTTCATTGTAAAAAGCGGTTTCTTCCCTTTCTCCTGAAGGAGGTCCTCTGAGGGTATGTCTACACTGCAGAAAAAAAGATACGGTCTTTATTCAGGGTAGCTAACCCAGGTTAAAATGGGAGTGAAGACATGGCAACTCAACAGTCCTAACTCAGGCTCAACCCCAGGCTTTGCTATTGGATTTAACTCAAGCTGCTAATCAAAATGGAAAGCGGAGTTACCCTGTCTTCACTTCTATTTTAACCCAAGGTAACATAGGTTTGCTAACATGAGTTAATAACACACACATACCTTTCTCTTTTCTTTTTTTTTTTTAGCAGCAAACCATATCCCGGGCATGTAGACTAGCTTCTTTTTCTGCTAGGTAATTCAACTATTGCTTGCTGTGAACACTCACCCCAATATTTAATTTAATTGAGGATTGCTGCTTTCTTGCTCCCATTGAGTATCTTTGTGTTTAGTTATTACCCCCAAGATGACTGAAGCTGCATTTTTCAAACCTGAATCTCATCTGATTATTTTCTTGTCCATGCTTTTAATCTCTCCAGGTGCTTTTGTACTCCTCTTGGTTTAGTGTCAGCTGCAAAATTTCATTAATTTGCAGTTTGCTCAGTGTCCTGGATCATTAATGAAGAGATTAAGATTCTGACAAAGAACACCTCTGCTGCCACCTGCCTTTGCTGACAGCAGCAGCATGCAGAATCTGCACTGTTGCAAGGCCTCGCAGGCTCTCCTGAAGTTAGGCTTCTTGCCTGGCAGCTCATTGCGCTGCTGCCACCCCAATTCAGTAGTGAAAATTACTAAAAACAATTAATTGATTAAAAGCTCCTGAAATGTACTCCCTTCCCTCTCCCTTGCACAGATACGTTTTCCAAGGAGGCGCCCTCAGGGTTGTCAGATTCATGGCTTTGGAGACCAAAAACCTCTATTCAGCCACAGAACAGCTGCTGCACAGGTCTCAGTAGCGTGAGCTTCCCTGCAAATATGTATTTGTCCCTCAGGGGCTGCCTGATGGGCTTGAGCGGGCAGTTCAATTTTCACATCCAAATCTTTGGCCTCCTTATTGAGACTGCGAGGATATGTGTGCCAAGCAGTGTCAATAGTGGGGAGGTGTCCATTGTTGAAGACAGCTAGCAGATGCTGTGATCACACAGCAGAGAGTACCCATCTTTCCCTATCTAGGTACGGCCTCTGTTACCACAGTATCTGAACTCTGAGCTAATCACTATGTATTGTGACCAGTGCTAATAATGTTACTTCCAGGTATGTCTGGGTAGAACACACCTGCTGGGCTGCTGTATGAACCACGTTTCAATGGCCTCTTAATAAATGATAGTAGCACAAGAGCTATGGTAGAGTAGAAGCAGCGAAAGGTTTGTCAGCTTTGTCTGGAGCCAGTGTGGGTAAAACCTGCAGGAAATAAGGCTGGCGCCTTTGATTTGCAGTAGTTTAAAAGCAATGCCTGCTTGTGTTTAGAGTCCTTTGGGAAAGAGGGTAAAAAGCTATAATAAAAAGGGCACAGGGAGAGCTTTACTTTTTTAATTTGTATCAATAGGAGTTTATGAAATTTTAAGCTCTTTTACTATCATTCATTAAAGGGGGAAAACAAGCATTCACTACTGTGTGAGGTCACAGGTTCATAACACAGGCTTCAGCACTTTGTAGTGTGACACACAGAAAGTCAGGGTTACGAAAGGGAGAAAAAGTGCTACAGTTTCTCAACTATTTTCTTTCCGAGGCATATAGGGAAAAATCTGGGGGCAATTCCAAAGGCACTACTAAGGCACAGGGCCAGCCTTTTGTTTGGATAGTATTCCTCTGGAGTAAAACCAAAGCCCTGTCATGCTGCAGACTCCTGTGTGTTAATATGGCTTGGTGGTTGGCTCTTTGAGAGTCCAAAAGGTTCACAAATAACCATAAAATCGAGGTTGCGCAGAATGCTCAAAAATATTTCTAAAACGCCTTTCAGTACTCTGGCAACTTAACCTGCTTTTCTAAACCTCTGAAGGACTGGGGTAGCCAAGTCTTTAGTACTCCAAGGAAACACTGAGCAGTGAATATTTGGGTTCCAATCTATATGTTATCTCCGCTAAATTCAGCTTTAATGCCGTAGAATGAAGAGTGTGGTTGGGTAGGATCCAAGAGAAACAGAAATAAAATAGGAGACAAGGGAAAGAACAATGATAAATAAAACGCTGTACTGTAATCCTCTCCCTCTCCTCCATCGGATCCCTGGCATATGGCAAACACTGCAGATTGCTCAACAGCTCCTCCCCTAACTGAATGCTGCATGTCTCACATTTTTCCCAAGTTGTATTTTGTGTTACTTTTTAAAGCTACCTGCCCAGTAGCTTGGGGCAGGGAAAGAATGAAATGATCAAATCTTGCTCATATTAAAAATCCATTTCAGTGAGACCAGCTTGTTGCTTTGTTTTATTATATGCACAAGGTTTGGTTCTTGAGCTTGCTGTGGCACTTTTGTGCCCCTTGAATGTGGAGCTGTGAAGTCAGCAGATCTGGCCGATTGAATACCCAGATGGTGTACTGCCAGTACAACAGCTATATTGCCACCCTTTCCCCACCTTACATCCCGCAGTGTAGAAGGCAGGGCTAGGGGAAAGAGAGTATACTCTGGCTATTGCTGGAACAGCCTGTTGGAGCTATTGGCAATCAGATATAATGTAAAGCAACCCTCAGAATAGTCTCAACACTGCTCTAACTTTATGCTGGGGGTCAAAACTACTCCTAACTGTCCCTAAAATAGAGGATCTGCAAAGTTGCCATCAAGCCTCCTTTTGCCCCTCCCACTAGTTCTGTACTCAGCATGTTTCCATGGGACCCATAGTCAGCCTAAGGTATAACCCTGTGGAAATGAATATCATGACTTGCTTGGTGGTCAGCCTTGTTGTTTGAAATGTGATTATCTACGATCCCAGGCTATGGGATCAAAGGACACACTTATGCTAGCACCATGTTCAGTGATAATGTGTTGAGGTTAAGTCAGTGAGGCAAATATCCAGTGCAGTAATTGTCCAGCTACTGGACAAACCACCAAGCCAACTGGTCTTTTAAGTATTTTAGTGTAAAGAAAGGGATTGTCTCTTAGGAGGCTTCACTCTATATTGGATGTTAAGACAATTGATACAGAATTAAGAAAAAGCAAATGTCTGTCTAGTGCTTTTCCTTGCTAACTGGGAATTTTAAGTCTGAATTTGGGTAACATTTTTATCCCGATAATGAAGCATATCTTTCCAATATATATTAGAGTGGTTTTGCTTTGAAAGGTGACTGTACCAATGGCATTATACCACATTTGTTTTTCACTGATTACCAATTCAAACTGTACTTTCCTCCTCAAAAATCAGTGTCAATAATAAATGTTCTGCAGCCCAAACAAGGTTTGCAGAAACACCTGCCTAACCTTATCCTTATCAATGGGGTTGCACTTGCACACATGCAATTAGTTGAAACAATCAACCATTCTCATGATGAGGCACAGAAAGGTAGAGACCCTCCTCCCCTCCCCCAGCCTACTTTCTCCTAGTTGGATTGGCTCTGTAGAGTTAACAGGATTAGACACCAGTGAAAGGTTACTTTGCCTCTTCAGGAAGAAGGTATGATTCCCTATACACATTGGGACTAGACATGTGAAATAAAGAGGGGTGGGATGACTTCATTACTTTGTCACTTTTTGGAACAAAGCTGTGCTGCAAATTTGAACAGACAAGTAATGGTGTGGCTAATTTTTCTTTTTCTTTAATAAATCTGCCCTAAATGGGATTATGAATGTAACCACTCAAGTAAATTGCCAATTTAAAAATATTTCTCTTTTTGCAGTTGAAAATAGGTAACTGAATTGCAGGTAATTTAACTTAGCTGACATTCAAATACACAAATATAGTGGCATTTAACTGATACTAGTATTTTCAAGTGAGGTCCTTTGCATGATCATGTTCAGATTAAAGACAGGCAAAATGATTCAGAAATAAAAATTGACTATAAATTTTTGCCCAAAGCTTAAACCAAGACATTGTGTTGTTCATTTGGAAAAAGAAAATTCTCCAACTCATTCATTTCCTAGTTTTTAGCCAAAACCAGGATGCAGAAATAGCTGAAAGCTCACTTTCAAGGTATTTTCAGACAAGCTTGAACCAAGGAGACCCAATGAGAGCTTGATGTCCTAAATGACTAGGATAAACAAGTTCCACTAAGTGCATTAGGCATTCAGCTATGTCCCTGAGGGACACAGTATAAGAATCTAAATAGAATATATAGGAAGTATTTGAGGTTGGCCTCACTCTAACCCTGACTTCGGCTCGTACATGACACCTATGGCAGTTAGTCAAAACAGTGGTAGCTTTCACAATGGACTCCGTACAGGTATGTTAGAATTGAGGCGCGTGCAAGTTACAGTTGTTAACAGATAACTTTGATGAAGAATCCTGCCACTTTGAGGCCTAGACTAAAAGAATGAATCTTCTATCGGCTGCAAATCTAAAGGAAAATTATATTTCAGTGTGTCAGATGTAGTAATTTCCTGCAATATCCGGGACAAATCTTATTGAATTATGTTAAACCTTATTGAATTAAATTTAAGTATTTTGGGAATTTCTCCCTTGGGAGTTGATTGTATTAAAAATGCATATGGTTGTGGGATTGTATTGTATTCTTCAAGAGGGAGACAGGTCTAATGTAAACTTTGTGAATTGTTATGAGCGTCAAAGGACTCAGTGATCCAGATAAGACTGAATTTTTAGTTGAGTGGGTTTCCTAGGAAATACTTGGGAGGAGGGGAATGTAAACCACACACCTTTTGAAGCTGTGCTCTAAGGAAAAAAAAGCATTGTCTGTTGATCATTTGTTATTGGAGGGCAAAATCAGAGGCCCAAACTGGATAAAAGAGTGACTCTCAGATTCATGTGGTTATGAACTTGTAGCAACAGAAAAACCCGTTGGCAGGGTTTGATGGGTTATTCACTGGCCAGAGCCCTGGTTGACATTAGTGTGAACTCTGGTGTCCTTATTCACACGTTTGTACTTTCTTTTAGTGTTTTAATGGTTTTTTTTCCTGACATGCTTTTATTTGAAGAATCAATCTGCTTGTTTAGGAAGAGCTGTGTGGTAACTTATAACTCTGGCAATTACACTGTTTATAGCCTTCAAAGGCAAAGCAGAGCAGGTCTAGTCAGGCAGTTGGATTGTGTTGGGGAATTCACAGTGTAGGCAGGAAGCTGTGCAGCCTGGAAATACCTGATTGGAGGGAGAGAGACATGTGTCTGTGCCCAAGAGGTGTAACAGCCAGAAGCCTGAGAGCGGATGCCCTTGTTGGACCACGGAGGGGAAATAAAGGTGCAGATTGCCCTGAACTGTGACACTCAGTAGCCAAATTAAAGTATAGGGCAGGTTTTATTTTAGCAAGTCACTGCATAACCTTATCAAACAGTGCCAGCTTATCCCTTCATGCACCAGTATTCTTCATGACACTCTGTCCCCACTTTTCCTCACAAAACCTTATCTAAAGTTTTAAATGCTGCACCCTCAGGGAATCTTCTGCTGGGGGATCTATTATCATTCCTGAGAGTAATGCCTTCTAATCTACCCATCCTTGTTAACAGAGTGGAAGGATGGTAGGCTCTTTGGAAGGGGCATTAAGCCTTCTTCCCTGCTGGCATGGATACCCTTTACTCTATCATAGCATCACTGCTGGGGAATATAGTCATAAATCAATGTATGGAAGCTGCTTCAAAATAGGACCTGGTCATGCTCAAATTTGACATGACTGCAGCCACTGATCCAAACATGATAAAGAGAGGCAAGAACTGTGCTCAAAATATTCTTGCAGCATAAAGGAAAATGACTGTAATGTGAATGATAACATCAGAAAGAATGCAGCTGGTATCATAAAGCTGGAATTAAGTTTGTTAGTTGTTGTGGCCTTGATTATGGAATGTGGCCTAGATCCTCAAATGTACTTAGGCTTCTAACCACCATTGAAATCAATGGGATTGTGAGTATCTGGAGGTTGGGGTGTCAACATTACTGGTGCTAAGCCACAGTTTGCAGTAGGGTAGGCTGTAGGGAGGCTCTGCCTGGGGGCAACTCTTAAAGGAAGTCTACCCACAGTAGGTTGAAGCTCCAGAAATGCCAGGGATTGTGTGCAGCCTTACCTACTATTTTCTCTTTTGAAGGTGCAGCATAAGACAGCTTTGGTCTATCATTGGATGTTTTGGAAGGGACAGAGACTTGTCCCTGTACCTGCCCTTTCTTTCCATGCTCCTTTGGTGTGGTACTAGACACCTTGCACTAAAGGAGTATAATAACTGGGAATGTGACCACCCTATGTTACAGGAACTCAAGCTGGGAGGCCGCCTTTCACCCTCGGCTGCCTGGGAACTGATACAATGCCAGCCACAATCTGGCCCTGTGCATGCAACTTTCCATTCCGCAAGAGAGCACTCATTCATTTGCTGCACTGAGAGTTTACCTACCAAGAGTTCTGTAGAGGGTTGTTCTTGTCTGTTGTCTTCTCAAATAATGTTGATTACTCTGATAAGGAAGCCCTCAAGGAGACCTATGAAATTTTATTTTACGTACCAGAATACTATACCACGGTGGTAATTGTCAGCTGGTACTACACAGTTAGAACTATCTACAATACCATGAGCCTTCCTTAGATTAGAAAATAATTTTGTGCCAACAGATTGTAAACACAGGTTCTTTAATGGCCGCTAATGTGTGTCATAATGAGCGTTGTGTTACTGTGTGTGGATTGGTCAGTCTGCCAGTGCTGCAAGACCAGACTAGTCAAACAGCTAGGATGAATCAAATATTTCAATGCAGTTTTATTCTATGAAAATAAATTCAATATTTATCATTATCCATTGAGCAACTCTGGAGATTTCTACATTGTCACAGCAAACCTATTTAACTCTTCAGAAAAGAGATCATGTTAATTTCTATTAATACCTAGCATAACAAACTTATTTCACAAGATCTTTAGACTTACATCTATAATTAGTTAAAATGTACATGATTGCTTTATCACCTTATATCATTTACTCAGGGCTGGCTCTACTCATCTATCTGAGAATATTGTAAACTTACAAATATATCTTAGAGGGTATAGTTCAAAATAGCAAGTCTGGCCAAATTTTGCCTCTGCACAAGATTAATTATTTCATATTATGTTTTTACTTTAACAAAACACGGAAACCTCAGTCCCAATAGTTTTTGTGGATTTTTGTAGCTCAAAGTAAATTTCTCTAGGTAACAAAAAGAAAAAAAATTTATACAAATTAAGGTACTAACAATAGTTACATTCACTACAGTGAGAGTATCCCTATAGATGTTAAACCCATGAGACAAACCCTCGTTTATTTGAGTTTAACAAATAGAATTAATCTGACAGGAATTATTAATTATTTGTATTATAGAAGGGTCTAGAGCCACTAATTAGGGCCCCATTGTATTGCTACATTCAACACCTCACAATATGCACCTCGCCTACCCTCAAAGGATTGATCAATTAGCTGAAAAAGTTTGGCACTTCTTTATTCATTGTAACGTTTTCAAGGTATTATCCCATAAAGTGGGAAACAATACCACAACAACGACAAGCGCTCTGCTTGACCAAGCTCAGAAGACCAACGAAGTCTAATCAAATGAATACAGTTTGAGTGGAGAGAACCATAACATAAGGCTTGTAGGTTACAAACCACAATATGTTAGAATACAAATGTATTAGTAGGGTTTTGTCCTGACCCTCTGACCAGGAAAGTGGTGATGTGTGCCCAAAGTCAAGGGAGATCAGAGTCAACTGGTCCTGTTTCTCCCTTAAACCAGTCACTTGACTCCAGTCAGGCATCACAAAGGACCTTAAAATAGGAATAAACTATATTTGCACCTATTTTAAAGTCCCCTTATACAACTAGAATGGTGTAACATAGCCTTGGTGTAAATGAAGATAGAAATAGAGGGTGTTTTCAGCTACCCATATATAAAACGGGTCAAATATTACCATAGGACAATGTTTATAAAAGCAATTTTTTCCAATACCGTCTTAGGACAACTAATTTTAATGCACCCAGGATGAGGTGGTATTATTAGTCCTACAGTAAGTAGCACACAGATGCTGGTTGGCAAGATGGTGACCTTAGAGTAATTAAATTCAGTATTGTGACAGGAGAAATCATAAAACAGACAAAAACAGAACGTGACAATCAATTTCCAATGCTCCTCAGTTTATTTTAAAATTAGCTATTGGGCTTTGACTAGTTGTTTTACAAGTTACAGAATGACAAACATTTTGCTATTTAAATGGTTGGCTATAAATTTTATTTAGTTGCCTAAAAGGAACATCTGGTAAAGACACATTTACAGACAGATAATGAGGTTAGTATCAAACCTTATCCCCTTAGTGGAAGTGATTGCATTTTAGCAATTAAATTAGGTTTCCCTGAAGCAGGTTAATAGAACTGCTGGGCAGTATTTTTGCCAAGATTTATCCTTTTTTATAAATCTACGTGGTTCAGCTCTGTAGCACTGTTCCTGAAAACAAACCCTAAACCAGGTCTAACAATTAAACAGGTTATGAGGTTCAGATAGTTTAAGAAATTACCAGAGGATGGGAAAGGACACCCGTTTATATGTCCAGATAGATGTGGTGGTTGTATCCAAGGGGTATACATTACGAAAACATGTAATAAACTTAAGTTATTGCACATCTCTGCTAACATCATCTGCACTGTGCCCACTAAAGGCTTGAAAAGTAAGTTGTTGGAAGAAGTCTGATGGTTAGACACTAGCCTGGGATTTGGAAGTCCAGTATTTGTTTTTCTGCTCTGCCACAGACTTCCTGTGCGACCTTGGGCAATTCACTTAGTCTCTCTGAGCCTCAATTCCCCATTTGTTCAATGGGAATAATATTAAGATGATTGTGCAGTGCCAAAAGATGGTGATAGGACCATATAAGTAAATACCTAAGGTAGACAGAAACTCCTGGGAGTTAATGAATATACTCAGCTTACATATCTATTTCTTGAATAGATGTATTCCTGGAAAGTTTATATATTGTATGTACTGGGACTTATGATTTATCTCCTCCAATCAAATGAGTTATATGTGAATTAAGCTTGCTTTACCAAAAGGCTCTGAAGAGAGTGGCTGTGTCTAGAACTCAATTTAATATTTGAGGTCCAAAAAGACATTTGGGCAAAAAAGGCACTTGAAAACCCTTTTCAGAGACTGTGTGCCTGTATCATCTTCTGATGAATGACAGTACACATATCATAGCTGAGACCGTCTCTGTTGCATGATGCATGCCGTCTCCAAGGATATACTGGCCTAACAGCCCCCATTCTGTTTTCATTTTGACCCCAACTGCAAACAGTCTCCAAGTATAAAAAAAAAGCATATTAAATTCACTTGACTAAGTTAACCTTAAAAGGAATATTAGAAGAGTTTAGGAGTGAAATAGTGCATGCAAAGGTGAATAGTTCAACGAAAAATCCCTACTAGAGAAACAGCTTCTCAGCACCAGTCAGAGAATGCAGCACATAAATTACATATATGACAAACTACCTGAAAATAATCTGAATCTTCAGTGAAGCAAAGTATTGTATCCAATGGTTCACTGCTAGGGCAGATCCATCTGCTTTTCATTTCACTTGATTTTCTTATGGTAGATAGAAATAAACAGAGCCACACTTTTGCACCATGGTCTATGATCCATAAAATCAGAAATATCAAAACTCCTATCTAGAATGGAGGTCTGAAAGCTTAATTTCATGATAAGAAAAGGAATTCTCTTTGCTTAACCTGATCACTATATTTTAGTGTGTGTAAGGTGGGAGGAGAGAGGTTCAAATTTAGATCTCAGGATCTGAAACTATGAAATCAACCTTTTTGGGTTTTGGATTGGAGTCAGGTCTAAAGCTAGGCATATTTTGTAGATTGGTTCAAACTTGGCTCATGTTGATACAAATCTAATAAGATCACCTGAAATTGTGGGGCTTCCAGTGTTTTCATCTGAAATACCATGCAAAGGGTCAAAGTCTCATGATTTTTGACCCCAAAGAACCCTAATCTGAACCGCAAATCCCCATATGAAAACTACCTTCTTTTTCCATCTTTGTGCAGCAAGTGAATGCCTGATTCTTAAAGTAGCACCATTTAGAACAGGAGTTCTCAAACTGCGGGTCGTGACCTCTCAGGGGGTCATGAGGTTATTATGGAGGGGTCACAAGCTGTCAGCCCCTTGCATGCCGGTAACGATGGCATGGCATGGGGAGGGTGTCATCACAGCCTGAAATATTTTCAAAGGGGGTCCCAGCAAAAAAAAATTTGAGAACCACTGATTTAGAACATGTGGATGCTAAGTGAAGGTGAGAAGTAGTGGAGGGGAGGGAACAGAAAGGAGAAACAGGAAAGGAGTGGGCGTGACCAGAATGTGAATGGGAAGCCTTCCAAGAAATCTAGAGAAGGATTCAATAGATGTCTTTCCTCTGAGTCAATATTGTATCGAGGCCTCAGAATGGGGTTAATGATCTCTGTGCTGCCTTTTAATGAGACATAAAACCAAAATCCTCATTACTTATTGTAATTAAAGAGCCAGTGGGACTGTTTATTGTATAATGGCTTTATTGGCATGAGTTTGGGATGTCTACATTCAAAAGTGCCCACCCCTGGAATAGGAATTTACCACTGACTTCAGTGGTGGCAGAGTTGGGCTAACACTGACCTCATTTGAAGATCCTAGGTGAATTGTTTCAGAGAGATTTTTTTAAATTTTGTATTTGTACTGTTTGGGCACCCCTTCCCCTGTAAAGCCAGCCTCCGCCAGTTATGATGGGTTGGTGTGATGAAGTGCGCTCCCCACACTTGCCCTGAAGAGGTTAATGTAGGCCAGCTGGGTGTACCTTTTAGGCTGAGAGCTGGGGGTTTATTTAGGCTGAGAGGAGAGCCCCAATTAAGGGAAGCTCACTGTGCGGGAATAGGCAGGGGTTCTACGTAGCCAAGGAGCTGGTAGGAGAAAAGGGGCTTCAGGGCGGAGGACTACAGTCATTCTCCTTGGGACAAGGGGGAGAGAGGTTTAGAGCCAATCGGAAGGGTTTATCTAACAGACCTACAGAAAAGGGGTTAGGCTGGAATAGTGGAGAATGTGAGCCTGGGATAGGTAAGGAAGGAAGTAGTACAGGGGAGTGTCAAGAAGGTTTTTTTGGTTGCTCAGACCTTCGCTTCTGGATACATGCACTGGAACCCAGAATGAGCCTAGGTAGCCCTACCAGCCTCCGAGTGAGTGACACAATCCGGGCAGTGAACTTGGAAGCTGTCCGGGACCTTGTATTCTAGCCACTGAGGTAGTGGTCCAGCCAGGGCGGTGGATTTAAAGACTGACTGGGACAGTGAGGAAGAAGTTGATGCTACCCTAGAAGGGGGGGCCACTTGTGACTTGGTTGGCGGACTGCAGCCCCTGAAGAGAAAGAGGAGCTCCAGAAAAAGACAGTGAGATGAGGGGCCGAGGAACTGCAAGAAGAGGGCATCCATCTGAAAAAGCCAATCCCCTGGTTAGCTGGTAGGAGCCACGCCAGCAGTGAGTAGAGCACCACACAGCAGATTCACAAAGGGATTTAAGCATCTAAAAATGCAGATCGGTCTCCACAAGACTAACCATACAAACCAAGTGGTAGAGCTATGTCTTCACTTATGTGGTTTTTAAAACTATTAACACTACTACTGTTATACTATTGTACGTTAAAAATGTCACCATAGTAAAATCCAATATCTTGGCATACTCTTTATAGTAGAACCAACTGCTGTCTTCCCCCATTAGAAACCTGGGCATCTCCACTTGCCAGATCCATTAAACTCCTGTTTCTAGTCATCATGGGTTATAAAATATTGAAGTTTATAACCCTAACTTTCCTCAGCAAACTCTTGCCAATCATGTCGTTGGACTACTGTAATTATTAGAGGGGTGGAGATTCTACAACTGGAGGAAAGAAGGAAATATGTATCTGATAGGAGAATTTTTACAAGACTGACCGCTGCCTGTGCTGCTGCTATGTTAGTAATGTTGCTGGTAATCTCTGCAGAGAGATTAGGGATCCCAGTGCAGATCAGGTGGTCCAAACTTCATCATATATGCAATTTATCTCATGGCTATTGCCACTACACAGCTGATGGCAAGTAGCTAATTTTACACTTTCCCTTTGATTCATTGGGAGCTGCAATTATGCAATTATGCATTATGCAACAGCTAAATCTGAGGTTGATAAAGCACTTTGAGATACGTCTTGCTTTGAGAAGTATTCTCTACACCCATAAAACATTATTATTTATGAGCAGATTGAGACAGACTGTCATGCCTGGTACATTTCCTCAATCTGAGATTAGACTCAGATTTGAGCTCAGAAACAGCTCCATAATAATAAGCAAAGAATCACAAACAAGCCTCCTTAGCCATGACATTCTGTGACTTGGCATTTGGAATGGCAGATGGGGTGGCACAGAGTTTTTCCACTAGGGCATGAACCTGCAGTCCTTCTACAACCTCCTGCAGAAATGTTTATTTTAGAGCATGTACAGATGGTGCAATTTTTTGGTGTGGTAGAACTGTAGAATGGCTACCAATATTGTATTAATCCTATGAATTTCAGCTGCCCAGAAATAATGTTTGAAATGGGTTTCAGTATTACTAAGTGTAGCATGTTTGGTCTTTGGGGGAGCCTTTATTATTTAGTGAGTTCTCACCTGCCCCAAGTGGGAAAATGTCAACAGGCATGGGGAACAGATTCCTGTTTGCCACATTCAGCACCTTTTTAGGCAATCCTCACTTCCCCTTCAATGTACACAAAGCTTATCCCCACCCCCATCCAGCAAGCACATAAATTTGTGGTCATAATATTTCATTTTCTGAGCCAAAACATCTTTTCCAGGCTTATGTTTTCTCTTCATTGGCTTTAATTAAGCTTGCCATAAGAAGCTTGTGAGGCTAGATAACCTTGTTACATGAAAGGAAAAGCTTACACACTAGGGGTGGCTCTCTCAAGCTTCCCCAGCATTTATAAAGCCAGGATTTAATATCTTTAAGCTTTTCTGTTTTCAGACCCATTTTATTTAAACAGCATTTATATAAACTGCTCAGCAGATTAGAGGGGCAGCTCTATAGCCTTCATTTCAGTGTCACTTTCCAGTTGTTTTGATCAGGCTTCATGCCTGGATTTAGTGTATTCATGCACCCAAATAAAAATATCTCAGTGATAAATCCTCTCGAAAGCAGGGAGACATAGCAATAAATAACATCAGCTGAAAATCCAAAGTAAATAAAAACAAAGGCCCACAGAAAAAGCAAATACAGTGGGGAAAGTTTGAAAGCAAAATGAATGCTGAGTGTGGGTTGGGGGAAAAAAAAAGTAATTATCCAGATCCTTTAAAATTATACATAGGGTTTGGGATCTCTGACCTAGTGTTTTCATGGATTTGCTAGTAACAGATGATAAGGGGATCAGTTATTAATAGCACATTGCACTGGGAGCCTGATCCAAAGCCCACTGAAGTCATCTGAGGATTTCTAAGTGTGTTACAGATGTTAATGGAATTGTCTGACTATCTCAAAATTAATTTTTACAGTGGTAAATTCTTGCAATGGCATGCATCCCACGCAAAAACAATACAGCATGATACAACCACCTATTAAAAGAATAGTTCCTCAGTGTATCACAGCCATGAACATTTTGTTATACTTGGTGTCCAAAGTTCAGCACCTAAATAATTGGCCTGATTATTTTCAAAGGCAGGACAGCTCCCATTAAAATCTACCAGGATCTATTTGATACGAAACACCTCTCAAAATCAGACCTCTCAAAATCTTTAGGCACCTAAGGTTGAAAATTTAGCCTTCGCAAATTATATTGAAGCAACTAGTTTTGTACGGACTTGAATCCATGTTATTCTTTACTTGGCATGTCTACATAATGTACCTTTTTTTTTTGTTTGTTTGCTGTTGGAGACAATATGTCTGAAAATCATTTTACAGTTCCTAGTGCATCAGATTGTTGGTTTTATGCCATGGTAGATTACTATGACAAGGCAGAATTTAGCCTTGTAAGGTGCATTCTACAAAGCCGCTGTTCCGATTCTCTCTCTTATGCATTAACTATTTTAAACCCAAGCAGGGAGAATACCATGAATTCCACAAAAATGCACTTCAGTTTGAAAATGGTTTCACTTTGGCCATGCTTGTGAACTGAAAATTGAAAAATAATGTTTTCAGTTTTTGAAAACCGACCAAATGAAAATCGCAATTTGAAACAAAAAGAAAATTCTTGGTATTTTTTTCAAAATGCTTTGTGGAAAAATTAAATTGAACCATTTTCACAAAATGTTTTGATTTGCGGTCCTTTTGGGTGGAAAAAATGTAGGGGTTTAGGCTTCTTAGAGGGACAACTGAGCTATTGTGGTGGTGATTTCAAACAACGAGTCAGCTGTACACTGTGCGAATGGACTAATTAGATTTGTAAAGTACTGATTGTGTGGAAGACACCAAATTTGAAAATGCACATACAAGTACCTTAATTTGTGGCTCTCATTTACCAAAGAAAAGAACATGTCACTGAAGAAGCCCTGACCAATCTGATCTCAGATTTTCAGAAAAAGGCCATCCTATTATATACACATTCAAGCGATGTAATTCTTATATTGTGGCAATAATACTCATTTTGATTTCAGTATGTCTCTGGTAAATTTAATCTGGCACATTGGCTGTATATTTCTTTCTGTCGTATAAATCTATTTAAGCTCTTCAACCTTTTGGGAACTTCTTGCGCAGTTGGGCCTCAACTCAGCATTCCATCATGATCCAGCAAAGCACTTCAGTACAGGCTTAAGCGTATTGCTGAACAGGGATGGGTTGAAGTACCCCCAATGGCAATAAACATATCAGGAACTTTCCACCTTCAGTTATGCCTATAGCTCATTTCTACCTTCTTATTTATTTCCTTCTGGCATTCTTCTTTGGCCTGAATATTTTTCCTCTCTTTTTTGATCACATTTAAATTTCTATCGTTTTTCGTGTTCAGGTTTGTTCCTCGATATTACATCATGTTCCTCCTTTTTTTAAAAAAAAACCCAAAACGTAATTAATGGTCTCCTACAGAAGTTTAAATCTGTTAGAGCATATCTTAGCCGTGGCATGCGTACCACACAACACACTGTAGCAAACTTTAGTAGCTCATATATCTTGAAGGCATGTCCTAGGTGAGTTGTTCTCTCTGTATTGCTTTGGGGTGCTTCACAAAGGCATAGCAGAGGGGCCACAAAATTGCAGTGGGTTCTTTCAGTGTCAGGCCTTGTGTCTTGTTGTGGTGGCAGCTGCAAGCTGTGTGAGGTACAAAATGTGGTTAGTGATGAACTAGGTTTGATGTGTCTGACTCATCCAGTTATCTGACTCTTCTGCTTTCCTCTAGCCACAGGTCCTTCCTGTAGTTGTTGCAAGTAAAATGATCACTGATCAGCCATTCCAGAAAACTGCCGTAGATATAATCCTACTTAATTAACCAAACATAATCCCTAACCCCACCCTTCATTACACTTGTGTGGGATCAACTATGGGCTCTCAGACCTTGGGTGAGTAGTGCCTTTACGGTTCTTTTCTTTAGAACTGTTCTTATAACAGCTTTCTGAGATTAACTCTGTCCTAGTTACAGATCTAGCTGCACCTCCGTCCCCTTTCTGGTCTCTCTAGGTGCTCTCCTTCAGCAATTAAGTCTTGTGCTCTCACCTTTTCTGGTGTGGAATTCCACAATGCTCCCACTCCTAGACTGGGTCCTGGACTACAGTACCCTGGGTGTCAACTGTGCTTACCCAGCAGGTCCAGCTGGGTTTGGTACCTGCAGTGCTTCCTTGAGAGTCTCTGATTAGTGATGAACAGAGTGACTGCCCAGACAGCCTTGTCTGTTTAATCTTAACAGTAGGAACAAAGCCTAACACAAGAGAGGGAGGATTTTAAAACAATAAACAGTTTGTACACGTGGCTTTATTACCTAAAGCCCAACAATCTTGCATAGCTTTCCAACAACATCATGCCTGCAGATGAGGGGGGGGAAGAGTTTTTTTTTTTTAAATCCATCTGGAGTTCCCTTATATTCTCAGTTCCCATCTTTTTGGCCCTATCTAGCAAAACAGATTCTATAACTTGGTGGAGTCAGGAGGTATAATCCTCACCACTAATAACTCTGCATTGCCTCTTAACTCTAAAAATTTTACCTGGGAAGAGCGGACAGTGAAAGGGGGACAGGTGGCTTATATGAGTCATTGTTTTGCTTCCTGTTCATTTTTTACAACAACCCTCTATTAAACTAAACCAATATATTAATACAAGAAAAATCCCGGTAACCAGGTCACAAACAGCATTCATGAATTATTACAGGGCAGTCCCATAAACTCAACAAGTGGTTAGTGTCAGTGGTAGCTCAGAGACCTTGAGAGAGAAAGATGATCATATGCAAGACAGAGAGAACAGCTCCTGTTTGTCAGGCACAGTAATGTCATGTGAAATAATCCACTCTGCTTTTGACATTATAGATGCATCTGCACAGATATAGAACTGTAGTTAATTTTCAGAGCATACATGGTTCCCAATCTCCCATGTGCTCTGAGATCATACATCACAGCCACCCCTGAGCATTAGTCCTCTGGTGAAGGAGAGAAATAAATGCAAACAAACCCCATGTGGACATCAAGAATTATGATGACTCTGCCTTGTGCATTCTTTATAAGAAAGATGGGTATAAAACAAGCCTTCATTAAGCAATTGCTTTAACTGATCACCAGTGCCACCTTTCTTAGAGTCCCTTTTTAATTTTGATTGCTTAAAAAGGACTCAAGGGCTGGAATTAGTTTTATAGAGTTTATTAAATATCTTTCACAATAGCAACTCAGAGTGTAGGATGCAAGAAGGCAAAAAAATGATATTTAGTCATAAATTAGAAAGTTGGTCAATATA
The DNA here is from genome assembly GCA_007922155.1 of Mesoclemmys tuberculata. Lineage (NCBI taxonomy): Eukaryota > Metazoa > Chordata > Testudines > Chelidae > Mesoclemmys > Mesoclemmys tuberculata. The sequence continues at coordinate 4,677,154 of ML675610.1, forward strand.
ACCATTTAGATGTTTCAGAATCAAATTACACAACCCCAATAGAAAATAACACTTATACTCCATTATCACCTTAGGAAGATTACTTTGTTTAGATTTTTGACACAATCCCTCAGAAATTGCGTTGCTTGTGTCAATTTGTTATCAACTTCAACATTGCAAACACGACTGATTAAAAACAATCCAAAACTAGATCACAAAACAGTTCGCTCAAGTACTTACTCACCTATTAACCAAGGTCTCCTTCTCAATAGAACTAGAGTCAACCCTTTTTAACCTATTTCCTAGGACTAGGACTAACTAACTCCTAACTACCTGAAATAAACTTCTACATTTATGACAGATGGTACAGACTAAGTTTGATACAAGAAGTTTGCACACTTTGTCTCATTTTATGTCTATATACACCAAGAACGTGAAAGGCAGTATAAAACCATTAACTATGGCAGACACATGCACAGTTATACACACACTTCTTTAGCAAGAGTAACTTCTGTTTTAAAACTACTTTACAACAATCTTGACTGAAACCTGTTCTGAAAAAAGGACATATAATAACTCTGACAATCTTTAAAACACATAAACAAACATGTACACTTCCTTACTAATTAGATACCCAGTTTCAGGAAGTGGTCAATTGACTTAGTTGGGACACCACCCAAGAGAGTCTGCGGTAATCATTACCAGATCTTTGTTCAGCCATCAGTTTTCAGCTCAGTTCTCATTCACAGCAGGAGTGAGCCCTGCCAATGCAGGTGGGGCACAGGACAGACGCAGCTATAGTCTTGTCCTAGTGTGTTGGCAGGCAACCCAAATTACTTGAAAATCGAAAGATAGTTAAAGGTGCCTGTCTGAGATAGATACTGGATATCATCAGAGGAATCCCAGATGGCCAGCCCAGAACCTCAGCCTTTGCCTCTCCAGGTCTCTTTGGTTTTTGAGAAGTGATGTGCTGAAGAAGACAAGCCGTTTTACCCTATTTCTGGTAAAGGTCCAAATTGTTTCCCCTTTTTGGAGGTGCTGGTGTGGATCAATCCAATTATGACGCATATGTCTACAAAATATTTAAAATCTCAAAAAAAAAAAAAAAGTCATTCTCTCTTTCCATCCAAACAAGGAATGAGACAGCAGCTTTGGAGTTCTTGTACCTGGGACTGGAATTTTCTCGTCTTTTTGTTTGTCACATCTTGTCATTCTAGCTTATGTAAGAAGAAGTTGGCCATAAATGTTTCTACAGACATCTTGGGACATATTTTATGTCAGCAACTTATCTCTGTAACGCACTTTCCATAGGCCCTATAGAGTGCATCCTTTGGCCAATTTTGCAGCTATGCTTGCTCAAACTGCAGTTTCTCCATCAACACTTTGATAGCTACTGAAATGTCCAGTTTAAAGTTCATATAATTTATACAAAGTCCATCCATATTTTTGATGCTCTTTAAACTTATTTTAATAGTCCATTACACAATGCAAAGTCACTTCAAGAACTCTTGTTCTCACCGGGCTGGAACAGCTGTATAAATCTTTCATTTCTGTTTTGCTTGTTTTGACAACAATGGTTGAACCTTCTTCATATGTATGGCTGAGCTGAGTCTATGCATCGTTAATCAGAGTTCTTATTAATTCCACTCTGTGGTCGAGTGTCTTTATAAACATACTATATGGTTTCAGTTCCTTTTAATTTACTACCTCTTTCAGCACAGGTGCATTTCACTAACTTGATAGCATAAGCATGCTTGATTGCCAACATTAGCCTGGCTTCTTCAATTTGTCACTTAAACTAAAAGAAACCAATCTGAACGCAAACCCTTTCCTTTCTAACAGGATTGCTCATGAGGTAAACCCCGTCACTGAAGTTTATAATATTTTGCACAAAGCCGTATCCCTGTGATACACATTTTAATTACAATATTAGATTCCATCAAGTTTCTCATTTTACTATGGTATCTGGCACATCACATATCAATGTTTGATATTCATGTAATATGATTTTTAATTCATTCATTCGTAGATGGGGAAAAAGGGAGAGCCTCTTTAGCTAGACCAGGGGTATACTCTTGCCAAAGGCTATGCAACTCTGAGTTTCCTCAGACTATGGAAGATATCTAGCCATTAGACCTTGAGTTTTTATTCTCTCAGCCCTCTGCTCTATCTTTACTTTAATAATAATAATTTGTAAAAAGGTTGTGACATCTGGGCAATTCTTAAATAGCAAGAATTTGTAGGTTGGGGGCCTTAGTTACTTCAGCTGACAAAAGTAACAGCAGCCCAGCCCAGTCATTGACAATGAAAACCACTAGCCACAGGAAACACGTTCTCCTGGTGGCAGATCCATCTGAGGGCGCTACGGAAGAAATTGTTTTGCGACCAAGAGGTGCCTGTGTGATCAGAAAGCCATTAACATTTAGAAAATGGTAGTGGCTGACTGATGTCCAATACCCTAACCTTCATCCTAGATATCTGTTAGCAGGCCTTATAAACTGGCTGAGTTTGTGGTTGTATTGGCTATTGTGTGAGATTTGCATTTTGCTTGGGGTTTTTTAATTATTAGAAGTGTGGAGAGAGATCAGTAGCCACTAGAGCTGGCGATATTGACCTCTACAAGATCGTTCTTATTTCCAGACCAGTGAGCGACCTTTCTGAGGTCCAGCTTTTGTGGATGTTTTGTCTTCTGCCCTCCCCTATTGGCCCATGGTTTCATTGTTCATGAAGCATAGTTGTGAGAGATCAAGGTTGCAGAGCAAGACAGTGTGAGGCTGTCACAGCAACTATTGGAGTCAGTGGGTAGTGATCACACCCGTGTGACAGGGCTATTGATATTTGTAATCATGCTCCATGTCTCATGACTGTGGCAGGGAAACAAAGATCATTGTCTTACTAGCACTGATCTGAGTCACAGATTTATTGCAGTCCCAACCATTCTCTCGCCTTCTTCTGAATCCTTAGATGAGTATCTTTCTCCTGCCTTGTCTTCCTTCCTTTGGGAACATGCAGAAGTGCTTTCCTTGATAAGTCACCTAGTCCACTTCAGGTTATCTTACTTAAAATCTGTTTTATTTTAGAAAAATTAGGGAGAGAATTGGTCAGAAGGTGAAAACTAGGAGTCTCACACAAGTGCCCTTCAGATTAATATTGCTAAACATATCACCAGGTAAGTTAGAAACGCTATGTTATCAGCATGGACTTTTACCACGGAATTCCTATGTCTGATCCATAGCCCAAAAATCCATCTGCCTTGTTATGGTTCCATTGACAGGTTCAAATGATTCAAATGACAGGAAGAACTTCCCTTAAGCCAAACTGTTAACTTGTGATGCATGTCCAGGGTGGTGTTATCCAAGGAGTGACTTGCTGCTTTATAGGGAAGCCCCGGTCATTTGTTCTTGCTAAAGGTCTCCAGCTCCCAACTTTCCCTACCTACAAGGAATTCAGTTGTCTAACATTTTATCATCTTTCTCTCCCAACAGAATCCTCCATGCACAATATATCCTCTGATTGCCTTCTTCATTGCTTGCTCCCTCAGTGATAGAGGGTTCTCCACTTTCTCCCTGTCTGGCATTAAGAAAATGTAAGCCTTTGAAATGGGATTGTAGTTTTCATTCAAGTCTGTTATCCTTCTTAACTTTACTGCTACTGGGCACTATTAAACTCTGGCTGGTCACATTCCAGTGGTGAGCAAAGTCACACTCAAATACCTCACAGGCAGCAGGTGAAGGAGAACAAGATATGATGGGGAGCTCACCAGTTTTCTAGAGAGCTCTCATCACAGGATTCCTTGTCATGTGGTGGTAGGTCTTGTAGTGAGATGCAGAAAGAGGGGGAGAATGGGGACAAGGAAGAGTTGTGCCTGAAAGGAGTTCATGTCCCCAAACAGTAGGCCTGTACCTCACCAAGCAGAAGTGTGTGTATGGTACAGTTCACCATGCTGGTATGGTGGTCCTAATCCCCATACCTAGAACTGCTACACTTTTACACTTCTTCATGATGTAGAATCTGTATTGCTGTTAAAAAAACAAAGAAAATGGGGTAACAAGTTTTTCATCTGCCATGGAAAAGACTGAAATGCCCAGTGCAATTTTCCACATTTTGGAGGATTTAAAAACTATTACAAAAGGATTTCTGAGCTGACTCAATTATGTATGACTTATCTGTTATTGGAAGGGAATCGGTCTCCTCCTGTTGTGTTGGAGGGAAGGGGAAAGTTAAAGAAGATAGGTCCTCTTTTCTAAAAGATGATCTAACTCCCAGCAGGCACAAATACTGACTCCCAGGAGGGATAACTCTTATTCCCCTGTTAGAGGTGGTTGCTGCACCAGCTATTGCCAGGAAGGCTGGGAGCCTTAGAAACTTCTCAGCCAGCTCCTTCTCCTTCCAACTTCAAAATCCTCTGAGTCCTCGCCTCACCAGTCCAGGACGTAGGGGAGCTCTAGCAGAGCATCAACCTCCTAACCAGGGTGAGGGATTGTCTCCCTCTGCTTTTAGCAGGGGTGAAGAAGGGATGCTCTTACACTTTCACCTAGCTCACATGTGAGGCCAAATTCTCTACAGTGGCATGGCTTGAAAGTAGCTGTGCAAATTTACACCAGCAGAGAATTTGACCCAGCATCAGCTGATCTCTCATTGCCAAAAGCACTCTTGCTCGTGTAAGTTGTGCAGCTCTGGAGCCGTTTGGACTCCCCTCTAACTTTCACAGCTCACTGAATGTCTTTGGGCAGATGGACACATTTTTTTAAAAGTGTCCATTTTTTAAAGTATTTTATTTTTTTTTCAACTTTTTTCAGTGGTACAGACAGTGTTTAATTTGGGCCAGGGCTGAGCCCTCACACCTCTAGGCTTGGCAGTTCATAGGCCCAGCACCTCTGCTGCATCAGTTATAAATGTAAAAAAAATTGCTTGAGTCCCAGCACCTCTTTCGTTACAAATTAAGCACTGGGTACAGAACTTGTGCAACTTGAGAGCATCAGCAAAAAATTCAGACACCGGGTAGATAATCTTCTGTAGTTGGTGAAGCATGAAAATCTGAACTGTCTAACCACTGGCAACCCATTCCCCTTTTCTGACAGGTATTTTTTGCTATCTAGGTTCCACAGGTGAGCTAGAAAAAGGAAGATTTTTTTTTATTATCCTCAGCTTTGCCTCTATAAAACTAAAGAAAACTTCCATTTCTTCCCACTCCCTGAAAAATCCCATGTCATGTTATTACTTTTTTTTTTTTTTTGGCAACAGTTCTCTAATACTGCTTGATCTATGTCTCTCAGACTTGGTCCCAGGGCTGGTTTTAGAGACATTCAGAAGAAATGACTGTTCTTGCTACTGTAGATAATTATTGAGCATATACTGCCTTGTTTGCCAGGAGAAGAGGGTATTATCATTTTATTGCTATACTTTGGGAAAACAATTGCTATGGTATTTGTAGTTAATTTAATCTTTAAATGCATTTTTTCCCAGTTGAAGCTGCACATTGACTCCTCTACCAGAACATATATAAATATTTTAGTAATGTGACACAATGAAACTTGAAAACATCCTCAAATGCCCTATCATAAGCTGGCAAAAATATTTTGTTTTGTACTGTATTATTAGTCCCTCTTATTTCTTTCTTGCTCCATTGCATTTTAAATGATAATCCTTGGGGTGGGAGGAGGGGGGGTGCCTGCCTGCCTCTAGCTACAGAATCTCTTTGTTGGGAGTTGACTTTACTCCCCTCATTTTCAGTAATCAGTGAATCTGCATGGTCTATACTAAGTCATTTGAAGCATATTTTTCAGAAAATGAAATACAGTTTCTTAGAGTTAGATGTCAACTCCATTTCCATCATGTTACATAAGACAAGGCTAAACAACTTATAGCACTGAACCCAAAGCATTATGAGAAAAAGACTCTGGAGGGAAGAACAATCTTTCAAAAGGCACTATGGAGGTGGTGAGAGAGTCTACCCTAACTAGAGAGGTGGCAAAACCCCTATTTGATTGATAACACTGACCGTAGGAATGTCACAGGGTAAAGTTTTCAAACTTGGTAGTCTCATTTTCAGAGATGCTGAACACATGCAGCTCCAACTGAAGTCAATGGGAAATGTCAGTGTTTGGCACCTGAGAAAAGAAAGTTTGGATTAGAATCCTATTTAAGTGATTTGATTTTTCAAAAGTGCTGAGTGACCACAAATGTCCTAGAAGGCTATCTGCAGGTATTCAGGTAAACATCCATTTGGGAACATCCAATGGTAATTAAGGTCCTAAGTGCCCTTGAGGATTGTTGGCTATCATCTGTAAATTGTGCCAGGTGACCTTACACTAGAATCAGCAATATAGATGGGATGTTTTGTCCTTTTCCTGAAATGTATGTATGGTTACAAAAATTAGTGCAAAGAACAAGACACGCCCGGGAGCGGGGAGGGGGATTGAAAATAAAAATACAGGCTTGCTATATTCAGAAAATATTTTTACCTCAGAGATGGCTCTAGTCTGATTGGAACAGGAGAAGGTGTCAGGCAATAAAATAGAAACAAACCAGAGAGCTTTAGGACTGTCACTTGGCAGCAGACCCACCTCAGTTTTTATATTAAAGCAAATTAAGTATCACAGCGTGAATTTGCTCAGTGGGTGTGTGAAGCTGGTGTGGTGTTGTCTCTCCCCCCTGCCCTCTTCCTCAGCCTGTACATCTCATTTCTAGTAAATGAGACTAAAAACTGTCTGCACTGAACTCCTGGCAGCAGCATCTGAGTTTGGAATGGTGCTGAGCAGTGTATGAGAAGAGGCAGAAGCATAACGAAACAGCACAAAGTGGCTGATCTATGTTCCACAGATAGGAGCGTGGATGCAGACTGCCATGCCAAGAAAAGGATCTGAGACTGAAGCATGTTGCTCTGAAGAATTGTATTCACCTGGAAACAAAATAGTCACGATTACTATATTTATATTAAAAGAGGCTGAGTTACTTTCAGCTCTTAGGTTAAATAAATTCCCCATCTTTGAAGGATCCTGGATTCTGTGCTACTGCAACAAGCAGCAAGGGAGTTAATTTTAAACCCTGGCGACCAGCTGGTGACACTAATTACAGTGCTTGTAAATTCAACCCATGATGTTGCTGCTTTGATTATGTTGGTCACACCCAACTGATTTATCTTCTGCACTTTTTAAATTTGTGGCTTCATTTACTTCAATGCATGAGCTCTGCAGAATGGTGTTTGTTTTTCTTTTTATTGTTACTTGCGTTATTTGGTTTTCCTGAATTTGCAAGCCAGCGAACAAGTGATCTTTTGGGAGGTTTTAAACTCAGTTGAGTGGAGGGTAATTTGTGATGCTGCTAACCCCTGTGTAGTGGTAACACTTTCAAACATATCTAATTACATGTTAAGATAAGGATATTAATGACATCAATCAGCACTGAATGCTCAGTATCCTAGACACTCAGCCCTTTGGCAACTGACATGTAATATAACCGTGTAATTAATGGTTATAAAGGAAGTATTATGCACAACATAGTATTTCTATCTGCTGGTTTATTATCACTAAGCACATGAAAGTGAGGTTAACAAGCTCAAGGCCTAGTCAGACATGGCTGAGAGAGAAAGGGAGTCATCCTTCCTCATCCCCCAGCAATATGGCAGTAGGTGTTTTTAATCTCTGGCTCACAAAACACAAAGAGATATCAGGGTTGTTTTCCACTATATTCCTGCCTCCTGAAAGTTGAAGTATCAATCGATATTATTTTTTTCCCCTGAAGCAGCTGGAAACATTTGTGCATATAACCAGTGCCACCTAGTGTCGGACAAGGACAGGAGTGGTTAAGACATTTTCTTCTCAATTAATTATGCTGGCCTTCAAAGGGAGGTGACAGGAGTTCATTTTTCAGTCCCCAAAATGCAGACTCACTTCAGTTTCACCCTATTTGGGGGAATTTTTAGTGTGGTGATGACAGCTCTGTATCCATAATGTATTTTACTCTAAATGTATGGGTTTATTTTGCTGGGAAGTCAGCAGCGTGGCAAATATTTAAGCAACTGTCTTTTTTTTCTTAAACACACTTGAGTCAAAATCGGATAGGATAGAAATGGTGCTGGATGTTGGTGAGGCTGTGCACTGATGTAATCCGATTAGTCTCCTCCCTACTTTATCTTACACCCCTGCCTGATTGCTTTTCCTGCTTCAACCCCACTATGTGCTTCCTCCCTGTATAAATTTTACTCCCTTCTACTGTTTTTCACCATTTATGCCATCTAGGCATTTGGCTCTTCTTTTTATTTGACAAGATAACAGAATACACTGGCCAGTCCAGAGTGAAGATCTCACCCACAGCAAATCAGAGGAGCCACAACTGTTGGTTTGTGGGGTTTTTTCCCCCCAAGTTTCAACATATAAATAAGTATGAAGAGATAATTCTCATCTTATCTGCTGGGGGAGGGGGAGGCAGTTATTTTTATTTTAAATCCAGTCAAATGTATTTGGTCCTTTTGAGCTTCTTCCTTACTGTGGCATACCAGGGTGGTGTTTTTAGTTCACCATAAACAGCTGCCAGAAGTTATGTCATTGCTAGGATTTTCAAACTCAGCTACAGGGCAACCCACCTCTCAATACCTGACATCATGGTGACTAGCATGATAAAAAGTATTATAAGGGTGATTCAGTGATTTGGGTGTTAGCCTTGGACTTAGGAGACCTTGGTTCAATTTTTTCCTTTGCCACAGGTGTCCTGTGTGACCTGGTCAAGTCATTTAGTCTGACAGTGCTTTAGCTATCCATATAGAACATGGGGTTATGAGCATTACCCAACCTCACAGGGGTGGTATGAAGATAAATATTGTGAGATGCTACAGTAATGGGGGCTGTAAGTGCATAAGTCTACCTATTTAGATTATCTCGCTGAAACATCTTCCAACGGCTCCCAGAAAGATTCTAGTCTTGAGCTCTTTCAGCTGCGGTACCAACCCCATTTCTTAGCTGTCACAATCTAAGATTCCAGAAACTCCCCCCTTTCAGACTTTACCCATCCAGCTGCTGATACCATCCATTGTCTTCCCATTCAAGCACTAATGCCCCAAACCCAACATCTGTCAGAAAAAAGCTTTGTTTCCATTGTCCTCCTGGAAATTAAGTAAGATTTGCTGCTGTTCCAAGAGATGGGGAGGGAAAATCATTGCTGTAGCTTATTGAGCTGTTGTTCTCTTCTCCTAGGAGATAGAAAATGAGTAAAACACTCTAACACAAAGCTCTGGGCTTTTCTGGAGTTCTTTGCCTCTCGCTCTTTGCAGTTTAGTTTGAACCAAATGTTGCCTTGAGGCAGCAGACAAAAAGCAGGTTTCAATTGGTCGTTGAAATCAATACTTTTAAACAGTGCTAGAATAAATTATCTTTTATTGTACCATTTGTCATGTCCCAGCATTGCCTTTTTTAGTCAAGGGTGTAATTTGCATTATTATGATAATTTAAAAAAACAGTTTGTAGAGATGTGAGCCAAATGCTTAGGCATTGTTTCCTACCCGCTTCATTTTGGCATTGGCTGTCATGTGAAAGTGCAGAGGCTTATGGAAATGAAGCACACTGAGGAAAAATATTAAGAGGTGGGTTTTTTGTAAGCACCTGAACATGGACTTGGTTTAAATTTTAGAGAAATGGACTATTTCTTCTTGTACCAGAACTAATATATTTATGCCAAACTAAAAGGGCTTCTGAGGTGTACACTGTAGCTTCAGTCAGCCTAAGCAGTAGGGCTAGGCAGAAAACAAAAATTCTGTGTGGCAAGAAAGCTGAGGTTTTAACATTTGTTTGTTCCATATCTGAATGAAATCTAGATCTTTTGACATTTTTCATGGAAAAAAGAGTGAGAGAGACCGACTGACTGATTCAGAGTAGCCTAGCAGTTAGGGCACTCACTTAGGATGTGGGAGAGCGGTCCCTACTCTGAATTGGGCAAAGATAGGATTTGTTACTCAGCCTTGGTCTTCAGTCTGAACTTATGTCAGCAAGACTGCATCACTCAGGGTCTGGAAAATCCACATCCTCTGAGCGATACTGTTACTTTGACCAAACTCCTAGTGTAGACAGTGCTACGTCAACAGAAGGGCTTCTCCCGTTGACATACCTACTACTTCTCTGGGAAGGGGAATACCTATGCTGATGGGAGAAGCTCTCCCATTAACGTAGGTGGTGTCTTCACTAAGCATTACAGCACCACAGCTGCACTAATGCAAATGCGCCACTGTAGTGCTATAAGCGTAGTCAATCCCTCACACACTCCCCTCTCTGTCCAATCAGTCCAGGACCTGGGAAACTTTACCATGAAATTTTGACTGAAAGCACATTACATTTCCATGAAATGCTTTGGTTTTGATGACATGGCATTTTCTGGCCCCCTCACCTCTCAAAAAATTAGTCAAACTCCTGACCCATCTGACTAATCAGTGAATGCTGTGACAAATTCCTAGTTATAAATCCTTCTTTTCTGAGATTCACTAGATGTTGGAATGAGGCTGCTTCCACAGTGTAAACAGAAACCCAGGATATGTTTATCTACTATGTCTCCTGGCTCAGAGCAGGAGTCAGTACCTTCCTATAAGTATAGCCCAATATTATGAGCCCAGTTACCTCCCCCCCCTAGTGAATACTTCCCATGTGCAAGTGACAGCACCAGCGGCTGTATGGGTGAAATCCTGGCCCCATTGAAGTCCCTGGCAAAACTCCCATTGGCTTCTTTGGGGCCAATAGTTCACCTATGACATTAACAAATGTATCCAATACTTATCCTCTGAACCCCACTTTTTGGGGAGCTACCACTTGGATCTGTGTGTAGAAATTACATACAAAATCAGATTTAAATGGCCTTGCGAAACCAGCAAGAAAATTGACTGGCCCAAGCACTAAATCTGCTTATCTGCCACTTCTGTTGGTAATTGAAAACTAATGATATGTTACTCATCTGCCAAGAAACAAACTCCCCTGCTTGAGTGGGCGAGAGGAATTTTGCAAGGCGAGATTAAAATGTGCTCCCCTTGCTGCTGGGTGTCAGGTGTCAACCTTTTGTTTGTGGGCCACAAAATTAATTGCTTCACAATAGAATCAGGCTCTACATTAATGAAAAATGGTGTTGTCACTTAGCTTCAATTTCAGTAACTCGGCTGGCAAAACTGCTTCCCTGATCAGCTAGATAACAATCTACCCTTCGTCCCTTCTCCCAATTACATTTTTCATTCAGATTTTTAAAAAATGAGCAGAAAAAATGAAACTACAGAAAACTATGGAGTATTCTATCATGTGTCTTGTGCCCTGATCTATAGGGACTCTCTCTAGTGATGAAAGAGAAGTTGTCTCCATGCACTACTAATCCTTGGTCTCTGATGACCATGCCAACAGAAAGGGCCAATTAGACTTTGCTGTTATGGTGGTTTCTTTGTGATGTGGACGTCTCTGTACTTGGAACTGGGCAGAGACCACCAAACTCATGTCACAATAAACCTCTTTCAAATGGTAGCAGCTTTTTAGCTGTTAATCATTTGGCCTCCTTTTGAGCCAGTGATCTAGAAGTAAAAAGCTTTGACATCCTGTTGTTAATCCCTTAACATTCAGATCTGCAGAAATGGACAACAGACAGTGCCACAAAATATCTTTAATTACATACAGCCTTATTCTATCTTTAATCAATGTCAAACCGTGACCCATTGTTGACCCTTATCTCTTAGCTTACCAGTTTGCCTGAGTTCTTTGTTTCTGTTGATTCGGCACCCAAAAGGGCTGTGGTCTGGGCAAAAAAAAGTGGAATTTTATAAAAGAAACACTAATTTGTATAGTATCACTATGAAACAAGATGATCGTGAATGAAAATTTTGAGTGTTAGTAAATGTTGCCGTTAACTGGGTTGACTTACAATTTTCAGCCAACTCAAACATTCATTCAGGAACAATTCTGGCTGCACATGAGATCTCTCACATCTGCTTACAAATTCAGAGATTTGAGTGCAAAAACTAGCACAGCGAGGCTCTGTGTAACTGTGTGACACTGCCTGAAAGGCGTTGGGGCCATAAACCTGTAGGCATGTCTGCACTACAAAGTTGTCATCTTAATTTAAGATGACATCCAGCCACCACAATAATGAAGTCGGTCATTAAAAACACCTCATGCCTTATCCTGTGGTATTTCCTGAGCCAAGATAGGAGCCACTGAGCAGAACATTTGATGTCTTTCAAGAAGTCCTGCTGCAAGCCACAGAACAAAACAATTCCTGGTTGCTGCTGGCAGTTGCACACCAGCTGAACATGATGGAGAGCCATTTCTGGTCCTGGGAAACCAGCACTGACTGGCGGTATCACATCATTATGCAGTAATGGGATAAAGAGTAATGATACAGAACTTTCAAATGCATAAGGCCACTTTCCAGGAACTGTGTACAAACCTTTCCCCAGTCCTGAATCGCAGCAACACTAAAATAAGATGTGCTCTGACAGTGGAGAAGTGAATGGTAATCACTATGTGGAAGCTTGCAATGCCAGATTGCTACTTGTCAGTGGGGAATCCATTTGGAGGTGCTAAATCCACTGTGGGAGTTCTTGTGATCAAAGTGTGCAAGGCTGTTTCTGCTAAGATGGTCAGTGACTCTGGGCAATGTGCAGGATAGAGTGGATGGGTTTGACCCAGTGGGGTTCCCTAACTGCAGTGGGGCAATAGGGAAACGTGTGCTATCTACCATGGCACTGGGTCACCTTCCCAAAGAGTATATAAACCAAAAGGGATACTTTTCAATAGTGCTGAAAGCAGGAGGTGTTTCACCAAATTCAGTGTGGGATGGTCAGGAAAGGTGTATGATGTGCACATCTTTAGGAACTCGGGTCTGTTCAGAAAGTTTCAATCAGGGGCTTTCTTTCCAGACTGCAAAATAACCACTGATGATGTTGAAATGACAATAATGATCCTGGGAGACCCAGCCTATCCCTTCTGCCCATGGTTCATGAAACCAAACACCAGACAGCTCGACAACAGTAAGGAATGGTTCAACAATAGACTCAGAAAATGCAGAATGGTGGTGGAATGTGTCTTTGGACATTTAAACGGTGGATGTGTGTGGGGGGGGGAAGTGCAGGGGGTAGGGAGCATTAGGAGTTAACTTCTAGTATAGGCCAGTGGGCAATAACTAGACCCCACAAGCAGAGGAGGAATTATAACCCAGAAGGCAATTTCCACATTACAGTGCACCTGGACTGCCACTTTGTGGGGTGGGGTCTTACTTTCTGTTACTTCACTGTGTGGTTATGTAAATCCCAGCCACAATCTATCACAATGAGAGGAAGGGCAATAATAAAAAGCCCAATCTGTCTCCTTTCAGGTAAGAAGATTATTACAGAGCCTATTCTTTGATTTGAAGTCAGAACAAGGCACCTTTTAAACAACTTTATTTTTCAATGCTTAAACCTACCTCACAGAAGCAGAGCTAGCTATAGATTGAACCCTGGACATGTCTGTCTGAAGTTCAGATGGACAAATCTCTCTCTCAACCAGATCAAGGGAAAGTCTGGCATATTCTGCTAACTAATCATGTCAAAAGGTCCCCTAAAACTTTCATCCTCAGATCTATCTTCCAGAGCACTGCAACGGGCCCAAAGTATCAACAGAAAATATTAATACCATCCATTCAAACTGTCTAAATGCTTTGACATTTATTGTACAATTATTGTGTCCTACTGTGTTACTACAGGACACAGTTACGGTCTATCTATTTCACTAAAATATTTCTAACGTCCCTATTATATATTATCTGAGTAACAACTTATTTCACTTTCCAGATAGTATACGTGTAATAAGAGTTAAATACAAATAGGCCCATCACTGAATGTTGTCAGATGCTATTTTTGACTATCCAAAAGACTTGCAACCATTGTGTTCCTCTACTCCATTCAGCAATCAGTTTTAGTCAGGTTATTGTTCTGGAAACTAGCATTTCACTCATTAACTTCTCATGCAAAGTCTTGTCAAAAGGCTTTCTGAAATCCAGGTTATATTACAGCAGCCTTGTGACCTTCATTTCATTTCTTGCTTGCCTCATCAATGAACTCCATCAGACTTTTTTGACAAGGCCTCTTTTTGTGAACCCTCACTGACAGTCTCCCTTTTTAATGAGTTAACCAGTCTGTTCCCTTAGAAGGATTCAAAAATCTTTTCTGAGGAAAAAAATCAGATCTATTAAATTAGGCACTTACATGGCCCACATCACCTTAATGTCTGTAATTCACTGCATCACCCCTATTTCCCTGCTAGAGAAGGAAAGGATATTATTTCAGCTTCTCTCCATTCAGAATAAGCAGGGTCTGAATGGACTCTCCCCTGCCAAGCTGGAATTTGCATGAGCCCACTTACCCTGCTGGGACTGCTTTGTCCAAACGATCCCTTTGGTTGGTGTTGGGTTACAAATCACTTCAGTGTTAAATGCAGGGGTAATGAAATATTGTTTCCCTTATTGTGTGAGCAAAGGGCAGCAGAGCTTCGCTTAGCCTGTTCTGATGGCAGGGTCACTATCATCTGAACAGAACTGGCTAAGCAAGAAACTTGGATGCCAGAGTCCTGTGGAGGTGGATAGGAGGTGGGGACAGGTATTCCCGCCTGGAAGCGTGGGCTTTGCCTGAGAATCCCAGATACGGTTTAACCTCCCGCTCCCACTATTCATAGATAGAGCTAATTCAGATTCCATTCGGAGTCTCTCTTGTTTTGTTAAGTGATCCACAGTCGATGTTTTCAGCTCTAGTGAACAGCCCTCTTGCCCAGCTTCAGCACTGAGGTTCACCCACTGAGCGCTGAGACTCGGAGAGCGGGGTGGAATCTCCGGAAACCAACCTGCAGCGGTCATAGTGATGAAGCAGAAGTTAATGGCGTGCAGCTGGCAGGGCAGCTAGCGGAGCAATACGCATCCAGCAGGGTGGCTGGTGGAGAATCAGGCGCCCAGTGGGGTGGCTGAAATGTAGCAGCTGGACAGCAGAGCAAGAAAGGTGCCGCCTTTCCTTCTCTCCCCAACAAGGTGGGAGGTGAGCTCTGCAGCTGCACCTCTAGACTCTGGGTCTCCCTGCTAAGGACAACCTACGAGAGGGGTCCTGTGAAGGGAGGGGCATGTCAAAGGAACTTTTCGTTGCTGGATTAAGAACCTGAGGCAGAAGGAAACTGCCCCGTACTCTGAGGTGGGTGTTTTAGTCATGGTTTTATGCGTGTGAATCCTGCTTGCGGCATTTTCCCATGTTCATGCCGGGTTGCTTTCCCCCTCTTTATTAAGCCTATTTTCTACATTCAGTCTCTGTGCTTGCAAGAGGGGAAGTATTTGCCTCTGCATTCCACTCCCTTGGCCACCTCTAATCATCCCAGGTTGCTGGTCGAGCTGGTTTTGTGTTGTATTGTTGAAAGGAACCCCTAGATGTTGACCCTGACCCTTGTTGCTGACGACCCTGACTGGCAGAAGGGTTACATATACAGAACCTTCCCAATGCTAAGGCTAGGTACATGCTACCACTTACATCACTTTAACTTATGTCGCTCAGGGGTGTGACTAAGCCACCCCCCTGAGTGGCATAAGTAACCCCTATCAAAGTGCCAGTTTGGACAGGGCTGTGGAAAGAGCGTCTCTCACCGAGATAGCTACGGCCACTTGCAGGGGCTGGAGTAATTAAGCTGATGGGAGAGAAGATGGAAGCAGATGGGGGGGATGGGCTTTCAGATCATGGATGGAAGGTAAACTAGAAATACAAAGCATCGGTAACAATAGTTAATAGGCAATCTCCAATCTAGTAGCTTTCATTTAATTCCGTTAGATGGTAATTGAAGTTAAAAAAAGTAAAATAAAATAAAATCATCATCCATCAACTACAGGAAACATTTGTGTGGTGCTGTGTGCTCTCGTCCATTTTTCCCTCTTTATTTCTACAAGCCGATGGAAATGGCCAGCCATGAAAGGGAACACATGGTCCAGTCTCATAAGGGTCAGTGCTCCTGGAGTTCCTATGTGTGTGCTTGTTTTTCTACATCTCCAACACAGGCCTGTGCCTAATATGCATAATCTGGCCGATAGCACACTAATATTGCCGATAAAATGGATATGCAGTACGGTTAGTACCGTACAGGCCATAATAAGCATTTTTATATGCGAAACGTGTTTAGGAATTGAAGACTTGACTGTTACAAACAAAATGCAGTGATAGACGGATGCCATGAAGGATCTTAAATCACTAATTTCTATTAAATAATCACATACTTTATTGCTCTATTTAGCTTTCTAAATTGCATGTTTCATTTTGATTTGATGAAACTGGTATATTGCCATTACTGAGGAATCCAAGAACCGTCAGCAAATTTTAAGTGAATGTACTGATTAAATAGGGGGAAAATAGCTGGGGCCTCCTACACAGACCAGGCAGTGGGATATTTTTATGCACTGACGCTTGTTATGCATCCCTCAAGCCAGCTATGTGAATACCCATAAAGGCCACAAAAATGGTCTTTTAGCTCAGAGGGCACATGTGGGGTGACTATAATAACCTTGAGGCTTTGGATACTGTAACTTACCTGCCACTGCCTTCAATTCCAGTTTGTCATTTCCAAAGCGTTCTATTTATTCCTTTAAAAAAATAGCCTGTCTCCATTTTCTGCTTCACTCATCTTTTCCTATATACAGTGAGTGACATTGGCAGCTCTCCACCAAAGCTGCTGCTGCTGCTTCTGCAGTTGCAGAAATCAGATTTTGCTGCATAAGGTTTTTATTAAACCATATATATAAAAAATTGGTGGAGTACATAAAATTAATTGGTGACATCTCCGCTCAGTTCCTGGTGGAAAACATAAATGGATGCCACAATCATAACAGCCAACGAAGGCATCTGTCCCAGTCTCACTAGAGGGTGGGTGATTTCCTCAAAAGAACTGAAGTTCATTGGGAGCTGGACATTTAACTACTTTAGGCTCCTTTGAAAATCCCGACTTGGATGGATATGTAATGCTTTTCTCAGCCCAAATGTGATCCTACCTGAACAGTAACTTCATGCAGAAGCCAACCTGTCTCTAGGTGAAGTATCTTCAGGCTTTGGAATTACTACCAACTGGGAAAGTCTCTCTAGAATTTCTTAGTTTTGCTGCAAATGTCTGCCATTTGTCAGATGGTTAATTTTCAAGCTTGTGATCCCCTTCATTAAGGCTGCTCAAAGAAAGCATACTGTGCTTTTATTGGTACATCTTACTCATTAGTAATTAACAATTTTCCAGACTTGCAATTCCTAATCATATTTTTTCAGTTTGATCCTCTACATCGTATGGATGTGGTTTAACATACCGTTAAAATTCAAAGTTCCCTTGGAGGAAAAGTGCTTATCTGCTGTAGAAACAAATTTCATTTAGTATGTCCAGACAGTGGACAAGAGCGTGGAGATAGTCAGGGGGAAGCTGTGAATGGTGGCACTGTGAACTACAAGCAATACTAGATGGCAAGCAGACCTCAACATTGACAGGGATAATGAATCAAAATGATGTTTTCTGCATTAAAGCTGATTGCAAATGAAGGCAGCACAGATCTGATTGGCACTTTGCTCCCACATAGCTCAGCTTTGATCAGACAAGGTACTGACAAGCATGCCAGCCTGACAAGAACTGTCTCTTGTTCACCCTCTGCCAGTGGGTGCCAAAGTTAGAGCAGATGCTTGCAAAATGAGATCAGTCTAGGTGGCTGAAACACAGACCCCATAATCAGGAATGATAGCCATGAATTTGGTGGTTGTCAGCCATCTATTTGAACACAGTCACTCTGCCATGGAATTCTTATGGGTGAACTCCAGTCAAAGTGAGTTATTTTTGTTCCTACTGAACTGTACTTACTGTGGGCTACATTTACTCCAAGTAACTGATATCAGATTCTGAAGTAATTTACTATACTTAGAATAGGGTGGTACCTAGATGCCATAGTGACTGGCAATATGTTATGTAGCGATATAAATACGAGGGTCGTTCAAAAAGTTCTAAGCCTCACTCAGAAAGAAGAGCTATAGCTGAACATTTTTGTTGTTGTAACACACTACCATTTCTTATAAAACTAGAAAAACAAATACAGATTTCTGTTTTAATTTGTGTGCATGTGAGGCCCATGCAAAGGTGAAGGGTAGTGCGACAAATCTAAAAATGGACAAAACAGAGGCCCGAGCAGTCATAAAGCATCTGCAAAAGAAAGGTATGACACCCAAGGAAATCCATGAGGACATGGTACAGACACTTGCTGAGGACTCCCCTTCCTATGCAGCTGTGAAGAAGTGGGCTGCTGAATTCAAGCGGGGCAGGGTGAGCACAGAAGATGACCCTCGGTCAGGTCGTCCAAAAACCTCAACCACTGATGATCAAGTTGATGCCATTCACCGTATGTGTTTGGATGACAGACGTCTTACTGTCCAGCAGATAGCTAAGTCCATAGGCATTAGTTCTGGTTCAGTTCACGCTGTTTTAACTGAGATCTTGGGGATGAGCAAGCTGTCTGCGAGATGGGTCCCAAGAATGCTGACGCCAGAGCAGAAGCTGCAAAGGGTTGACATTTCCAGGACACTTCTGACTCGCTTCCAGGCTGCCCCTGAGAATTTCCACCACAGATTAGTAACTCAAGATGAAACCTGGGTTCATCACTTCGAACCTGATCAAAGATTCAGAGCAAACAGTGAATTCTCCACCCCCAAAGAAGTTCAAGCCAGCAGTGTCTGTTGACAAGGTGATGGCTTCTGTTTTTTGGGATTCTGAAGGCATAATCATGATAGACTACCTGGAAAAGGGAAAAACTATTAATGGACAATACTATGCATCAGAATTAACACAACTAAAGGAAGCAATCAAGTCAAAACGCAGAGGGAAGCTGAGGGCAGGTGTGCTCTTGCTCCAGGATAACGCGCCTGTTCACTCTGCTCAGGTTGCAGTAGCTGAAGCAGCCAACTGTGGCTTTGAATTGCTACCCCATCCCCCTTACTCACCAGACTTAGCTCCATCTGACTTCTACCTGTTTCCTAAACTCAAATCCCACCTACGTGGTCGCCATTTTGGAAACAATAATGAGGTCATATGTGCTGTGGAGGAGTTTTTGGAGGACCAGGACGCCACCTTCTTCCGTGATGGGATTGCAATGCTTGAGCATCGTTGGACCAAGTGCATTGATGTCAAGGGGGACTATATAGAAAAATTGTGAAAAACTGTCTTGTTTCTGCAACTCCTTCTGGGTCAGGCTTAGAACTTTTTGAACGACCCTCGTACATATAAGGTACCGCTGTGTGGTAACTGTTAAGAGTAAACATTAATTATTGATATCTACACTATATGTATTTTGTAAGTTCTTTCACAGAAACTTTAGTGCTTTTTCTGTGTGACTAATTTACAAGGGGTCCCATCAGACGTTATTCCAGGGATACAGAAGATACACTGTACCCTTCCACGTTCTTTAAAAAAAATATCCCTATTCTTGTCTGCACAATTGTTCCAAATAGGACAGTAATCAGAGATGGAAAAAATCGGGTACATTTCACTGTTAGGATTTGTTAAATGATATTCACCATAAATTGTCCCAAACTTCATTTTATCTCCTGGTTCCCACTTCTGTCCTCTTGATGCCAATCTAAACAATTCCTTTCCCTTCAACCATTTACACCATTCAAATGAATAGAGAGAGAGAGTCGCCATTGGGCCACTTTGTATGATGCATGTGATCAAATTCAAATTCACCAGATGCCCAGGGCCTCAGTCAGGATAGAACTTTGCTCACTGGCCTCTAGGCATCACAAGCCAGTCCCTCCAGGCTTGCTTCCCAGTTGCCAAATTCTTTTCTTCTCTAGCACAAGTGAAACACAGAGGTATTGACATTGTTGTCACATGAAATAACATGAGCAAAAATCAGCCAGTAAGGCAAAGGAATTATGCTGCTTTGATCTCTGGATTGCTTGAAGTACACAACAGACTTGGCTAAGTACCCTCCAGAAAATGAAAATATAAACATTCGAGGTCATTACTAGCCAGATTCATAGCTGATGGGGATGTACAGCTGTATGCGGGTGATGGCATGAAAGTTTGATAGAGACTCATGTGATCCCTTCATGGCTGTGCCAGTGAACTGTCTGATTTTGGTCAAGTCACTTAACTTCTCTGAATTTTATTTGTAAAATTGGAGATATTTTCATACTTCACAAGAATTTCTGAGAGTAAATGAAATAATTATGTCTTGTACTTTGAGCTCCTCAGACAAAAGATGGCATGGGAGAGCAAAACATTATTTCCATTTATAATAAACAATATGCAATTGAGAGGGTGCAGCCCATTTGCGATCCACAGTACAGAATAAGCTACATAATCTTCTGGTTCTACTGTGTAGCTATTATATCCACTAGAAATATCTTCAGCAGGTGTAAACTGGCATAGATCCACAGCAGTCAATGGAGTTTCACTGATTTTACATCAGTGGAGGATTTGGTCCATTATTAGGCCATCAGAAAAAGTTAGCAAGCCGTTTAAATTACATAAACTATGCACATTAAAGTGACCTGTTCTGACTCAAATTAATATTTGTAAGTATTGAATAAATGCTCAATATAAGTAGAGATGGGCAAATCATGGAAAAAATACTTGTTAAATAATTTATTTGAAGGAAAAAAATCACCAAATTCATCAAGTAAATTATTTGGTGAATATTATTCAGTCAACTCTAACTAAACTGAGATATAAAAGGAGATGAATGGACTAAATTCTGTGTTGGCTGCTTTACAGGATTCTGAGCATTGATTTCAAATGCAATTGCACGGGGAATAATTCAGCACACAATCTGTCCCCTGGATTTTAGAAAAAGACAGCAGTCAGAGTTACAGTCAAGAAACAAACTAAGGGTTAAGAAGTGTGCCTATCACTGTATACCTCTGGGCCTATTAACCTATCCTTGCGTGGGGAATTTATGCACAATATTCAGTGGGGATTTGCAGGGAAAATGTGCATGTCTAGTTCCCATTAGCATTAACAGGAGGCATGCATGTAAGTGTCTTGCACATTGATGGAAGAATAAATCCCCTTGAAGTGGGGAAAATCAGACTATGAATGACGTTCATAGTTCATTCTTATAACACTAACTAGTCAATTTAAACAGTCAATACACAATTTCCTTCTAGTCATTAATATGGCAAACACAGACGTCTCCAGCGGGGGGGACACTCCCTTTCCAGGTCCCATTTTTCTAATCTTACTCTTCCCCTCTATTTTCTTCTTCCCTTTCAATGTTTGTCTGTCTTTACTAAAAATAGAAAGCCAGATTCTCAGCTGTTTAAATCAGCATTGCTTCATTAACTTCAGTGAAACTATAATGATTTACACTAATGGAGAATCTGGTCACATTTTTTTTTTAAATCTTCTGATACCATCCTGCCACTGGTCTGCTTCCTTGTTCTCATTACAGTCTTGTTCAGTCATCCCAAAGTCTATTTGATGGAATTAGGAGTAGAGGAGGCAGGGTGGGAATATATCAGATTGGTTGCAATGGGACGGGGGAAAAATGTTCTGAATTGCTAGTGTTTAAATAAGGGCAGTTAGTGAGTGTGTGTTTGTTGCAAGTGCCAGTGAGAATTAACCCTTACAAACTGGGATGGTATTCAGATTGAAACCTTCAAGAAAAATCTAAGGAGCTGACAGGGGTGGGGTGGTTATTCAGTAGGTGGCACTTTTTCCTCTGACTCCGCATTGGCTCAGAGCCTAACCATAGAAGCAAAATTTTCAGATGGGGTATAGGTCAACTGAAGTAAATAGAGGAGGCCAGGGGCCATCAAAGGAGGATTATGTGGGCCAAATCAAGACCATCAGATGCTTTTGAATGGGACGTGACATATTTATGTACTACTTCGTATTATTATTATTTTGCTACCATCATTATTATTCTTTTGTATTCTTTTCTCAGGAATCTGGATCTTGACTATACCTGGGCCAAGAAATTTGGACCTTGACAAAAAAAAAAATTAATTACCCTGAGCTAGGCTGATTTACACCACCACAACATGTCTCAAAACCAAAGGTCCCATGACATTTTTTTTGAGATGAGTATTATGTTTAGTTTCTAATTGAATTTGACCTCTGGTGATAGGCAGAATCCAATCTAAATTCTTCCTGAAGCCTCATTTGGATACGGTGGTATTATTTCACTTCCTGTGCTACACACTTGTGTAATGTTGTTGTGCAATGTTAATCAGATATTGCATGATATCCTAAAAGTGTCATATGTTACAGAGGGGGGGAGGTGATTCTTAAATGTATAATTTGGAAAGCAATTTAATTTAAGATCTTTCTGAAACAAAGATAGTCCCTACTTTAGAGAGTTACACAATATGTCTACATCTGTGTTTGTACAGCACCAAGCACAATGAGGCCCTGACTGGGACCTGTGAGTGCTACTGTAATATAAATGATTAATGATAATATTATGGCTTGTCTAGACAGAGATAGAATGTGTGGCAAGCTAGGGAATGAATCTACAGCACAGTAACTGGCCACACACTAACTGGCCATCTGGTCCCAGTTACCATGCATCAAAAGTTTTACGGTGAGCATTGATTTCGTGCTGTTCCACAATACATCAAAGTGCACAACAGAACTTTTAGTGTGCAGTAGTAAAGGCTGCAAGCCCAGTTGATACACTATATATAAACACCCAGGCATGTTAGGCATTTAGTTTCTGTGTAGACAAGCCCTTAGTTATCCATTTAATTTGCTCAGTTGCCTTTTGGTTGACAGTATTTGGACTGTTGGGACAGGGCTAAATACTTTTGTCATCTGGAATGCACTACAGTATGGCTGCAGTTTTTATAAAGGTGATCAACAGAGTTATCACAAACTGTCACTGGATCCCACAACGTTCACTTGCATTTTTCTCTTTCTCTCCCCATGGCTGTTTCTCCTTTTTCTTTGAAATCATGTTGGTGGAACAGATGCTTCGGCTTTTCAGTTCCCTGCAGCGTTGCAGAGGGAGAATATTTCTTCTAAGGCAGTGCTGTAGGGATGTTCTAGCAACCGCAGTTTCCAAATTATTGTTGCCTTAGAAGGGAAGGAGGAATTTTTTTTTGTTTTGTTTTTAAATCCCCTTCTTTTTATATCTCTGGCTTAAAAAATGGATACTTAAATCATTGCACCTGTAGTCAATTATCC
Organism: Mesoclemmys tuberculata; assembly: GCA_007922155.1. Taxonomy (NCBI): domain Eukaryota; kingdom Metazoa; phylum Chordata; order Testudines; family Chelidae; genus Mesoclemmys; species Mesoclemmys tuberculata. Next base: position 4,700,295 of record ML675610.1, read on the forward strand.
ATTCAGAGCAATTGCTATTTCACAGTGATTAGTTGATTTGCCAAAATGAGAAGTAGCTGGGTTTTCAATGGCCCAGTAGTGGAGTATGAAGGAATATCTTCTAAATACAGATTTTTCTCCTTTTAGAACACACACATTCCTGTTTCTAAAAAGGATTCCTTCTTCTAAAATAATTATTATTTTGGGTTCTAAATGGAAACTCTGCAATGATTTTTTTTTTTTTTTTTTTTGGGCAGATGTTCTCAGTGAGGATCAATTGCTTTTCTCCTGTTAGCCAGGATTCAAACCTTTTGGGGCACTGTGTCCTCTGCATTCCTGAGGGAAAAGACACCATGCCACAACTTCTGTGATACTTTATGATAAACCTTGTTCATCCCTGACTGAAAGTTTCAAATCTTTGACCTTCCCTTAGTACAAAGGCTAAACAGTTGGTCATTGTCAAAATATGAGACACAATTGTCCAACTATAATGTTTTTTGGACATCTCATATATAAACTTACACTGAAAATATAAGTAAAAATCTATATTGGGCCTGATCATGTCCTCACTTGTGTGGATGTAAATCAAGATTAACTCCACTGAAATCAGTGGAGTTATACCAATGTAAAACCAGTGCAACTCATATCCAAAGAAGACCCAGAGTGATTTTGATACGTAAATAAACTATGGCACTGGTCTTTTTGTTTTAAAAGATTTATTGTATTTCACTGGAAATGAGCAAAACCTTGTTTGGTTAATCATTTCTTACATTATACCTGCTGAAAATGGCTCCTTTTCATCCACCATTGCTTTGGATTCTTTCTACATGGCACAAAGATCGATTAACACTAAATCTGAATAGCAAGGTGAAAGTATTATTGATGGAGAATATGCATCTCTTTCCTTGCTTTAACATGTTTGTGTGGATGCACAGATGGATTGTACTGTTGGAAGTGGTTTCTAGGAGCTGGAGTTACTTATTTTATTGGTATATATGTATTTGTTGTAATGTATATGAATTAGATAAGCATCTGGTGTTCGTATGGTTATGGTAATGTTGAAGATGGTGCTTGGATTTTTTGGGCCAGATTCTCAGTTGGTGTAAATTGGTGTAGCATTATTGAAGTCCATGGGGTTGTGTTGATTGAGTGTCTGGCTCAATAATTTAGTAAAAATGTTGACTGTAAGATACCTAATGTTCTGAAAGAAATTTTCAAAATTCTTTAAGCACACTGAATTCCCAATCAAATCACCATGTACTTTATTGTTTGTTTTATTTATTTACCTCTGGAGGTAGCCTACTGGTTCTGCTTATGAAATGTCATTGCCTACTGACTTGGCACTAATCATTTAGGGCGGTATCCAGTTCTGTTTTGCACTGCACATGCATAAAATTCTATGAAACAATTGGCTGAAGGTTGCTAAAGCTGGCATATTATGGTAAATTCTACAGCAATTTGCAAAGCAAGGCAAAAAAAAGTTTCACTGTTAAAATGTCTCTCTCTCTTCTCAGTATGCACCACTTCACAGAATTCAACCCATACCAAAACCTCTCTTTGTGCGCCCAAGGAAACGTGACATTTTAAGATTAATCCAGCCCAGCGCTGGAATATCACTAGTATGTGCACTGAACTTTGGGTGAATAAATTTAGCACACTGAGCATCTTATACCTGTACTTGAAGCACATACATCGTCTCTCACTTCACTGCAGTCATGCACAGCTGCTTGAAAGGCAACTATTCACTCAGAGATTCAGCAGGCAGGGCCATTAGACTTTATTTACCAGACAAAGATAGATCTGGAATGCATAACACTGCCATCTCTTTGGTAGGAAGCTCTCATTAGTGCATGTGTTCATTATGAAACATTGCCTATTATACTTTAATATATGTATCTATAGACACTTGACAGCCAAGCCAAGGAAATCTGAACAGTGAAAATAAGGAAGCTGCATAGTTCTCTGTGGAGACCAACAGCAAAGTTTGCAGATGCAACAGACCTAGCAAAACAAGGGTTAATCTGACATCAGTCAAATCGAGGATTTTAATCAAAGATTTCTCTTCTTTCTCTTGACATATGTTAAGGGCAAAATTTGGGGACAAATAAAATATATTTCCAGAGATGTGCCTTTGGTAAGTGGCACACTTACTTCTGAACTGACACCAACCAAATATGAAAGCATGGCGGTGTTGGAGGCCAGCTCCCACTGGAATTGCAGCTGCTAACCTTGAGAACAAACTCGGTCCCAAGTATTTAGTTTACTGCTCCCCTGAGAAATATGTTATGTTTGGAATAACTGTAAGTAATGGGCAAACTTCAACATGCAGCTTTTTAGAGGTCCCTTGAAGCCTCCTGAGCCTGCCAAACCAATCTGGCAATCTTGAAAGAACAGGCTCCATCCTGAGAAATCAGTTTTCTTCTTCCAGTCCAGAAGGAAGTACCATAAGGACTCTGCATGGAGATGCAAAGACAAATGAAAGAAAATTTTAAAAGCAATAATTCACCAAACTTTAGTTGAGTTCATCCTTTTGGTTTGGGTTCAACTGCTATTGAGACAAAGGTTCTGTGGGGGTGCTTATTTCTTAAATTTCCTTTTTTATATATACCGTCTTCCAAAGAGGAAGGTGTGAATTCTTACCCAACCCTAGTTAGGAGGGTGGTGTCAGAATTTGAATCTCAGCAGCATGGAAGCAGCAGAAAGATAACTTTTTTATTCAATCCAGAATCCAGTTTAAGATCCTTGTTGCTCAAGCAGTTCAAGCTCCAGAATGTTTCATGGGCCACGCTGTAGAAATCAGTCTTTTATCTGAGTTGAGCCCGCACCAGTGATGATGAAAGCAGACTTGAAAGCAAATCATATTCTCCTTTGTTCTTCCTTAACCACCTGCTTGTTAGTTTCTCTGATCTACATCTGAAAGAAGAGTTTGTTCAAATTCAATGCAAGATATGACAAAATAGCAGCAGATCTAAATCCACAGTGCTACATCCAGTATATGCAGTCTCAGTCCCCCTAAAGAAAACATCAAAGGAAAAGCTACTTGAAAGTTTTGCAATACTAGTTAGAGAAGAAATGCACCAGTTTAATTTCCTACCAGAATTCAACATTGTATAATTTTAATAGCGCAAAGCAGAGGACCTCTGTAAATATTTTAGAACGTTGTCCAGTCCACTGGATATTTTCTTCAATGGGAGGTACTAAATCACCTTGTGCTATGGTCTCATCATATTTCACAAGCTAAGCTGCATTTGTCCTGGCTAGTATGTGGGTGGGAGAATATCTGGATAAAACCCCCACAATGTTATGAGATGTTCTGATGGTTCAATAGGTGGCAAGCTTTTCTGTGATTGACACTGTGCCCCAGGAGAGTGTGAGGGCCACTCAGCTGTTGCAGACAAAACCCAGGATCCTGAGCATTTGTGAAAGCTACTTTACTAGACACAGCATACAACCAAGGGTTACTACTGCTAAAAACAAACAAACAAACAAACAAAAACCCAAACAACCAAACAAAAAAACCAGGACAAATATTTAATGAACATTTTTAACAATATTTTTGTCCCCATTTTCATCAATATATAGCTCTGCTCTAGTCACCATTATTAATTTATATATCAATATATAGTTTGTGCATGACCTTTTATAATAGAGACAAAGATTGGCTCCTGCTCTGAAGCGCTTACCCTCCAGAAAGCATCCCTATTGAGGAATGGCACTTGAGCATGTACTTAACTAAAATGAAAAGACACCTCCTTTTGGAAAGAGGTCACATTTATTGGTTCTGGCCACTAATAGATATCAAAGTCCTGTCATTGAAGCCCATGTTGCATCTGGACTGCTTACTTGCAAAAGTCTAAGCACGAGCAGGCACAGGGAAACTAGATATGTTTGCATTTGTAGCATACACTACATCATGTCTCAAGGAATGAAGAGCAGTTAGATTCTAGTGGTAGATTCTCCCCGAGGAGTCTACTCTGTTGCAATGTTTCTTTATTGGTAATTAAGTACAGTTGTTCTTTCTCCACTGACTTACAAATACAGGAACTACCTTATATCCTAGCCTCATACCTCATGAAAAGATGCTACTTCCTCTTACTGAGGAAGCTGGGAGTTGATATTCATTCAAAATGCAGCTACTAAAATCTTTTGTTTTGACAGTTGCTCTTATCACATGACTCCTTTCTCTTTTTTGTCTTTTAATTGTTCCACTGCCTTTTCCTATTTATTCACTGCACCTCCAGTCTTCACCCTGAAGTCCTTCACAGGTCTGTCCCTTCCTCGGCTGCTCTCTGTCTAGTCTCTTATCTCAGAACATTAACTTAGTATGCCTTCAGTGCGTGAATGTAATAAAAAATAATCAGTTGTTTGCAATACTCCTAATCAAGGTATTCATGTTTCTTTCTCGATAGAGCTGTAACATCATAAAAAAGAGTGGCTTTCTATGACATGGGCATCCCTCACTCGTAAGGTCCATTAACTTCATTGCTAGATTACAGCTTGTCAAATAATATCATTTGCTGTGGCAATTCATAGTCATTCATGTCAATGACTAGTCATTGGGCCAGAGAAAGAGAGTGAGACTCTATCTAAAGCCTAGTGGTTGGTCAGGACACTCATCTGGGAAGTTCAAGTCTCTGCTCCAATGATTATTGAATTATTTATACATAGTGTAACAGCTTCAACAGGAGAGACTGAAAAAGACTCACACACAGCCTAACCACTGGGCACTGGGACCAGAGCCCAGTGGTTAGGATGCTCTCCAGCAATGTGGGAGATCTGAGTCCAAATCCCTTCTGTCCATCAGGCAGTGGAGTCTATTGAACCTGGGTCTCCTCTCTCTCACCCAGCTTTTGTAAAAAAGCATTTTACTTTTCTAAAATCCAAGTGAAAAAACTCTAAGTTGGGAGAAAACATTTCATTTCAACATTACAAAAACATTTTGAGTTTCTTGGTTCAGTCTAAATTACTCGGCAAACCTGACATGAATTTGTGAATAGTTTCAATCAACTAAATCTACATTTTTCAGCAAATAAACTTGTATTATATACAAATGGATTTGTTAGTTTTATATTAAGGCTACAAATTTTACTCACACCGGTCTGGAAATACAAAATTTAAGATTCTCACATTAACCGTGAGATATATAATGGATCCAGTTTTCATTCTCATCCCTCTCATATGAGAAATGTGTGCATATTTGAGGGTAGGATTGGTCCTACTATAGGATTACATCTAAGAGAATAAACAATAATTCATGCACTCAGTGTCTCCAGATTAAGATTCCTATGAGACTGTGACTGAATACACGCTTGTATTCACACCATAAGCACTATTGTAATGATCTTTGTATGATGTATGCCTTGTAAGGATCATTTGAAAACTCATAATTTGCTGGTCTGTATTGTCCTAGTAAAATATGTAGGGCAACTTCGTATGTGAAATTATCAGATTCCCATGTATGGGGTTAATACATGTTCCAAGCCCCCCAAGCTGTGCCCAAACAGAAGTTGACAAGCAGGTCTGTCCTAAATAAAGGAATGTGCACTCGGAATAATGTGCATTTAAGCAGTAAGCAGAGTCATCAAGGAGGAAGGAAAGATAAAAGAAGTTCAAAGAGGGGGAAAAAAACCCGCAGGGAATATCCTTCCACATAGAGCCTTTGGCTCCTGGTTCTCAGCTGGAAATTTTTTTTCAAGAGGGGGACTGCAGCTGTAAAAAGCTCTGCCTGCCCATCACATCCCCTGTAACTGAATTGCAAAGGAAGCAGGCATTGGATTCTGTGGAAGGGGTCCTGACCTAATGGGTTTGGTCAGTAAGACTTCTCCCACCACATGCTTTCAGCACTATGCTTTGAATCTAATGTAGTTTTTAACTAAGGCAACATTAAACATTTTATCTTTTATTTTTCTCGTAACCATTTCTTACTTTTATGCCTCATTTCTTGGACTCACTTAAAATCGCATTCTTTGTAAAATAAACCTGTTTTACTGTTTTATCTAATCCAATGTGTTCAAGTTGAAGCGTCTGGGTAACACCATCTGAGGCAACAAGTTGTGTGCATATTATTCCCTTAAAGGAATAAGAACTTAACATATCTGAAGGAGAGGGCTGGGAAGTACAGGATACATGTTTACAGTAGGGAATCTGGGACTGGAAGTATATAGGGGTTAACCTGTGGTAATTTTTAAGGCTGGTAAGAGCCGAGTGTGTGGCTGGCTGGCTGCAGTACGTGCACACAGTCCTAGCTGGGAGTGATTTACATGCTGGAGGCTGTTTGTGAGCAACCTAGGCTGGAGGCTACGGTAGCAAGCCCTGGCACCCCAATTACAGGGCAGTGGTGACACAGTTACTCAATAGCTTGGATTGTACCTTGGTATATCGGAGAGGTACTTTATATTTTCATTTCCTTGATTTTTTTTTTGAATGTTTAAAATTGTAACTTTAACATTACTATAAAGCCAGTTTTTGTGATTAATTTTCTTCTTCTCAATGAATAATTAAACATTAAACTATTAATTTCTATACAGACCGTAACTTACTGTGGTGTTGCATGGCCAAAATTGCATCCAACTATGGTCCCAAGAAATAGCAATGGTATATTGCACCTATATATTTATATTAGTTTACAGTCCTAGGAATAGCAATGTAATTATTAAGGTAATGGAAATTTTGTATTGGTCATTGACTAATCTGTTAATTTCAAACTCATATAATAGCAAATGACTTTTTTGGCTAATGTCACTTTTGCCCCAAATCCTTTAAAAAAGAAAAGGGAAAAACAAAAAAACCAACAACCTTCTAAAAATAATTATTCTGTGACCTTGCAGTGTTGTAGTCATGTTGGTCCCAGGAAATCAGAGTGACAAGGTGAGTGAGGTAATATCTTTTGTTGCAACAGCTTCTATATATGAAAAAAACAAGTTTTTAAGCTACACAGAGCTCTTCTTCAGCTCTGTGTAGTTTGGTGTAGCTCAAACGCTTGTCTCTTTCACCCACAGAAACTAATCCAATAAAAGATATAACTTCACCCACCATGTTTCTCTAATTTGTGCATGGAATCACTGTTGTCAAGAGTGATCATTTAGTTATTTGTGCAAGCAAATCTGGTAATTTGTGCACAATTATGCATGTACTTTAGTATGAGACGTTATGAAAAGTAGATCCTTCATGTTTGCCATTTAAGTTATACTGCTTTTTCAGTAACATGGCTTCTTTTCTTATTCAAAGCCATTTGACAAGACAGAATCCTGAATTTCCATATTCCAGCTAGAGCTAATGAGAAGGGAAACTTCATTCCACGCCTGTAAGTGACTTTCCTTTTTAATCTTTCTCCACTGTTCCTCTTTGATTTTGTGTCTATTTATGAAAAGTGAAACAGATCCTAAATTTATCTGTTGTTGATCCTGTGCTGTTCTCTCTGACTGAATGTTGATTTCATAAAATGATTTACAGTTATGTTCCCTTTGAAGTCAATGGGAGGTTTGCCATTGACTTCACTAAGTCCTGGATCTTTTTGGTGGTGCAGTTTCATGAGTTTTTGCTGTGTTCAGCAAGGATGAGATTCTACAACTCTACTCACTGACCGAAGTAGTTCCCTTGCTATTCTCATAAGTATGAACTACTTAACAAGAGTAAGGGCCGCAACACCAAGCGCCGAGTTTGAAGCAGACTAATAACTCAGACTTCTACAACATGACAGCCAGTCCAGGAAATGCAATTGCACTGGGTGAAAATTCACTTTCAGAAATTATCCTAAATTAATGGACTCCAACACACTGCATTTTTTGTAAAATCCGATGCCACACTGAGGTTTAGTTGTGATAAGATAATAGATAACATAAATAATAATCTTCCTCCTCCTAAGGAATAAGTAGTCTGGTACCTTGGAAAATGCCAGTATTCTAAAGGTTATCAATCGTGTGTTGAATTTCTCATGAGAAATTTTAAGAGGCCCTTCAGCAAACACAGTTGCTTCGCATATGCAGATCTACAAGAATGAAGCCCCTTCCATAAACATTGGCTTGGCAGATAGGACTGGCTCCAAAGGAGCTGTTACTATCTTTCATGCCATTGATCTGTGGATAACAGGAGCATTTCCTAATATTTCCAGTGAAATCTTAATTGCATGATTTTCTTTTTTGTCTTGGTAACATTGCCACAATGCAAATGATGTGAAGTGTGATTGAGATGCAGAAGAAAAGAAAATCAGAACTGACGCCCTTCTGTGTCCTTAAACTATATTATTGGTTGCTAGAGGGTGTAAGGTCAGTTTGGGATCTTATGTAACTTTTATGCTTTAAAAGCTAGAGGGAGCAGTGTAAGTCACAGATGGAGTGACAAGGCTTAAATTAGATCTCACTGCTATGAGTTTAAGGCGGGATATTTCTTAATGGAGTAATCTCGAAAGAAGTGAACACTTTTAAAAAAAAGCAATTTCCCTGGCTGGCTATTTCCCATATTCCCTTTGCTATTATTTCAACTGCAGTTGGTGTTTGAATAAAATATGCCCTCACAGACAAAACCTCTCCTTCAATTCTTCCTCAAGTCCAGTCACGACCTGGATTTGTAATGTCAGCCTCTGGCCATGCAGACGAACATAGCCTCACAGATTCAGTGTTATGAACCAATGTCCATTGTGCATGTATGACTCTAATTGATTTTATTAAAATTGATTTTAATACAGCAAATAGAGGAAAGTATAATATTATGTTTATCCCAATGGGGCCCTGTCCCTGAATGGATGCTGTAGGCACTACTGTAATACAAATAATAAATTAAAATGCTAATAAAAAGAGGCAAAACTAAGTGAACACAGCCAAAGTTCATGATACATCATTCTGTTAATTATAGAATTGGTGACTTTTGTTTAACAAAAATTCAAGCACACTGTAACAGCACAAAATATTTCAATAAATTGGGTACTTATCCTGATTTACATTTAACTCACCATAATGAGGTCCGAGAACAGACAGACTAATTTTATTTGCATCTATTTTCATTGGAGGGTGCTCCTAATTAAGGTTTGACAAGGTACATAAGCACATGAGTAGGCCTATTGAAGTCAATGAGACTATTCACATATTTAACATTGGGTTTATGCTGAAGTACCTTGCTGTCCTTGGAGCAAAAACTGTAAAATTAAGATTCAAAATAGCAGAGGGGAAATATATAAATACAGAAGGAATTATGAGTTCACCCACCATTGGAAAGAGGGAGGGATCTTAGGAAACAAACATAACAAACCTAATGTACTTTGATATTTTCCCACAGTGTTTAGAGGGGTCATATGGTGCTAAAGGTTTATATAAACCGAACAGTAGTGAGCACTGAAGGGGTGTGATTTCTAAAGTGCACTAACATGTAGCACACGACTAGCCTATGTAGTCCCTACTGGCCTAAACTAAAAGTTCCCTTGTGCACATTAATATAGTGCTGTTTCAAATAGTACTACATTAACGCACATTAGGGAACTTTTTAGTTGGTACTAACGGGGTCTAGATAGGCCAGCTATTGTGCAACACATTGGTGCACTTTAGAAATCACATCTCTCTAGCACTCACTGCTGCTCCGTGTAGACAAACCCTAAATCAGTCTTTTTCTGATGCACTGAGGAAACAAAATGCTTCACTTTTACATACCCTTCAGTGTTCCAAAAAAATGCAGACAAGACTTATCACTTATGGGGGGGAACAATAGAGCTCTGCTGGAAACAGCCACTTGTTCCTTTCTTTCTCCTACTTTCATATGGAGAATAAATGCATTGCATCTTTGCATGTGTAAAAGCCCTTAAAACCCAATCCAAAGCCCACTGAGGTCAAAGGGAGTCTTTCCCTTAGTCAGACAGAATTGTATTGCCTTTACAGCTGATGTCTCCTGCTGCTTTTCTTTTTTTTAATTCTCTGCTTATCATGGATATCAGACAGATGTTGCTGCCTATATTGTACTTATCTCCAGATTTACACATGGGGATTCTTCAGTCCTTTCCAGCAGAGAGCTGATTCCTCAGAAATATCTGTTTTCAGGAGATCTGTAAAGATTTTTCACATGGCCTGAGGTTTTAGAATGAAAGCTGTTTGGAAAGCCTATAAGTTGAACGTTTCAAACTCTCACCTGTTTTCATAGTATTTCCAGTCTTCCCCTGACCCTTTTATCTATTACAAAATTTATTCTAATTATGGATCTTTCAAGTTTGGAGGTGTCTCCTGCTGTTTCTTTGGTGGGGGCGGTCTCATTCTCTACGTGGTTCAGTTGCTCTCAGTACCAATAGCTCAAGGACACAGCATTTTCCTCCATTGAGACTGTAGACTTTTGCAGAACATTTAACGATATAAGTGTTAAGGCAAAAATTTCCTCTAAAGAGTCCCTATGAACAACCTCTTCTGCTGCTGCCACAAGCTGGATCAGTAATCTGTTATCTAAACCATAAAAGTTTCATTTTACTATTTTTTGGTGCAGCCATGGAAAAGATGTAGGAGAAGCTATTCTTCCCCTTAAGCATAAGAAGGAAGTTCCATGGGTTTGGGAAGATTGTATACTCCAGAACCAGAGCTGCTCTACCATGTATTTGGTCTAGGCAATGCCACTGATTTCAGTGCAGGACTGGAGTAAAGAAACAGGATAATCCGCAGAAGAACTAGTTTAATATGTATATATCTCTTCAACAGTTAGTAAGCCTGTCAAGTAAACCCATGTAATAAATTCAGACTGTGGAGTAAGGAGGAGCCACCCAGTGGAGTTAGAAGGTCATAAAAAATATTGTCCATGATGTCGGCTTTATAAAATCAAGAGCAACATATAAGACTCCACAATGTAATGTACTGCAGCATCTCTCTAAACCTTAGGGATTCTCTAACTAGTTTTAGAATTGGAGGCAAAAGCTGCTTTTAAAGAGTAGCATTATTACATGTCACTATGTGTCTTTCTACTGGGACCTTCTGATGATTCAGTATTTGAGAAATTCTAATTATCTAATCAAATCACCTGGAAATTGTTTATTGAATTCAGTACATTCATCTTAAATGTTTTGGTCATTCTTTTCAAAGCACCAGTGGTAATTTGTTGTCAGTCTAGTTTAATGTACATCGCTGAGTGTCTTTGAGGATTATTATTTAGTGCCCTGTGGATAATCATTCCTAGCAGAAGATGGAATTGTTTGCATTTAAATAGCAGTTTGCTTTGATGTAAACAGTAATAAGCAAGCTGTACAGGAAAATTTGTTCCTGCCTCTCTCCCGTATAGGCTGAACACAACCATAAAAACTCCGTTGCCATCTATACACATGCATTTGGTAACATCACTCCTCCAGTCTAAATGGTGACTATCACATTTGTGATGCACATGAGAGAAGATGCATGCTGTAGTTTTAGTTTTCCCAAATAGTGGTTGAATAGTTTTAAATTTTTTTTAAAATTATGCAAAATTCTGCCTTGGGATACCCACACTCTCACACAGAAATAGAAGTCAAGTATCTGAGGTCAGAATCAAGTCCAGTATTCCAATTCAAAGCAGCCATCTCTGATAACATTGGAGTCTAAAAACAAGCTTTATGATGATGTCTGGTGCACGTGCACGTTACCTCATTGGTTGCGAGTAAATATTCAATATGTATTCCTGTCTTGCTCCCTGCACTCCATTCAAGCCAGTTTTCTAACTGCACACTTTGTAATCTCCTTCCACATTTTCCTTCAAGCCTTCTTTCATGCTGCACCCCAGATCAATATAATCTCCTCCTTTTGTGTGTCAAAGCTCTACCCTCTTATTATTCAAATCCCTCCTTGAAAAAGAACTTTTCTGTAGAGCATTTGATTGATAATCCACCAATTAAAGTGAGGAAAGAATCAAAACAATCTGCACTGTGGTGAGACTGCCAACCTCTCATTGCATCATCCAATCTCTGGTCCTGTAGGTATCTGCATTGTAGTGTCTCTAACCTATGCATGGACTGTCACTTCCACCTTTTTTCTTTCAGGATAAATGTCCATTCCTTATGAGAGCCCCACAGCAAGAAAAGTCCACAGAACACAGAGTTATAATGGCCTGTATGTTAAAGAAGAGACATGAGTTGCTTATATTAAGGGAGACTGCTGGAAACAGAGAGGACTCTGGTGTTCCCTTTGGTTCTAGCTCCCGGCTGAGTAGCAGAGCCTATGCTGCTTACTGTTATGAAACAGTTTTCCTCATTACTGGCCTGAACTAAGTAGCCTTGGAAAGGGACCACTGACTACGCCACAAAAATCAAAACCCAAATCAGCTAAAATGAAAAGAATTATTGGAATCTTCCAGGCCTGTGAGACAACAGAATATAAAAGATAATCAAATGTTACTCATGTAAGAATAGATTCTGGGAAACGTTCCATTAAGTGGTCTTACAGAATGATTTTTTTTTTAACATGACCCACTTCATGATAGCTCTGTAACAGTTGAAAGCTGGGGTATCTTCTTTCCTCTGAGAGTTTGTGAGGAGCGGCACATGCTTCCAAAGGGAATACTCCGTGACTGCAAATTGTCCCTTCTTAATTAAAACCCTCTGAAGGATTTTTCTGGCTGGTCTAAAATAGCATCATCTGCCCTGCCAACTGCAACGATGCCTTCCCTTTTGCTGCAGAACTTCCCTGAGAGAGTTGCTGGGGCAGTCGCCAGCAGCGAGTTCATGGAGTGCTGAATTGGGGGCTAGGAGCAGAAGAGGGGGAGTAGTATGGATGCATTGGGCTCCTGTGCAGCTGCTCCAGCCTTCCATGAATGTCCCTCTAGTCCTATGGAATCTGAGACATCTGCTGGTTTGGAGGGGTCATGCTGTAGTCTTGACCACTATATGAAAAAGTGGTTATAGTGAGAGAAACAGACAGGAGGAGACCCATATTAATGATTCCACAGTAACAATGCCAATGCAACTTTTCCTGGTCTTTTCATGGCCTCATTTTGTGAAACTGAAGATGTTCCCCTAAATTTGGAAACACTTTCTCCTGTCTTTTATGCTGAGGTGTTACAATTCCAAAGCAGACCTGTTTCTCAAAATACATATAGCATTTTTGTTCCAACCACTCACTCTTTTGCATATGCAAATTATTATTTTTCTGCTTCTTATTTCATAGATTGACTTTTCTTTAAAATGTTTATCTTATGAATTTCCACCTGTTTAAACAAAACATTTTAGGGTCTTCCAACCTGGAAACATGTCATAAGAAAACCTTTGCATATTTTCTAACTCACTCTTTCTATGCCTTGTAGAAGATTGTATTCAACCTTTCTAGAGAGAGATTCATAATGTCAATGGGCAGGCCACAGTTTTCTTAAACCTGATTTATGCTTAAATGAACAAGTGTGGTTTTGATAACTAAATCAGTTTTATAAAATGACATAGGGCCTAATGCCATGATGAAGGCACAGTCTTGGATTAGATAAAAGAGAATTATAATATGAAAAAATGTGTACATATTGAATCTAAAAGAGTATTGCTTTTCCCCTTCCCCCTCCCCCCGATAATGTAAGAGCTGCTTTATTTTCAATAGTATATTATAAATATTTGGGGTCTAATTCATTTGTGGTGTAACTCTATCAAAGTCAGGTTACAAGAAGGATGAATTTATCTTTTCATATTTAGTATTTTACCAACCGAAGTACAATGCACATCCTGATTTTCAATTACATGGATACATGAAATGAATAATATGAAATAAATTTGCATTTATATAGCACCTTTCATTGACAAAGGATCTCAGACCAATTTGCAGATAGTCTCATAAAATTCCAATTAAGGATTCTCTTCTGATTATTTTTACTTAAATCTTTTTAATCAAAAGATTTTTATGCTTGAGTGTATTGACTGTGTCATATTCCAATCTACAAGCATACAAATTATGAACTAGATTATGCACCCCTGCTCTGATTGGTGAGTTTTTACTCTAATGAGCAGACCCATTGAAGTCAATGAGACTACTCGTGTGAGGAAGTACCACTAATATAAGTAAAGACTGTACAGCCTAGTCCTGTACGACAGTCTGCTGCAACGAAGATGGGTTATTTTGCCATCTCTTACATTTTGTCATTGACTACATATATTAGACTTGCTTTCTACCTCAGTAAATCATTATGCAGATTCACCTACATAATCTTCACTCATTCTGATTTTTCATTGACCAGTTGACCGAAAACTGAAACATGCCATCAAGAAGGATGTCATCCTAAAAGAGAGAGGATTCATTTCAGAACTTTGCTATTCCCTGTGCTAATCTGGCTTCTCATTCCCTTGCTCTGGTAGACATTGTTACTATCACTAATGCTGTGTCTGACTTCCTGCTCAAAGGACAAAACATGACATTTTTACAGACCCCTTTGTACTCAAGGAAAGGGAACCCCATCTCTTAACAAGCTACTGGTGAAGAAAATCACCAAGTACTTCAACCTCTTATATGGGTGCAGAAATAGAAAACCAGTACCAAAGACACAAAGGGGAGTTTGAAAATCAATGAGAATTGGGTGCCTAACTCCCCTTTAGTCTTCTGAAAGTCTCCTTGCCATGAATTTACAGCCCCCATGCTCCTTGGCTCTGCATGGTGTGACAGATTTCCGTGAAGGTTGCACTCTCTCCCTGGGGTTAGGACCTGTTGGCCCCGTTATCTCTCCTTTAATCAACTTCTACCCAATAATGACAGCTGCTGTAGAGTCTCTCTTTCACAAGGCCACCTTTGCAAATACATTGCATTCTGACTTCTATCACGTTTATTTCCATGAAAGCTTTCTATCTATGCACCAGATTCTGCTCTCATTCATACCAGAACACATCTGGAGTAACTCCACTTAATTCAATTACATTATTCTGGGTTTTACGTCAAGATAACTGAGCTCAGGAAGATGAGTGTAGAAAATTGTATTTTGTTAGTAGAAGATACATAAATTTATTCTTAAATTTCACTTGTATAAGTGCAGGGATGGATTTGGCAAATAAATTATGCTTATTCTCAGTGAGGAATTAGTACTGGAATGGGATGGCGATCCAGTAATAATAGAAGCCATGGTTTGCATCCGGTGGTAGAGAGAAGAATAGAATCCTAGCAACATGATTGCTGTGTACTATCATAGAATCATAGAAGATTAGAATTGGAAGGGACCTCAGGAGGTCATCTAGTCCAACCCTCTGCTCAAAGCAGGACTAACCTTAGCTAAATAATCCCAGCCAGGGCTTTCTCAAGCCACATCTTAAAAACTTCTAAAGATGGAGATTCCACCACCTCCCTAGGTAACCCATTCCAGACCTTTACCACCCTCCTAGTGAAAATGTTTTCCCTAATATCCAACGTGGATCTCACCCATGGCAACATGAGACCATTTCTCTTTGTTCTGTCATCTACTACCATTGAGAACATCCTAGCTCCATCCCCCAGGGAATGCAGATATCAACTCCCCCTTATTCTTCTCTTTTGCAGACTAAACAAGCCTAGTTCCCTCAGCCTCTCCTCCTAAGTCTTGTGCTCCAGCCCCCTAATCATTTTGTTGCCCTCTGCTGGACTCTTTCCAACTCTGTCCTCATCCTTTTTGTAGTAGGATGACCCAAAACTGGACATACTACTCCAAATGCGGCCTCACTGATGCCGAATAGAGGGGAATAATCACTTCCCACAATCTCCTGGCAATGCTCCTATTAATGCAGCCCAATATGCTATTAGCCTTCTTGGCAACCAGGGCACACTGCTGACTCGTATCCAGCTTCTTATCCACTGTAACCCCCAGGTCCTTTTCTGAAGAACTGCTGCCTAGACCATCGGTCCCCAGTCTGTAGCTGTGCATGGGATTCTTGCGTCCTAAGTGCAGGACTCTGCACTTGTCCTTGTTGAACCTCATCACACTGCTTTTAGCCCAATCCTCCAATTTGTCTAGGTCACTCTATATCCTATCCCTACCTTCCAGGGTATCTACTACTCCCCCTAGATTAGTGTCATCTGCAAACTTGCTGAGGGTGCAATCTACCCCATCCTCCAGATCATTAATTAAGATGTTGAACAAAACAGGCCCCAGGACTAACCCCTGAGGCACTCCACTTGTTACCGGCTGCCAGCTAGACATTGAGCCATTGATCATACCCATTGAGCCTACTGATCTATCACACCGCTGCTCTTTGTGTGACTGGCATGTGCATAGACTATGTTCTCATAAGAACTCATCATTATTCATTTTGCAAGAGAAATGGTA
The DNA here is from genome assembly GCA_007922155.1 of Mesoclemmys tuberculata. NCBI lineage: Eukaryota > Metazoa > Chordata > Testudines > Chelidae > Mesoclemmys > Mesoclemmys tuberculata. The sequence continues at coordinate 4,716,459 of ML675610.1, forward strand.
GCATGCAATGGAAACATTCTGACCTTCATAATCTTCCATATGTCCTATATGCTATTGCCTGAGACTATTAGGGATGTGCATGAATAATGAACACTGAATGGAAGTAGCGTCACTGCATTTATCATTGTATTTTGAATCTAAATTAGAGAGAACATTTGAGTGAAATATATTTCTTATGTTAAAAAATGTGGAAATAAGAAGCTCTGAATGACATTGTGATGGAAAGACAGCCCCTCCTAGCTAGGAGTGAGTAGAGAATAGATGAAGTGCAGCAAGTTGGGGTGAAGGAAGGCCTAAAAGGAGATAGAATGTGCATGAACCAAAAAAGGCTACCAATCTACCCATTCTCTCTGTGATTTCTCCCTTCCATTCTTAGATTCCCCTGCCTGTCAGCCAGTGATGTCATGAGGTCCTGCAAGTCTCCAGTAGACAGCCTTAGCCTAGTAAATAAGGAACTTGCCTCCATTGGATGTGGTGAACAGAGAGGCACTTGTAAAGAGCATGCCCATATATGGGAGGCTGTGAGGATGTGACAGACGAAGAGAAATGTGGGTCAAGTTACATCCTCCATCTGACCCCCAGCTTCCATGCAAGTTTGAAGAACTCACTGTGGGATTCCACTTTCAGTCTGCTACTGTGTGAGAGGGAGAGACAATAAAGAGGGCTAAATGATGATGAGAGGGTTTCTGCAGTGTGCTGTTCAGGTTAGCCTATGTGAGTGTGTCTGGCCTGACCAGTGATTATATAGGTATGCCGCCTATACCTAGGTTCAGTCTAATGTCACCAGTGGAAACAGGCATTCTCTAGATACGATAATTACCCTACCACAAACCAAAATAACAAACTTCATTGTTTCTCTCTTCTTTAGTCTCCAGATTTTGTTTGTTTGTTCTGTGTCCCACCACCTTATTCCCAAGTATGTCTAAAGCCAAAAGTTAGGCCACACCCTCCCAGCCTCCTATATATTTGGACAGCTGAACACATGTTCCTTACAAATGCCTATCTGTGCACCACTTCCAATGAGGCAAATTTTAGGAACTAAAAGTCCTTTCATGTCTTTAATATGTAGGTGGAATTCAATGCAAAGGCATCAAATTACTAATGCAGAACCCAGGAACATGATTTGATTCATTCATTCTCAACACAACTATCTGATCAAGGTGATGTTCAAGGAGGATAGCTTTAAGGTATAACATTAATTTTTATCTAAATGTTTTCAAATATTTAACTTTCATAGGAGATAGTAGATATTTTGTGGAAAATCTAGCTGATGAGGCATATTCTTCCTTCCACCAAACCCTCCTTTATCCTCCCTTTCCTCCCCCCCCGCCCCCCGACACACACACCTGTGAACACACCTGAGAATGAACTGATAAAAATTCCAAAACTGGAAACTGCTCAGACTTCTGACATCTTACAAAGGAAGCCTGGTCCTGGTTCCACTGAAGCCAGTGAAAGCTTTGCCATTGACTTTAATGGGAGCAGGATCAGCCTATAGATGCCTAGTTCAATTTGGTGGGATGTTATTCCATTGTCCTTCTGGAATTTGTAAGCTACCCTCAGCCAAAAGCATGTTACATAACTCAGACATTAAATGGGCACCCTCTTTCAAAGAAGAGGCAGAGATTAATGAGTAAAAGCAAAATGATGGATTACATGAGAATAGCGAGCTGCAACTGCACAATGGCATAGGGGAATGGCATTACGGAAGCTGGAACCACTAGGATAAAATAAATCCAACAACATTTTTTACAGGCTTGTTAAAAATGAATGCTATGACTGACAGCAAAGCAAATGATTTAATACACTTTTTTTTTTTTTAAATTTAAGTGCGTCTTTCTGCTTAATTCTGTTCACCATATGGGTCAAATTCACAGGACATGCTTAGCCTGATCTAAATTAGATGTTCTTTTACAAACTCAGACTCTCTTTCACCTGGTTAGATATCCTTATACCTATATATGCCAATTCTTCTGTAGGATAGTCTGTATTGGTGTAATTCTCATTCTGAGAAGGTGAAAAAAGATGCAGGTTTTAAGATAAGTGGTGTTGTCTGGCCTACCAGGGAAGGGGTGGTACAGAGCATATTCTGGCCCAGCTGTAAAAGGTTAAATATGTTTTTATAAACAAAGAAGTCAAAGGTTCTTTAAACTGGCAGAGAACATTCGCAAATGGTGGCGCCTCAAAGATTTATTCTGAGTGTGTTGGGAGAGGAGTTATAAACAGGAGCATTGTGACACATGCTGTTCTTTATTTAGCAGGGCAATTCATCTTACATTTTTCTGATCTGCGGAGCATGCACTAACCTGGATATAACTGTATGAGAGTATTTTGATGTTCCCACAATACAGGATCTCATGGAGCAGTTGCGCAGTTAAGGTGATATTTGGCTCCAGGAGATTAGAAATGGCACTAGTTTGGATGCAGTATGCAAGAGGGGTTCTCGATGGGTTGTCGCAGGATACATGTAATTATGGGGGTTTGCCTGACAATTAATTTGTAACTCTAACTTGGTATAAGCTATTGTCATTAAGGGTCTAACATATTGAAAGAGACATTGGTTTACTTAACGGTCTGATCAAGGATGGTTCTCTTGTAGCTGAATGGTAGTCACAGTGCTCGTTTTGACTGTTTGACACTGTTCCATTTGTTTCTAACTTCTAGTTCAGTTTATCACTGTAGATTTCATTTCTGGTTCTGGTTCAAGCTGTGGTTTTGGTTTTTAAACTAGTTTCTCTCACTATCATTGTTCCTAATGGAATTATAATCCACTTTATCCCAGACTTTTTGTAAAAGATGCGTAATATTTCTTTACTAATAACTCATGCCCTGTTAAATAATCCATGCCATAACCAGTGTACATAATCTTTTCCCATTTGCAACAGAATTAATGATAAAAGCCACTTTGCTACAGTTGGGTACAATTTCCGATCTGTGAATTTAATTAATGTCTGACAAGATATTATGCAAATGACCAATCCTGCATTGAGAATTAATCATTCTAAACACTTTCTAAAGTCACATAATTCATTTTAATTAATTCTTATTCTGCAAAGGATACAACATGCATCTCTCTGTCTAGTCTGGGGGTTACTAAACAGTGGTACATGCACTAGTGGTTGTGCATGAGCTTCTTGGAAACAATACTCCAAAAAAATTTTTAAAAAATAAAACAAACCCTTTCAGTTTCAAATGAACAGCCATTTCAAGCACAGCAGCATGCCAGAAAATGCCTGAGAAGCAAAATGCACTCCCCTTGCCCATTTAGGTACAGCTACATGGTGAGCAGCAGCCCCGTGGCAGTGTATCTCAGAGCCCAGGTTGCCAGATTCTGGTTTGTGGGGCTCAGGCTACCGTGCTAAAAACAGCTGTGTAGATGCTGCAGCTCTGAGGTCAAGGGGGGGGGTGGACTTCAAAGTCTGAGCTCAAGCCTGAGCCAGAATGCCTGCACAGCTATTTTTGGCATGGTGGTGCAATCCTGGGCTCTGAAATTGGCTGTGTAGACATACCCTGGGCTCTGAGCGAGAGCTATGTGGACATACCCTTACAGATCAAAGGACCCCACTCACAGGAGCCTGCTGCAGATCAGGAGCTCTTTCTGTACTACCTGCCCTTTCCAAACCTTGCCTCACCAGAGATTGATGCCTTGGTAGGCTCAGGAGCCCTGACGGGAGCAGTTCAAGACTTTGAGATATTGTATGGGGTTGAGAGATGCCGGAAAGGAAGATAACTGTATAAAAAGTTAGATAATAAATTTTACTGGCCTCTTCACAGTGCAAATCTTAGGGATACCATACAGTCCTGCAGATGTGATTAATGATCTTTCTGCCTCTTGCACTTAACCCTTCAAGCACTCCTCTCATCCTCTGGACAGTGCCAAGAGAGTGGGAGAACCTTTATCCCAGGCCTAGGGGCTTACACAGCAAGTGGTGGACCTTCTAGGCCGAGGGGGTTGTGGTGACAACTTAAATGTCTATTAAAAGAAACAAATAATGGTAGGTCAAAGAGTGGTTAGAAGAGGAAAGAAAAGGCAGAACAATCAGAAGCAGTGAGCACTGGTTTGCTTTTTTTCTGGATATCAGGAATCCCAGGACGGTTATGGTGTGAGATAGAATTTTTAAAATGATAACCTTAAACTTGTAAATGATTCAGAATTATCAAACCAAGCCCTTTGCTAGGGCCAGTGGAAAACTTTTGAAAATGTTGGGGGGAAAATTTCTATAAAACATTTCACTTAATGTATTTCTATTTTTCAATGTTTGGGTGAAAAATGGGAGCAAATTTACAGGAAAACTGGTTACAGACTTTTTTCCACCTAGTTTTTGACCAGCTCTTTTATTAACTGCATGATCTTTTGCCTTCCCCTCCTATTTCCTGTTGCATCTTTCCCACATAACCTTAATTTTGCCTCCTCCTGTGTGTATATATAATGACTGAGGTGGGCTGAAAGATTTCAAATGAAACATTTTCCTGTTAGAAAATTTTCCATGGCAAAAGATGAATTGCATTGGGATTTTCCATAAGGAAATGCACAAGCTGCATGCAAGTCTCTGTGGCAAATGAGCCACAGAGAGAAAAGTGATTTGTCACTGACATTGCAGTCTGACTGAGGAGAAGGACCAGTAGAGGAGAGTGGGGGCATGAAGGTCCTGAAATTATATTTTCCATGAGGTACCATGATGTAACTCAAGTATTCACAAAAACTGTCAACCCAGCCCCGAACATAACATGATAGTATTTTCAAATCGAAAAATTTTCAAGAAGTTTTTCGTATTGCCAATTTTGGGCCTTACTGAGGACAAAAGCAAAGGCTGAAATGTCAGAATTTCCCACAGGAAGGAAATGCCCTTTTTCAGTCAGCTCTAATTATGAGAGTCTTGAATTACACGATCACATAGAATTTTTCTCCCACATGACCCCGGTCTCAGTCAGCGCATAGGCGCAACAGTGAATCAGCTGCGATTGTGTAGTGAATGCTTGCCATCCATAGGTAGCTGGAATTTGCACAACTCTTCTGTACTTAGTGTAATTTTCTGAAATATCTGAATGGGTGCTGTAGTAATTTGAATGGTTCTCCCCTATTAATGGTGTGTGATGACAGTCTTAAACCTTTTTAAATTAAAACAAATCAAGAGATGGATAAAATATAGAATGAATAGCATGTCTCACCTATGAAGGCTGATCCTGCTCCTTTCACTACAGCAAAGGACCTTCATATTTCATTCATGCCTGTGCAGTCATAACTTATGAGCCTTTTACACTCATGAAAGAAACATAATGCTCACCCTTCATGGGTGAAATATTCTATATGGACTTGGGATTTATTCTTTATTGGTCTCTCTCTGGAAGTGCTCATATTAAAAGTTTTCTTCAAGGATTAGATTTCTTTACAGAAATAAGAGCAGTTAATCTTCAAATCATAGACTAAATGTTCAGGCAGTTTCTCCCTCTTTGTATTGGATTATCCTGACTTTACAGCTTTGTTCCAGTCTACCTGATGCCTCATTTAGATGTGATGTAACAAAGACATTAAGTACAGGATTTAGCTGTGAATATACTCAGTGTATATTGTACATATCTCTGTTTGTAAATAGGTGTTATAAATAGACTTTTGCATTTAGTTAGATATTCATTTCAGTGGATCTCTTACTTGCCCTGGAAAAAATATTCTAGGCTAATGGCTAGAGCAGATTACTGGGAGTCAGAACCCCTGAAGCCCACTTCTAGTAATATTTATGTATAATTGACTAGTATGTGCTGTGTAATTTATTTGAAGAATTTCATAATACATTTTTGGTGATGTTTTCCATTCATACACTTTATAGAACTGAATAAGTCGCATTATTATGTTCCCGTAAAACATTCATGCATACTTTATTATTTGCCCAGCTATATGTGTACACAATTCCTATTGACATGAAGCGAAGTTGGGTCTGAATAGCTAATAGCAGAATTTTGGCCCTGGGTACTATTCTCATCTCTGTTACTAAGAACCCAGTCCTGCAAATGCTTACACCTATATGTAGAATGGAACTACATACATGCATAAAGTGAAGCCATTGTGTTAGCATTTGCAGCATCTGCAGGTATGTCTATCCTGGAGCTGGAGGCGTAAAAACAGCATGCTAGCCTGAACACACTAGTGTGGATATGTCCACCTGAGCTGGAAATTACACCTCCAACTCCAATGCAGATATATCCTTGGACTGAAAGGCAGATCGCAAAGGTATTTAGAAGCCTATATGCATCTTCAGGCATTTCAATACCTTTGTAAATCTAGCTCTAACTGTGTCACCTTTAGTAAATCACTTGGGTTCAGATTTTTATTTATTTATTTTTTAATGTGCAGGGCCAGATTTTGAAGTATTTAGCACTCACAATTGGAGCCAGACTTTTAAAAAAAAAAGTTCAGTTTTCACTTAGACACCTCAGTAATGGGCAGACTTTCAAAAGCGCTCGGCTCCCATTCTGACACTTGCAGACAGGTTTTCCCAGCAGCTGAGCATATTGGGCATCAAACAAGCCCTTTTGAAAATTTGGGCCCAACTGAAGGTGCTGAATTCTTCAGAAAATCTGACTCTTAAGTCCTGATTTTCAGAAGTACTGAATACCCCAAACTATAGTTGAAGTCAGTGGGAACTGCAAGTCTTCAGCAGCTCTGAAAATCCAAACCTGTCAACCTCTATTTGCCTCAAGTTTACCCCAGTATACCTAGTTTATTACCAAACTCCCAGGGTTTGTAAAAGCACTTTTGAAATTCCAGATAAAAAATGGTATATAAATACAAGAAGTAATCATGAGGAAAAGTCTCATCTGCCCCAAAGCTACCTTATGAATCTTTTTGTAAAACACCTAACCCTAGGATAGCCATTAGAGTTTGCTATTCATAAATCCAATTCTATTATTGAAGAGTTCAAGCTTTATAGCACTGAAGAAAAATGTGCTTCGCTTTTTCCTTTTATTGCAGGCTAGAATGTATTGAGTAACACCTCATTAGATAATTACTTGATTACAATTTAATTTCTTCCTGTAGAAATCTTACATGAGCAACACATTTTTGGGCTAAAATTTTATGCTAATGGTGTTAAGCTACAGTATTTTAAACAGATTGCATCGATATGATTATTCCATTAAACTGTACAGTGGTAATTATGTGTAAATATGCTGGTATTAATGAGATAAAGGATATCGAGACCACAGATTGAGTTTCACACCAGTCACCAGCTATCTATTCTTTAATTTTAATGCACAAAAATATCCCTCTGTATTTGTTACATTAAAGTTCTAATTAAAATACACAAAAGTCAGGAAATTCGGTGTTAAAGTGCAGTTCTGATCTGAAAAGTGACTGTAAAAATGTCAGTTCTGATCTCTTGGTGTATTCACATTCCTGTCTGATAACATCAATTACAAAAATAATGCTTGTTTTTTGCTGCTTTAGCACTTGAGGAGAGGGAGCGAGCTAGATTTTCTTCCTTCTTGTGCATCAGTTATTTACTAACTTCTTTTCAGTTACGTTTGTTCAGCCTCATTGATGTCAATTATTTGGCACAGGTCATACTGAGATCACAATTGTAAAGTTCTTCGGGTTTCACAGGTGTAGATGATACTCATTTGGCCTGCATAATGGAAATACAGGAAGCTGAAGACAAGCGCACACAGTAGTAGATTTGTTAAAATAGGAGGAGATAATGAAAAAGGAAAGAAGGTAAATGTTGTTGACTATTTCCAGAGGGGTAGTCATGTTAGTCTGTATACAGCAAAAACGAGAGTCCTGTTGCACTTTAAAGACTAACAAATTTAATTTCTGCAGGCATAAGCTTTCGTGGGCTGTAACCCACTTTGTCAGATGCATGAAATAGTACCAACATTCTGCACAAAGATGGACTACAAGTCACCAGGAACATTTTCCCTGATGATGATATGGCACACCTGGTAGCTGAACTTTGTGACTTTGTCCTGACAACTACTTCAGATCTGGAGGCAATCTACACCTTCAAGTCAGTGGCACAGCTATGGGCATCCGCATAGCCCCACAGTGTGCCAGCATTTTTATGGCTGGCCTAGAACACCACTTCCTCAAAACTCATCCCCAAGCACCTCTCTTTTACCTACACTACATTGATGACATTTTCATCATCTCGACCCAAGGGAAAGAATCCCTTGAAGAATTCCACCAGGATTTCAATAATTTCCACCCCACCATCAACCCCAGCCTGGACCAGTCCACTCAAGAAACCCACTTCCTAGACACTACAATACAAATGAAGGATGGTCACATTAATACCACCCTATACCGAAAATCAACTGACTGCAATTCATATCTTCATGCCTCCAGCTTCCACCCTGGACACATTACATGATCCATTGTCTACAGCCAAGCCCTAAGATACAACCGGATTTGCTCCGATCCCTCAGACAGAGACAAACACCCACAGGATCTCCATAAAACATTCTTAAAACTACAATACCCACCTGGAGAGGTGAAGAAACAAATTGACAGAGCCCAATGGGTACCCAGAAGTCACCTACTACAGGACAGACCCAACAAAGAAAACAGAATGCCACTGGCCATCACCTACAGCCCCCAGCTAAAATCTCTTCAACACATCATTAAGGATCTACAGATCCTAGCAGATAATTCCTCACTTGCTCAAGCTGTGGGAGGCAGATCTATCCTTGCTCACAGACAGCCCCCCAACCTGAAGCAAATACTCACCAGCAACTGTACACCATACAAGAAGAACAGTAACTCAGGAACCTACCCCTGCAACAAACCCCATTGCCAGCTCTGCCTGCACATCGACTCTAGTGACACCATCACAGGTCCTAACCACATCAGCCAGACCATAAGGAGCTCATTCACCTGCACATCTATTAATATGATATATGCCATCATGTGCCAGCAATGCCCCTCTGCCATGTACATTGGCCAAACCGGACTGTCACTACGCAAAAGAATAAATGGACACAAATCAGACATAAAAAATGGTAACAGCCATAAACCAATAGGAGAGCACTTCAATCTCCCAGGACACTCTGTAGCTGACTTGAAAGTTGCCATACTTCTACAAAAAAACATCAAAAACAGACTTTAGCGAGAAACTGCAGAACTGGCACTCATATGCAAACTTGACACAATCGAACTGGGTCTGAATAGGGACTTGGAATGGTTAATTCATTACAAGAAGTAATTGTCACTGTTCACGCATTCTCACCTTCTAATCAATGGTTGAGAATAGGCCTGATCTACTCTAACTGAATGGACTTTGACATCTACCCTCCCCATTGTTATTTCTTTCTCTTGGGTGTGTGTGTGTGTGTGTGTGTGTGTAAGGATATATATATATATATATCCTATCTGATTTCTATTTCATGCATCTGATGAAGTGGGTTGCAGCCCACGAAAGCTTTATGCCTGAAGGAATTTGTTAGTCTTTAAAGTGCTACAGGACTCTCGTTTTTGCTGTTGACTATGAATCTCAAAAAGGATTCAGGATTCTTCCTCTACATGTTTTTTAAGCAGATGCACTTTTGCTTTTGAAAAGCACTTTTCAAAAACCTTTTGGAAATGGCCAAGTAAAAAATAAAATGGAGGAAGCCGAGGAAAGAGTACAGGACAACAACTGAACAATGATAAACATGAGCTTGGCAATGGGAAATGGACTTACAGGAGAAGAAACAAGAAATAAGGGGTGCACTTGTGCGGCAAGGGCCGATTGTGTCTATCTGTCTAAAGAAAAGCAACTGAAATGTCTTGCTCTCCAAGTTGTATTGAAGACTCTTCTGTTCAGAGTCTAAGGAAAGCCAAAGTGTACAGAAGTTTCTGTGACCCATTTTTGTGTGTTCTATGAGCTTTTCCATGACAAATGTCCCCACATCCTAAAAGGCACCATCATAATTATCGTTAATTTCTCGCTTTGCTTCAAAGAAGCCAAGGACTAAATGCAGATGGAGACAGAATTTCACTCCCCAAATTGAGGCACATTAATGGGAACTACAGTGTGGTGAGCTTGTAGTGCCATTTTTCTGGCTGTCTCTCTTCTGTGGATAAACTGAGCATGTCGGTCTACAGGGCTATCCTCTTCACAAGCACTAAATTCACACATTTTAAAAAATAAATGCAGAAACTACTGGGGGGAGGGGGGAAGAGAGGGGGCGAAGGGAAGTGAAATCCATGGATCTGTCAGTTGCCTTTATTAAACCCTACTGTAGATTCATTGGTTTCAATGGAGTTGTTTAATAATCTGCACTAGCGAAGAGAATAAAGCCTTATATCTGTGTAGCCAAAATCTACCCTTGTACTGCTCTCATTCTTTGCAATGGAGTGATGTGTGCATTCAAGAACTCACATATATTATAGGCAGAGCTGGTATGACCATCTAAGTTATGGTTGCCTGAAACATCCCGTTATAAGACCTTTTTACCAATTATTTATAACTTTCCCAAACTTTAACTGTATGGGCTGAAATTTTCTCATGCTGCGTGTCTGCATCAGCCTATATTTTGGGACAGAAGTTCCAGCAAAAAGGGTTCAGGCATATCTGAGAATGGTATTGGGAAGAATACCACAGATTTGCTCATGTTAAAAAGTTCTTAAACCATTTCTTTACCCGTTTCTTCCTTAATTCTGGTATTTTCTAACACTTGAGTGCTTGATTTCGCAACCTTAATGATTTAATGTAATTCTAATACGTAAATCATAATTGATTTGTACAGCAATGTAGATTTGATATAAACAGGATGAAAACCACAGAACAATAATGTTTTCTAGTGCTTCTAAAGGGACTTTAGGATTGTTGTTGCTGCAGTTTTCCAACTCTGCTTTTTATCAAGGATGACACTGTAGAACTTGTGAATTAAGATCTTTTTATCATCATTGGGTTCATGGTGTCTCTGGGTGATTGTTCTATTAAGACTGTGTACTCGCCATGATATTTCTTGTAGTTGAATTATGGTTGCCACCTTTATGTTGGAACTTTGGAGAAAGGGCAGTTTGCAATTGTTTTTCTAAAATGAGGATAGGTGTGTATATACAGTATTTTCCCATCCTACTTATTGCCTATGGTTTCTCCACAGCTCCTTTCTTCCCTAGGCTCGGTAAGCATTTTTGTTTTGAGCATATTTTTATTTATACATGCTCAGGATACCTAAAATCTGGATCTGAATTGTTTTGTATTTTCCACCAGAAAATGTATTCGTAGTGGTAAGTGCTTTTATGACCAGCACTTCCATGGCTGAAAGGTCAAACGACACTTAAAAACCTTGCCTGGATATATACATTCCAGATAATCCAAGAATCTGTCATGTTATGACTTTAGATCATAATGGAATAGTACTAGTAATTAATAAAACCTTACTCTTATTTAGTACTTTTCATCAGTAGATCTCAAAGCACTTACTGTGCTTTATGTGCGGGATGAAAAGTATGTGTCTTTCCACAGTGCAAGTCAGTTACTGGATAATTGGTACCTTTGCTGACTAATGATATGAATTAAATTAAAAAACACTTTGTGAATGGTGGTAAACTCTGAGGTTGGAGCACACAAAAAAATGATCACCTTAAGTTGTGCAGTGTTTGGCTCATCAGGTACTCCCTAGCCTGGTTTTGAAAGGCAGAAAATACTTTTCAACCCCTCTTGACATTAGAATGAAAGCAGAACTGTAGCTAGGTATTCACTAAAGGCTTTAATTGTGGAAAATGTATCTATCAGACCATGCCTAGTTCTGAGTACCATGCTGCAGGAAAGCTGTGGACAAACTGGAGAAAGTCCAGAAGAGAGCAACAAAAATGATGAAAGGTCTAGAAAACCCATACCTAAGAGGAAAAAATGAAAAAATAGGTTTGTTCTGGAGAAGAGAAGACTGGGGGTGGGAGGACGAACATAAGTCTTCAAGTATGTAAAAGGTTTTTTTATAAGAAGAGAGTGATAAATTGTTCTCCTTAACTACTGAGGACAGGACAATAAGTAATGGGCTTAAATTGCAACAAAGGAGATTTAGGTTAGACATTAGGAAAAACTTCCCAACTGTAAGGGTAGTTAAGCACTGGAACAAATTACCTAGGGAGATTATAGAATCTCTGTCACTGGAGGTTTTTTAAGAACAGGTTAGATCAACACCTGCCAGGGATGGTTTAGGTAATACTTAGCTCTGCCTCAGTTTGCAGGGGACTGGACTAGATGACTTATCAAGGTCCATCCAGTCCTAGAACTTTGTTTCCATGATTCTATGCAATTTCCCTGCAGTTGAGCTGGCCAGGATTCAAATTGTGCAGAAGTTTGGTGCCAAAACTGATCCAGTTTTGTTGTATTAAGGAGCCTGGGGAATATTTTGAGGGATTCAGGGTTAGTTTATGATTTCGCAGAGCAATCTAGGAAAAATCTGTGTTTTGGGTTTTTTTTCCCATTGTGTCTGCCTAAAACTAGTGTGACAGGGTCAGGCCTGACGGCTACGCCAGGGTGCTTCTATTTGGAGGCTGGGGTAGGTGGGTGGGCGCAAGCCCACCCACCGCTACAGGCTCCCCCCCCAGCCTAGGGGCGGAGCCACTGGACCCAGGTCCAACTGATTACGGGGGACAACAGATGAAAAAACAGGAAAGGGCGTGGGGGTCACAGGTTTAAAAGGAGAGAGCCAGAAGGGGACACCAAGCAGAGAACCCCAGACTGCGCCCACTGCTCCTCGAAGGTGTCCAGGGAGCCAGCGGACGCAGCCCAGAGGAACTCTGCCCGGAGACGTGAGTTGACCAGGGAACGGAAATAGGCCCCACAGTCGCTGGGAGCCCCCCCTGCCAACCTCCTCTCCCTGGTCTTATAGATGGTTAGTTTGGCCAGGGCTAGGAGGAGGTTGACGAGGAGGTCCCGCGACTTCGTGGGGCCACGGATGGGGTGTGCGTGGATGAACAGGTGCGGGGAAAAGTGCAGCCAGAACCTCAGCAGGAGGTTCTGGAGGAGCCGGAAGAGGGGCTGCAACCTGGCGCACTCCAGGTA
>ML675610.1:4739447-4753966 GCA_007922155.1 Mesoclemmys tuberculata
GGGGGGTGACCGCTCCTCCCCGCTAGGCTGGAAGCAGGGGAGGAGGGCACCAGCAGAGGGGAAAAGACAGGGGAGCCAAGCTAGGCAGGGGCGCAGGGGGAAAAGCACTCACCAGCCCAGGTGGAATGTCGGTGGCTCCTCCGGCTGCACTGGGGGGGGCTGGGGTATCAAATGAACTCGGGCGGGGGTGCAGTGCATGAAGGGGGGGGTCAACAAAACCAGGGGGAGTCAATTAAGGGAGGGGAGGGCCATGGGTGCTGCCGGAGCACGTGGGGGCTACAGCAGCGGGGGAGGAGAAGGGGAGGGTCAGGGTCCCCCAAATGTGGTGGCCAGGGGAGGGGCAGGGGAAAAGAAGGGGCAGGGTGCCCCCAAACACAGGCTGAGTAGGGGGCTGAGTAGGGGGCAGTAGCAAAAGGGGGAGGGGGCTCGTGGCAGCAAAGGGGCAGAGGCAGCCAGCCAAAGTAAAAGGGAAGGGGCCCAGCTGGTTCTGGCCCTAGAAGCAGGAGCAGGGGGAAGGTGGAGAAAGTAGCTGGGGAGGGGTGGTGGTGGGAAAGATAGTAAAACCACACACACTCACCCCTGCCTCCCTCCCAGCTGGGAGGGAGGCTCCCCAGCAAAGCCCTGCAGCAGGGGCAGCAAGCAGCAGGGTCCCCCAAAAGAAGAAAAGCAGCTGCAAAAAGAAAAAGAAGGGGGGCTAGAGCCAGCCCAGGGGGGGCTAAGCAAGGGGGCTGGGAAGGCTGGTATCTCAGCCCCAGGCTCAGCAAAGCCCTGTTCCCTGGGTGACTCAGCAGAGGGCCTGATTAGGCAGTTAGGCCAGCTGGGGCTCCTTAACCAATCAGGCCAGCTGAGCCCAATCAGGAAGCCCCGCCCCAAACACTCAAAAAGCCTGCAGGGCAAGCAGTCAGTTGTGGGTGTTGGAGCTTGGAGAGAGGAGGTGTGGAGTCTGGAGTAAGGAAGTGTGGAGTGTGGAGAGTAGAGTTTGGAGATTACAGTTTATTGATTAGAGTTTGCAGTTTGAAAACCTGCAGATTGGAGCTGGCAGTTTGGAGTTGGCAGTCTGCAGTTTGCAGCCTGCAATCTGCAGAAGCTTGGGGTTCCCACGGTTGCTGCCACAACACCGGAGGCAGAGGACCCATCTGGGGAAGCAGGGAGCGGACCACAGACTGACCCAAGGGAAGGTAGCAGTACCCAGGGGCAGGATGGGCCCTGGCTACCCCCCCCCCCAATCCTTCCCCAGCTGCACCACCGGCCAGGCCGGCAGAGCGCAGGACCCACGGGGGCGGGGTATCTTACCCTCCCCTGCCCCCCACCTTGCCACACTAGACAGAACTCCCAACTTTCAGCTGAGTTTCATTTTTGTATTTGAAGCTTCCTAAGACTACCCCTCTCAATCCCCCCAATAATATGAAATTTTAAAAAAGATTTGCACAAGTCATCTAAGAACCCACCAAGTTTCATGCAGGTCTAGTCATAAGAAACCCAACCATGGGAATATTAATGGGAAAATCTAAGATTAGAATGGGAGCCATGCTATAAAATTCAGATCCAAATGCTAGATTTGGATGATTTTTGTAAGACAGACATTGTAGCTACATGCAATATCTTTGGGGCCCATGTTTATTATCACTGTGGGTCAGGGAGGTATGCAATTCCAGGAGGGGGCAGGTTGCCACAGCTCTGTCAAGAAACAAGAAGAGTAGGGGTTGATTAAGGTGAATTATTCAGGTTGTAACACCTCCAGAGAGATACCACTCCCTGGGGATCCTTGCATATACTGGGTCAAACCAGTTTTTCCAGAGATCAGCAGACACAGAAAAGGTCTTTTGCCATAAGAAGGCTCAGTTTAAACTGACACAGGGCCTTATTTCTGATCCTGCAAATGAAGAGGGCCTTTTGTCCAAAGGGAACCCCCACCCTTGTGGAACAGTTGAGAAGACTTTGGCCCCCCATAAAACTGATTGGTGGCCTGCGGTAGCACATGTGGAGGAACTTTCGTTATTGTTGTTTTCTCCGTAAGGCTTTTACCTTAAGGATAAATGTGCATGCGTAAAAAGAGCTGTGTGGTAACTTGTAACTGCTGGCCGTACACAGTTCATAGCCCTCAGAGAAAGGAACACACAGGCACTGGCCTTTAGGCAGACTGGTTTCTTGGGGACATCATAGTATACGGCAGGAAGTTGCCTTAAAACCCCGGTTATGAAGGAGAGATGTGGGTCTCTGCCCATGAGAAGTGATGGACGGGAGCTAGAAATCTAAAGTTGGTGCCCTCGAGGGACCATGGAGGGGGAATACAGGTTCAGTTACCCTGAAACTGTGATGATTGGACTGAGGGTTAGGGTTCACGGCCATCTTGACTAAAACTTCAGTAACAGAACATTTGTACAGCTCCAGAGCACAGGCACCAGCAGGGCTTTTCTACAGAACCCATCACAAAACGACCCAGGGAACAAAAAAATGGTCAAGTACATTTTCAGGACCAGGTTCTTAGGGTGAAATCCTGGACATATTGAAGTCAATGGGAGTTTTGCTGTTATAAAATTAGAAGCATTGAGCTGCATAAGATGTGTGTGTAAATTTAGCTATAGCTATTAAGTGATTTATGAAGGGCTTTTTTTGAACGTCACAGTGATGAATTTGGCTTAGAAAGAATTAGTCAGCAAGTGGAAGGAAAAAAAAGAGCAGAGTTCACCAACTACAGGTCTCTCATGGACATTAACACATGACTGACAGAGGCTGGGCAGGTTCATCAAAGCATGCTCCCTACTCAAACATCTTTTAGGACTCCTGGTTCAAACTCACTCCCTTTACCAAAAAATTTCTCACCACCTTAAGAAACCAGGCACATTGGCTGATGGTTTGTGAATTATACAGAAACCTCCATGAAAACAGTCAGTTTTCAAAGCCATGGGATTTGCATCAGTTCAAAAACTCAGCTTCCCTTTTCACTTTGGAGAACTATAGAACTTAAAAAATAATAAGAAAAATAAAAAAATGACTCGCACTAATAAATCAATACTGTTCCATCAAATCTCAATGTCCTGATATTCATCTTCATACCTTATAGAAAAATATATTAGACTCAGAGACTTTCAGGTCAAAAGGGATCATCTAGTCCGACCTCCTGCACAACCCCCTTGGCTCTGTTTCTAGGGCATTCTGGTACTTTGGGCTGGCAGGTGCTACACACAGCAGCTTCCTTTAGACCAAAAGGCACGGAACATTAAATAAAAACTAGTATGCACTGGTGCTTAAAATTAAATGTCATTTTTACTTACAGACACTAACGGGTGCTGAGCAGAAAAATCCCACACCAGGATAATTAGTGCTATATATAGACAGAGAAAAGAAATATAGGTGCAGGCTAAATTTCTCCTAAACCCTGTCTCTTGTGAACACCATCCCCCACTCATTCGCTCTCTTATTCAAACAGAAACACACACACACTTTCCTTTTTTTTTTTCTTCAGACCCCACGACCATATCTTCCTGCCTTGGGTGTTCAAACCTCTGTCATCTGGTCTGAGCAGAGAATGAACCGAAACAAGCATAGGGCTCCAAACCATTTGTTTTAAAAAGTTAATGTACAGAGATTCATAAGGGCACAATCTAAATATAGACTAAAGCATATAAGAAGCTCAATTTGGAGGGAGTGGGAACTATCTGTAATCTTACCCTCCTTTCTAATTGTTTTATAGCCTCTCTGATCCACAAAGCAGCTTATCATGCCCCTGCGCCAAGATACCTGAGAGAGATCCATCTGCCAGCCATCCTCATACAGCTAATTGCTGGTAGCAATACAATGGCCTTCGTTTACAGAAATTTTTGATTTATTTAAAAATTGTTAGTGTGGGTGGAAGGTGCCAGTCAAATATCCCTGGAGGCTGGGCTCCTCTATGTATCCATGGAACAGATACAGGTGAGACAGCAGTGTAAATGGACTCATGCAGTATGTCTGCATAGCAATCAAACACCTGGGGCTTGTCCATGTTAGCAGACTTGGTTTTATGAGGCTCAGGCTGCAGGGCTGTAAAACGGCTGTGTAGATGTTCGGGCTCGGCCTGGAGCCCAAGCTCTGGGAACCTGAGAGGGTGGCGGGTCCCAGAGCCCAGGCTACACATTGAGCCCAAACATCTACACAGCCATTTGGTCTTTTATTCCAGTTAGACACACCCATGGTGTCCTGCTAACATGCTTCTTTCCTAACCTGGAGGAATTAGAATCCATGCCTGTTGGAAAGGATAGTACTTTTTGCAAGTAGGAAACTTGACCTCTGAGAAATGGGCTGAGGTCACCAACTCATTTTACATTGGCTGTTGAACAGATCTCAGAATCCGAACATAAGTTTGGCAGAAAATATTACTAATCGCCCTTGGATTTGAACCTGCAATATTCAAGTGAACAGCTCTGTATTCCATTATTCTGAGCCATCCAGTCCCCTTCCCCTTCTATACAGAATACACAATCATTTAAATTTCATCCACTTTCTTTTTACTGCAGACTGTCATTAGCCTGCCGTTATCTGCCCAAGATGCATAATGATGATAATGTTGGCTACATAGTGCTTTTCATTTTCAGAGCATTTTACAAACACTAACTAATTAATGAAGAATGCAGGCCATCAAATAATGAATTTTTCACTCTATTAGTGAACTAATATAGACAGATAATGTGATTTGCTCACTACCTGAGTAGTTCAGAGGTGGACAGGCACATCTCTAAATGAAAGTGCTGGCTAATTTAACTGTCGTCGATGATGATGAAAAAATCAGTTTGTTTCTCTGAAATGTACTATGAATTCCAGGACATGAAGCATCTATTTTCAATTGAATTTATGCTTCAGTTCTTCATTTATGATTAGTTTTATTTAATAGGATGACAAGAGTGTACAATGCACTCAGTTGCTCTAAAATGAAGGGATTAAGGCCACGCACTTATTTTCAGAAGGTAAAAATCTATGGATTTGACATTTCAGCTGAAGAAATAATTTCATACAATTTTGGAAGCTACTTTTAGACAATTTCATGCTCTATAAAAAATCCATTTGGAAGGAGAACTGTGATGTTTAGTACAAACAGCTCACTTTATTTGTTAATCACTCTGTTTTTTCCATCTTCGTTCTCATTGACCAGCTAATGTATTTTCTTTTGGAGGACAAAAGAGGCTGCCATCTACTTTGTAGCTCACCAACTACTGTTCACTGGGCTTCACCAGTAATTCTGCCTTGTGTAATACAGCTGCACAACACTTAATAGTGCATAGTCAAAGGGATGTTTGCAAGGCACCCACTATATGAAAATGATTAATCAAAACTATTTGGCAGATACTTGTGAACGACTCAAATATATTTGAAGGTGATCAGCCTATTAACAATTTACTAGCCAGAAAAGTAGCTAATATCACAACCAGTATTTGTAATGAACAGTTAAGCCTATTTTGCCTCACAGCTCGAAGATGATCCCTGTAGACCAGTAACGAGGCACCTGGAGCATGTGTGTAGCGCATGAACCATCATGGCTTATTTTGTACCTATTCTATTTAAAAAAAACAGAGGAGTCTATTTTCCAGGACAGTGGATCCAGTATTTTTCAATAGTACTAAATTCAGACTCAAAAATGTTTTTAAACCAATGCCTTTACTGTTTCCTCAGAATTCAAAAGATAATGAATAAAAGTTTGAAACAAAGGCTGATTGGAGCCAAAAGAGATTACTTTCTGAATTTGCCTTGGATACTTCTCTAAATTAAATGTAAACCAAATTGTGGGGGAAGGCATGCTGCTCTTATTTAATTTAATTCTTGATTCACTCAAATTGCTTGGCAAACAAGTTTATGCATATTAATTACATTTCTAATGAAAACTATTTGCAAGTTGCACCTGCTTTCATGGCAAAGCCAAGATTTTGGTTGCAAAGTGAATATAGATCACTTAGTAGCTGTTGGCTCAATCAGCTTCTGAGAATACCTATATTTAGATGAGCAAATGCTGCCATAGAGTTTGGGGGGGGTTTTTTGGATTTTTTTTCAAGGTCCTTTGTGAAGGGCTAACAATAGGGCATAGAAACTCACATCAAGAAACGACTCAAGGCTGTAAGCCTAATGATTATAACTGATTTGCTTTCAGTTAAGAGTATTTTCTCTCTTAGACTCAAACTTTGCCACAAGAATAATATTGAAGAGTAATATGATCTGTTAAACTATGTCTCCACTTTTCAGCAGTGTGATTATTTTTCAAATTTTTTGTCATTTCACTGTAGGCTGGCTCCACCCTGCCACAGATGTGGGCTACTATGTTATAAAGGAAGTAAGGAACTTAGGAAGCAACAATCAGTTCCACACATACAAAATGGGAAATGACTGTGTAGGAGGGAGCATTGAAGAAAGGGATTTGGGGGTCACAGTGGATCATAAGCTAAATTTGAGTCAACAGTGTGACACTTACAAAAAAAGCAAACATCATTCTGGGATGTATTAACAGGAGTGTTATTAGCAAGACACAAGGCATAATTCTTCCCCTCTACTCCTCACTGGTTAGGCATCAACTGGAGTGTTGTGTCCAGTTCTGGGCACCACATTTCAAGAAAGTTATGGACAAATTGGAAAAAGTCTGGAGAAAAGTAACAACAATGATTTAATGATCTAGAAAACATGACCTATAAGAGGAGATTGAAAAAAATGAGTTTGTTTAGTTTGGAGAAGAGAAGACTGAGAGGCAATAAGGTAAGTTTTCAAGTACATAAAAGTTTGTTACATGGAGGAAGGAGAAAAATTGTTCTCCTTAACCTCTGAGGACAGGACAAGAATAAATGGGCTCAAATTGCATCAAGGGCAGTTTAGGCTGCACATTAGGAAAAAAATTTCTGACTGTCAGGGTAGTCAGGCACTGAAATAAATTGCCTGGGGAGGCTGTGGAATCTCTATCATTGGAGATTTTTAAGCGCAAGTTAGACAAACACCTGTCAAGGATGGTCTGTATCATTCTTAATCCTGCCATAAGTGCAGGGCCCTTCCAGTCCTACAATTCTATGATTCTAAATTAGAGGGAAAGTAAAGCAGATAATGAACCTGCTTAAAATGCACTAGTGGAGCTCTTAATATGCAGGACTACAGAAATGCATGTGGTTCTTCTAGTTTTTCCACAACTTTCATCTCTGAGGGACATGTTTGGTTTTGAACACTAGTCTGGTGCCATTGAATTTTGCATCTCATATTTGTTTGTATTAACTGTTGTCCTTAAAAATAATGCAATGTCTAATGTTCAGTGTTTACTTCTGTTTCATTATATCAAAGTGTTTATTCAGTAGCACAATTTATTCTTCACTGAATTTGTAACATAGCTTGTATTAAATCACAAGCAGTATAATTTAACGTTAGCAAATATAATGCTAAATGATGCTTGATAATGGCTGAAATTATAATTTGTATCTTGAATGCACAAAGTCATAGAGATATCTTTCTCATTTAGATCTGAATTTGGAATTCATATTTAATGTTGATGGAAGTTACGCTTGTGGATCAAGAAAAGAATTCTTGCCAGGAAAACTGAGCGTCATATAGTTGTACTTCGTTACACTGCACAGGAATAGAACGATCTTATTTTTGCCATAAATCCTGCTCAAGGCACATTAATTATAATAATTAATAACATTGTAACACAGTTCTTATTTTTAGTAGGTGTATTTGACAATGATAATTCTTTTGAAATGCTTTGAACTGTTCTGTCAGGTGAGCATTGCATCTCTCGTTTTTCCTCAAAAAAAAAAAAAATCAGGCATCAAAATCAGATTTCTTATGAATTAAAGAATGGCACATTATGCCATTACTCATGTTGAGTGTTACCTTAGTCCATGAGTAGTCACATTGATTTTAATGTAACCACTTATGGAGCAAGATACTGATAAATGTGAGTTAGGATGGCAGAGTCTAGTCCTTAGGAAAATTGCGATAAGCAATATACCAAACTCATTTGGTTACCTAGGTTTCTGTTAGAATCTTGCTAATAGAGGCATTTTAAGCCTCTTATGATCTCTTCCTCACTGGTAAGCATCTTGATGATTATTTTTATTTTTTGTCATTTGAGGTATGCAGTTAGAAAACTTTTTAACCACTTCCTGCAGTTTAATGTAGTGCAATTGAACAGACGCAATAAAAACAAAGAAAATATCTAGGTCTGACAATGACTTTCAGTTGAGCAAATGGATTTCACCTCTAAAGAATCAAAGCGAAGCATGATGATTTTCTGGAACATTTAAAAGACTAAGTACCACATTGCAAAACTAAAACCACCAAAGTGAAGAATGTATTGTATGATTTATGACACATTTCCCAAAACACAAGAGACTTCTGATGTGAGAACGAGAGTTAACAAATCTTAAAAAAAAAAAAGAAAAAAACCCCCATGTAGTCACAAGTAAGGCAGCTGACTTAAAAAGATAGTATAGAATGTCAAGGAATGACAAACTATCTTTTGGTAAAATTGCACAAATCAGTTTTCATGATAACTAAAGAAGACAGGCTTTAAAAATAAATAACAAACCAAACGACGGAATCCAAATGAAACATTCACAGAGAAAGGCAAAGGGATGTTCTCGTGAGTAAGGCTCTAGTCTGAGACTCAAGAGCCCTGGTTTCAGTTCCAAACCCTGCCACAGAGTTCAGTGTGACCTTTTATATGGGCTGAAAGTGTTAACTTAAACCAGTCACTGTCCAACATTAAACAGTGTTAAACAAGTTATTGTGTGCTTGGTGTACAGACACCTCAGTCTGCTAGCTATGATGGGAAACACACCATTAAAAATCCTTTTAATCTTTCCATAAAGATAAAGAAAGGAAGGGAAAACAGTTAAAGCATTTGAAATGTAAAGAATTGAATAAGACTTTCATTTTAACAATATCCCTTCTTCCCTTTCCATCTAGTTCAAGAGGGTTCTTAGAAGAAAAAGCCTTGTTTGACAGTCTCTTAGATATTAATAACTGGGAAAACAGAAGAAATCAGTTGAGATGTGCTGGCACTGTTGTTGTTCTTAAAGTTTGATCCTGTTTCATCCCAGGTGATGGTTGGGGTCGCAGGAGATAGTGGGAGTGGCAATGATGATGGAGAAGCTCACTCTAGTAGCCAATTTTTCTCCCATAGTCTTTTTCTGTGAGGACTCACAAAGGGAATAATTCAGAATGGCCCATCCCTTCATTATTTTGTCACCAGTTATGCCTAGTTTTTGACTCATCAGTTTCGGTTTACTGATTTCTAGTTCCACTCTTCACTTATTCTTTTTAATACAGATCTTAAGACAATCCTTGAGTTATATCAGTAGGCTCTTTTGTTTGAATGTGTTCAGCCTTTGTTTCCCTCTTATGCCTTCTCCCATCAGTATATGTTGTCATAGGGTGTTGTGGCAATTTATGAACTTACACTCCCTACAGTTGAGCTCAAATTAGTGTAAATGTGTAGGTCCAATAATCACACCAGGCTTTGGGCAATTCACTTCATCCTTCTGTTCCTCATTTCCCCATCTGTAAAGTGGGGATAATAATCTCCTACCCTTTGTCCTTTTTCCCTATTTAATTCGCAAATACTTTTTGGCAGGGATTGACACTTACCATGTCAACTGTAAGTGCTACTTTAAAACAAATAATTATCAAAGACTATGAAATTAAATGGAGCTTGCAGACATAACCATTGATTGGTGTTTTGGGGAACGTGGTCTAATAGAAAGGATTGGAAGTCTGGACTCCTGGCTCTGCCTCTGATATGTTATCTTCAATAAATCATGTAACCTCAACGCTTCAGATTCCTCTTATGCAAAATGGAGATTATACCTAATGACTCATACAGGTATTGTGAGGCTTATATTCTTCTGATAAAATGTCTTAAGAGCCTCACATGAAAGGCACCATAGAAGTGGTGATATTGTTATATTATTGACTGTAATATTAGATACAGCTTACAAATGGAATCCCACAGAGCCGGTTTCCTTCCTCACCCTGCCACACTATTTAGATGAAAATTGTGTTGTCTCTGGAAGCTTGTTTTGGCCAGTCCTTGAGTCCTATAGCTCATGAGGTAAGCATGCTTCTTTGCTCTACACCTGTCAAAGTAGTGTATCTTTGACTATGGATGGATGAATTTGTGGCTGACAGGCATCTCTGCGTGAAACTGAAATTGCAGCAGGCAATTGTTTAGTCTTTCAAGACCATTTGTATCATCTGTAGTTAAGTAGCTGTAACTTCCTTAAGATCTCAGGCCAGATCCTCACATTGGTGTCAGTCACTTAGCCCGCTGACTTGAATGGACCTATGCAGATATATTTCAGCTGAGGACCTGGCTCTATGTATGCAGACAATCATCCCAGAGAAAAAGTTGAAAACACAGGGGACCAATATTAAAAACTGAACAATCAGATGAACTGTTATAACATAGAGGCTGATTCCACATTGGCTTTACACAAGTGTAACTCAATTGACTTCAGTGAAGTGACTCCTCACTTATACTAGTGTAAATATAGTGCCTAAAATAGGGTACTTTGTGCATAAGGACGAAGAGAAGAAGCAGGTTTCAGAGCTGGACAAAGTCTGATGAGAAGAGAGTTTAGTGTGAGAACAGAGCAACCTTTTGAGATAAGAACTCTAGTAATTGCCAGGTGTGGGGAATAAGTTCGGTCTGGATTTCATGTTGTCTTGTTGTTCATTTCCTTCTTAATGAAGTCAAACCCCAAGAAGAGGAATAGTCTTGATCTTACAAAGGGAATAGACTATGTCTTAGTGCTCGCACACTCAGTCTATGTGCAGATCTGAACATGGGAAATGATGGGCTGTTTATATGGGGACTTCCAGAACAACTGGTCTGAATTAACTTAAAGCTGTGAAATTGAAGTGGATTAGTTAAACCATATTAAATCCCTGTGTGGACGCTGTTAGAATTAAAGTGGCTTTAATGTGATTTAACTAAACCACTTCAAATTCACATCTTTAAATCAGATTAATTTCCTTACTGTCCCTGTATAGACAAGCCCTATGACTTGCTAGTTAGTGCTCCTCAGCAGAAAGTTGTCAAATCTTAGCTCTAGTCTACACTACAAACTTACATCAGTAGAACCGCTAAAATCCACACCCCAACCGACATAGTTATACCAAGCTAGCACCCGATATAGATAGCACTGTATCAACAAGAAGGCTTCTCCCATTGACATAGTTACCATCTCTCAAGAAAGTAGAGTACCTGTGCCAATGAGAAAAGCTCTCCTGCTGGCATAGGTAGCGTCTTCAATAAGTGCTAGAGCAGCACAGCCATTCCACCACTGTAAGTGTAGAGAAGGTTGGAGAGATGGAGAGCTGAGGCATTAAGGCAAAAACTTTTTAGAGTTTTGAATGATGATGGGGCATCTATGCTTCTATCCCAGGCAAGTCCCACTAAGACTTCACTACCAAAATGGCAAATATTGGGCCAAATGAGGTGGTACTATAAGTCAAGATAGAATTTGTCCCATTTAATTTTGGTCTGCATTGAGGAATTTTTCTTTCCTTCTCAAGTAAAAAAATCTGTCTAAGGCTGTTGCTAGCATGGTGTTAATAACTGGAAAGAGTTAACTTCCTTGGATAGCTAAACTGATAGTGTAAATCCTTTTGTTGTTCTACACACTTCGCATTTCAAGTCCAACTACAAATAATTAGGAGCATTCAGACTGCTAATATATTTGTGTCAATATGTTTACGTTATGATTATTCCAAAGCAGTATTTTCCATAACGAAATATGTAGTTCAAATAGGGCTGTAGAAAATAATGCAAGAATAGTCAAGCACTAAAAGCAATAGAGCAGTAATCAATGAATAAAGACATAGCCTATGTGTACCTTAAGGGACTGTTAATTAAAAATGGAGAGAATGTAAAGGAGAAGCTCACAAAGAGTACATGTTGGGTTTGTTGGAGACTAGAACAGCCCAAATCCTGAGCACGGTAATTCAAAATAAAGACAAGTTGAACTCTAACTCTTTTTTTGTACTTCAGACTTTGAACATTTGTAATTGATTTACTGAGAGTTATCTCTTTAAGTTCAATAACCAGGTGGATGATATTTAATTGGTGAAGCTATGCTGCTGATTTATTTATATACGGCATATGAAAGAAGCAAAATGTTAATTCCCACTGTATCCCATGTCTTTAATACTTTAGATAACCTAAAAGTTTCTCTAGGACTGTGTTCCTGAATCACATAACAAAACTCTAAAAGCATTTTATGGCCTTTTTTTTCCTCCCTCGAGAACAGCATGGAGACATTGTGCTTCCATATATTAAAAATTTCAAACAAGGAAAAAGTCATATGAAAAGCTCTCAAAAATGTTACTTCATCTCTGTATTCTCTATTCAGCCTTGAAAGAGAACTCTCTTTTGACCGCCTCACAGAATGAAATATTTAAAGCCACCCCTTTGATTTCCCACTCTAAATAGAAAACAAAATGACAATTTTGAACAAGATGAATAATTTTTTATTCTGATATTTCATTAAGCTCACTAGAAACATGCATCCTTCTGAATTTTCAAAGGTCTGCAAGGGATTTTAGCTTTGTGATTCCTGTTTTGCTGAATCCCCCATATGCTGCTTTGAACATTTGGTGAAAAGAGTTAAGGGGAAATGTCTGCAGCATGGCATCTGTGAACAGTCTTCATTTTTGTTTCTTGTAAAGCTAGTATGGATGTACCTACCTGGGTTATCTCTAAACTAGCAGGAAACCTAAATCTACCCTCTCAACCCAAAGTGAAGTTTTTTTTGACATTTGAAAAGGTTGGGTTAATTTTACTCATTTTCACTGTCTATGACATTTGCACATTTTTGGGGAAAATGCTGTTTTGGTAGCACAAATGGGCTGTAAAGCTGCCTTAGCTAGGCAGCTGATGTTTACCCTGGCAGGCAGGAATCCTTGAGTGGTGCAAATCTGGTCCAGTCACCTGCCTTCTACATGGTTCCCTGATATAGATGGTATGTGTTGGGGATGTCCTGAGAGAGGAGTCATGGCTGGAATTCTAGATACCCTAATTGGAATAATGTCTTTGGAGGGCAGTGTCAATTAGAGCAATCCTGAAACTTCTCTACTTACACCTGTGCCAAACTAGCCCTTAGCATCCCTATGGATCATGGGGAGTGATATATGGTGTGGTAAAGTCAAGCCAGATGGCTATGGCAGGGTACTTCAGGGCTGATATGTGAGCCCTAGAATGCTTAAAGCCCTCTTCCCTACAGGCAGGAAAGAGGTTTCACCTGGGGCTGATTAGGCAATTAGGCCACCTGGGGCTGCTTAACTAATTAGGCCACCTGGGGCCAATCAAGAAGCCCCGCCCCAAACACTTAAAAGCCTCCAGTGCAAGCAGGCAGGGGGAGGTAGCAGAGTGAGGAAGAGATGAAGGAGCTGTTAGAAAGTGAATTGGAGTCAGAGTTTCCTACTGTTAGAGAAGCAGAGCAGAGCAGAGGAGACCCTGGTCCTGCTTCCCAGCCTACAGGGAGAACAGGTACCCCCCCTGGGCCACCGGCCCAACGGGCTAGCTGCCCTCCCCAGGAGGGTGGGGAGACAACCCTCAGGCCATAGTGAGGCCTGCACCTGCTTGCCTGGGGGAAGGACCAACAAAGAGGGGAAAACCTAGAGATTTACCCAGACTGGGCTGGGTCTACCTTAGGCCCCACAGCCTACAGAGACTGTCGCTAGTGGGTGAGCGCCAGAACAGGGGCCTGGCGTACCACAATGGTCACTGATCATCTTTGCCTCTTGGGCCCTACACTGAGTGAAGCTTGGTCAGATTTGAGAACCAGATCGACTGGTTACATGTAAGACAAGAAGTGCCAAAACATCACAGGAAAGTCTGTTCTGTTATTTCTAGCCCATTGGGAAAGAACAGAAGTCTCATGACATTTGTAATCCAGATTGGCAGGCTCATAAGCATTGGATCTGCACATCAAAAGGGAGCCTCCAAGTTCTCTGAGATTCCCCTATCGCTACTCTGAATTGTTGAGCAATTGTTTTAGCTGTTGCCATGGCCAAATGCAGTGCTCCCAAAGCAATATCAGATGATGTGCGAGCTAGCAGTCAGATAACGTTAAGAATGTTTAATTTTCATTCAAGTAAAATGAAACCAACAGTGTTGAATGGAAATGTAGTAGAGTTCACTAGACGTTACTGAGAACACCTGTAGAATTGTATAGAGAATAAGATCCATTGTATAGGTTCTTTGAACTATCCTATAGAATTCTATAGCAAGATGATAATTCTCTATGTTCTAGAAGATGGTTCAAAAACAATTACAGACATTTTGCTGTTTTCTATCACATTCTGGGTTTTTCTATAAGAACAAAGTGAAGCACATCAACAAACAAAAAGGAATACGGGGCAAATTTGCAAACAAGAAAAAGGGAAGCAAAATGAAGAATACATGATAATCCAACTGGTCCTCTCCTCTTCTTAAGATGACTGCGTTGTACTAGAATTTATGCTTGAGACAATTAATTTCCCTCCAGAAAGAATTTAGAGCAGGATTTTCAAAA
>ML675610.1:4754366-4834829 GCA_007922155.1 Mesoclemmys tuberculata
ACCCCTTTAGAGTTTATAAAAGTGCCAGATAAATACACTGGAAAATAGTGTTCCCTATCTAAAAGAAAGATACAGCACGTTCAGCAGTGCAAATATCCCTTCAACCTCCACCCTGATTGGAAGCACCATATCTTCGGTGAGATGATAGCATCTCCAAGCACATTCTTTATTTCACAGTTGGATTGAGAGAAATTATTCATTTCTCTGAGGCTACCAATAATCAAGACATTGTACTGTAAGAACTTTAAATCATACTTCCTATAAACCCAACCGGATTCAAGACAATGACCTAAATGTGAAAATCGCTGTAGTCTATCCACCCCCTGAGCCATCTCTCCCTCCACCCTCCCTACTCCTACTTCTGTTGTTTGAACAGCATTCTCTTTATGTAGTTTTCTTCAATTTGAAATCATAATAAACAAGTTATTCTGCACCTTAAGGTTTTCTATTATTAGGTGACCCTTGAAACTCTGTGTATTGTACTTTGGCATACAATTCCATTCAAACGCATTAACATTTTCTACCTCATTATACACACTTCTCTATAATATGCAAAAGCCTTGGATGCAAGCAACTGCCCTGGGGAGAAAACGTAGAACAATATACTTCATAATTCAAATACCAAAAGACCTCCATGAAACACAGTAAAATAATTATTATATGTAAGCACTGTGCAAATGATAATGTCTGATTAAATACCTCCTTTATTGGAGGATCTACTACTATGGTAACAGACAAAGAGCCTAATTTATTCTGACTAATCAGGATTGATGTTAATTAAAGAAGAGTTCAAGATAATGAGTTCTCATTACTATGTGATAGATAGAAATAGATTGTTCTACCTCTAGGTAAAATAATCAATTAGATAACTTCTGTTTTTAAGGACTTTTTTTTTCAGAAGTCTTATCTCATCCTGCCTTCTCTTTCTATTGTCAAAATATTAATATTTACACATCGGATGTTATCACTGCTCATCTAGATGGATCTTTTTTTTTAAAATTCAGAGCAGATTTTTTCCAGTTCAATGGATTTTTTTTTCTGCACCTACAAGAAAAGCACAGAGAACCTTTAAAAAATAAAAACCATAAATGAAAGTTAAAAGACACACGTATTCTGGAAAATACAAGGAAATGTGAGGAAAAAGTAGAGTGCAAATTCTGAGAGTCATAACAGGAGTCACAAGTTAGTTGACCAAAAAATTTGCTTTAAAAAAAGTTGCACAACTTTTATCATGCATCTTTCCAATCATTTGAATATGGACTGTCTGGTTACTGCATTCTTGGAAGAACCATTCGCCCAGCATGGTGAAGGCTGGAAAAAGACCCATCATTATACTAAATATAAAATGTGCTTTGTACAGCTTAGGTGGAAGCCAAAACCAAATTTGTGAAGGCTCTGAAATGGTCTGCTAACTATTTTGTATGTCTTTTAAATTTGCATATGGCTCAGCATTTCCGGATTGCAGATGCAATCAGAAATGGAAATGCCCGAAAGACTCAGAGAGGGTAGGCTTCCAGCTCTTTCCTAAGACCTAACCCCTGTTCCAAAAACAAACAGCATCACTTGACTTCTATATGTATGGGGATACAAAGAAGTCCAAAGTAATTCTGAAACTAAACGTTTATAAACTGGAACTATCAGACTAGCAAAACTAAGACTAAGCGCATATCCAATTACAGAATTTGACCATACTGGTTCTAATATTACTGTGTTCTACTGGTGCACCAGATTTCTTAAATTAAGAATGCAGTTACAGAATGAGCCTTCCAATACATTTATTTCACAGAATAAATGTACAATTTGAAATACTAATTGATGATGATGATGTGTGCCACAGAAAATACAGTTTTCCCGGCATGTTTTTTGTTCTTTAAAGTACTCTTTAAGGGCCTCATATGGCTCCAGTGGGAATCTTTCCATTGACTTAAATGGATGTTGGATCAGGCCCTACATGATTATTCAAGGAATGTGTTTTGTTACAGACAACTACAGCACTTCTACTTGAATATGAGGCAAGCATGGATATTTTTATTCAGACACTGTACTGGGAGTAAGGCGATCTGAGTTCTATTCCTGGGTCCGCCTCTTTCTTGAGTATTACATAATCAATAAGCTTCTGAGTGTTTGTTACCTACAATTATCAAGACATTTGACATGCCAGGAAATGCTGTACATTGAATGCTTGTAACAGGTATGTTTGACCTGCTTCATAGTCTGAGAACGGGCTGGAAGGACCCTGCACCTACAGAGAGCCCCATTGCCCTCATTTAATCTCATCTTGCCTCATCTCCCAAATTTCTGCTTGTGTGTTGCAATGCTTTCTCCTACTTTGTCTCTTTTTTATTTAAATAGGTAGCTCTTCAGAGCAGCTTTCTTTGAGTAGGTGTATGTCCAGTGCCAGTAGGGCCCTGAACTTGGTTGGGGGCTACTGGAGTACAAATGATAATTAACACTAAAATAATAAAATACTATAACTATAATGGATGGCACGTGTATATAAAACACATGAATGTACAACAGGATTTAATTATACTAGACCCAAAGCGGGTCTACCCAGTGACTAGTGTCAGAACAGGTTACATTTGTAATTAGGGATTGATAAACCTGTTTCCAGCAATCATCAAGGCTGAAATTCTGTCTAATGAAGCCTATTAAAATAAATGCATGCGAGTTTATTTTTGTGTCTGTTCGTTAAATGTTAAGCTATTGAGTAAATGCTAATCAGACCCCAAATGACTGCACAAAAATGAACAGATATTTAGGTTAGAGAAAGCCCATCAGAATTACAGTGTTTGTTAACACTAAAATAATAGTACTTCGCACTTGTAGAAGGCTTTTTCATTCATAATGCTCAAAGTGCTCGGCGCAGGTTGATAAAAGTTATCATTTTATGGATAAGGAAATTAAAGCACAGAAAGTAGAAATGATTGTCCACATCACCCAGAAAGGTGATGGCAGAGGCAGAAATAGAATCCAGATTGTACCATCACCAATCCAATGTTCTGTGTATTTTGACAATACAATAGGCTAAAAGGCTTGCTTGAAGCTCAGGAGTGAGATTTTGTGCTGAGCCTTTAAAAGGAGCAACACAGAATTTGCAGCAGTAAAGGTGAATGGCCAAGGTCCTGGGGGTGGGGGTTCACCTTCCTCTGCAGATTGGAGCATGGGTCACTTCCTGGTGGATTCTCTGTAATTTGCAGTCATTAAACCATGATTTGAGGACTTCAGTAAGTCAGTCATAGGTCAGGGGTCTATTACAGGAGTGAGTGGGGGAGATTCTGTGGCCTGCGTTGTGCAGGAGGTCAGGCTAGATGATGATAAATGGTCCTTTCTGACTTTCAAGTCTGAGTCTATGAATGGCCTTACTCTGATTAATCTCAACCACTGATCTCTCACCTTTCTGGGTCCTTCCATCTACAGTGGTAATTTCTATTCCCACCATGCCAATTGAGGATATCCTGAGGACAACGCACCAAAAAGAATATAATGGAGTGGGCATCAGTCGCTGACCTGGAACTCCTCTATGATCCAGAGTAAACGGCAAGCTTTTACCGTAGCAGATGAGCAACAGGCTTTTAGCCCAACATCACTTTTTCATCTTTTGGGTAACTGCTGCCAATGATCAGATTGAGAGAGCTTTCAGCACTTTTTTCTAAGTCTCAGCATTGGCAGTCTTTCATCACCAAGCATCTGCAGATGTGAACAGCTTACAGAAGGCCCGGTGGCATTTTCTGAAAGCTCGGTGGGAGTCTTTCAAGCAGAATTAGAGATGTCTCTCAGCGAATGGGCTGAGTTGGACTTGACATGCCCAGCCAATATAAATGACTCCTACCCAACCTTCTGCAAATTAGTTCAGGCAGCTGCTAAGAAATCAATCCCTAGAAGCGATCACCATCAGTATATCCCTGGGTGGTCAACAGAAGAAATTAAGCTTTACCAGGAATTGAAATCTTATGGTAATGAACAGAAGGCCATTAATAAGACCAATGACCTTATTCAACTGCTGGATCAAATCAGAAGCAATTGACTGGAGAGATGGTCTTTTTACTTGTTCTAGCTGGAAAGCCTGACAGACCACAGAGACTTTCTGCAGACCCAGCCCTGGCACAAAGGAGTCTTCAGTCACTGCAAATGCTATCGCATCCCAGCTAATGGCTGTACACAGAACTTGGATAAGTCTTTCAGCCATGTGGTCAAAATGAGGTTACAGAGAAGTAACAGGCTCCTACTATGGATATGAACTTGATTGGTCCTTGTTTTAGACAAACATTGGACCAGACCGTAAAGCTAATGAAAACAGGACAGGCTCCAGGGCTGGATTGTAGCCATATGAAGGCTGTCAGTTAAACACAATTAATGCCTGCGATTTAACTCAAAACAAATGAATGCTTCTTTTTTTTTTCCCCCCTATGTGTGAATTGCCCCTCCTCCCACTGCCCGGCACCATTGCTGCTCCCACCTCCTCCCTCCACCAACCCCTGGAGCCAGCCCTGGCCAAGCTGTTCCAGACCAGGAACCTGCCTCCTGGCTGCTGCACAGAGCGGGAGTGGGGAAGAGTGGTGAGCTGACGGTGGGGTGTCCCCTTCCCCCCCCCCCCCGTACCCGGTCACCGCTGAGCTTGGGTTGGAGGATCAGGAGTAGGGCCAGCCTTAGGGATGGGTGGGCTGGGACACCGCCCAGGATGCTGTGCTCAAAGGGGCACCTCCTACCCCCATTGCTTTGCTCTGCTGCTGTCTGCAACCACCGCTGCTGCTCCTAACATACATATTTATCCAATGAGTTAATAAAGTTAGAAGTACCCAGCTCAACTTTTTCCGCTGGCCTAAATAATATTTTTGGGTTCCTATAGAAGCAGCCCTGCTTTCCCACATAAATGGTTTCTGTTAAATGAAGAAATAATTTAAAAAGTTGATACTAGCCTTCATCAGTACTTACTGCCAGGGAATCTTTATCTTCTCTGACGGGGGAGGGAGAAAGCCCAAATTTTCAGTTACAATTATCATCTACCTTGAAGAAATATAATAATTAATGCTGCAGTTTGTTTGATGTCCTGTAATGAGAATGCTTTAGAACTGTAAAGAAAGTTAGTCTTAATGAAGAGACTGATATGTGACAAAGGTACTTAACAGACAAAGTTGAACTAAGGTGCCATTGGAGATCTCATCAGAGAAGTTTATAACGGACAATAAAGTGGAAATAACTTACGTAAGTTATTAGTAAACTGTTAACAGAGTATAAGAGAACATAAGCTTCAATATCTCTTTATGAAAGTACAGATCAATCAATATATCCCAATTTGAACAGAGTCAGTTCAGCTCATAATATGCTGCTATTATTCCATGTTAACCTTTTCATGAGATAAAAGCAATAAGGACCCCACTGTTTCCATATTACTAATTATGGCAAGACACACAGAATGCTAATAAAAATGGTTTGCCTAGAAGATACCTTATTAGGGAAGAAATGGTGGCTGCTCTATGGAAGGTTAGACATCTCAGAAACAGTTAATCAAAGTGGTCACTGGGGATCCTAAGGAAGAGTCCTAGATGATAGGATGGGGGAAAACCCCATCTGTCATCTATTCCAGTCCCCTAGATAGAACAGGATTCCCCACAAGTAATTTTTCTACCATATTCTTAAACATCCCTAGTGATGGTGCAATAACCAGATCTTTCAGGTCATTCCACATAACTGAAAATTTCACTTGTTTTGAAGAATATTTTTCTAGAGCCTAACCTAAATGCATGCATATTTTTCCTTTTAGTTCCTTGTCATTTCCCATAGTGACATTATCAACCACTTGAAATAAACCCTTCACTTCCTTTATATATCTGTGTCTCTAAATAGCTTAAGGGGAATTTGCACAGCCTTTTCTGCCACAGGAATCTTTTGGGGGAAATTCACATGATTAGACTTTCTCTCACCATCCTCTTGTCTCAGTCTAATTCTTTAAGCACGTCCTAAGAATGCCCTTCATCTCACCTTATAATTCTCCCCCTCATGTTTTCAGTTCCAAAATTTCTCTATTCAGACTATGAGTTTGATCCAAAAGCCCATTGAAATCACATGGAAACTTTCCACTGATTTTGGTAGACATTGGATCAGGCCATAAGTGAGCAACGCTGCACTCTGTACTTTAAATAAGGTCTGACAAGGTTCTTATGGGCACTGCCATTTCCTTGGGTAAATCATCTAAGAAACACAATAGAACTGGAGCCTTAGTATTCATTTCAGTGCATATGGCAAGAAAAAACAGTAGATCTGAAAGCCAAACAATGTGCTTGTTTAAAATCAATGTGTCGTAAAGATAACTGCTTGGAGCTGTCCAAGAAGTGAATTGCTTAGGAGGGCTATATGGATCATATGAAGAGAAATCAAGATGGTAGCCTTATTTTAGATGGGAAATGATAACAATGGAATGATAGGCAGCAAAGCCTGAGCTGTCATTTTGTAAATACTTAGCCAGACTAGGAATCAGGATACCTGGTTTTACTCCCATCTCTGTTGCAACTGACTTGATCTGTGACCTTCAGCAGGTCATTTAACCTCTCAGCACTTCAGTTTATAAGTACTATATACCTTCTAGGTATTGTTACTACTAAAGGCTCGACATTATGGGCAATATGCTGTTCTCAGTACATCCACACAACTCTTTTTTGAGAAGGGCTCTGACCAGAGCCTCAAAACTGAATTTAAACGTTTAGTGGTTAAGATGCTTCACATTTGAATCCTCAGGTGCATTCAACCTTGAAAGAAACCTAAGGAAAATATTTGTTCATTCCTCGCATTAATCAGAGGCGGTGAAGAGAAAAGATAGATACTTTATTGCCCCCTCCACTTCAATTATGGGCATGATGGAGAGATTCAGAATGCTTTCTGATAATGGCCTTCTTCTGGGAGACAGCTATATTGCAAATGATCAGGACTGAGCAGTGTGTATTGTACATAGTAGAATTGGTAAGAAAATAAAATGAAAAGATTTGCAAAAGATTTGCAAAAACTTTTTTTTGAAATTTTTCTCCTGTTTTCCCATTGCAATATGAAAATGTCAGAAATTGTCAACCAGTTCTGCTATTGGTGGAAAAACAGGAGAGAAACTGCACCTTTTTCATCTGTAAATTTCTGCCATTTTTTGGTCAAAATTTGACATTTCAATGAAATTTTTTCAGAACTACAAAAATACATGGATGATGTAACAAGCTAGGTGGCAGTACTCTTCTACTGACTTGTAGCATTTCCATGTGTTGGACCCAGTAGGGAACTGCTGACGTATTCCTACTGACACATTGTGGGAAGAGTAGCACTTACAGTTAATTAACTCAGCTCTAGGGGTGGGAACGATTCTCTAGCCAGAGTGAATTAGAATATGAGACAGAGAATCCTCTGAAAGAAATCCTCTGGAGAAAGCCTAAGAAAAAAAGATTAGGATGATGATTTAGGCTGACACTATTTGAGTTATTCATAAATACAAATACTGTACTAGGAAATGGGTAAATTTGCACTAAATTCAGGGGGCTATAAAATGGTGGCAATTATAAATGAAGATATGATAATTTACACTACCCCAGGATATGGTCCAGCGTGTGTATCTTTCATTCAAAGGGGAGTGGGAATAAAGCATAAAAGCTGTTCTCATGTTCTAGTTTTTAGAAGATTCATTGCATAATGTCACTTAGAAAGCTAGAAAAAAAGAGCACTGACAAATGGGCTGTGGGCATAAGGCCAGAGAGAGTCCATTTATTGCCATAACTGTTACAAGAGAAGAAAAAGAAAAAAAATCTGTGCCAGCTGTGCAAAAAATAATAAAACTGATAGATCAGAGCAAAAAAATCAGAAGTATAGACAAGGTGGGTGAGGTAATATCTTTTATTGGACCCAACTGCTGTTGGAGAGAGAGAGAGAGAGAGAGAATCTTTCAAGCTTACATAGAGCTCTTCTTCAGGTCTGGGAAATGTACTCAAAGTGTCACGGCTAAATACAAGGTGGAATAGATTGTTTAGCATAAGTGGTTAATACATATTTTAAGGGACCATTCGAGCTGAAGTGGCCCGTTAACACCCCTACATTGTTAGGGGGAAAGAAGGGCAGGGGAGGTAGGGTGACCAGATAGCAAGTGTGAAAAATCGGAACATGGGGTGAGTGGTAAGAGCTGTCTATTAAAATAAAGCCCAGAATATCGGAACTGTCCCTAGGTTAGTCGCTCTAGGGGGAAGGATTATAGATTGTTGTAATAAACCATCAGTCCAGTGTCTCTATTCAGTCCATGATCTTTATCATCTAGAAAAGTTATGAATTTAAGCTCCCAGGTTCATCTCTTGAAGGAGGTGTGCCGATTTCCTTTGACAATGAGGACTGAGAGGTCATATATAGATCACTCAGTATCTGTGTTCACTCACAGATGATTACAGTAGATTTGTCTTTTATCATTTTCCTGCATGACTTCATTAGAGAAGGTAATGATTGTCTGGTTTCACCTACGTAGTTGTTTTGGGGACTTTTAGGTGCACTTTTTAGGAGGTACTTACCCACCATGTTGCTCTAATATCTTGGGCCAACACAGCTACACAAACACTGCAGAGAAGAAACGAAACACAGTATATAGAAAAGAAGCAGAAAAGATTAAAATGATGCTACAGGTGTAAATGTTTTTCTTTTCAGGAAGCAAGAAATGGCCTGAGGTTAACGAAAACATTTTATTAGAAACAAGTGAGGAGTTATGTCAGTTTCCTTTTGTACAAGGAAATCCCAAAACAAGAAAAGCACCACTGTAGCAGAGTGGACTGTCTGCTACAAAACATATCTACTATAAATGTTCTAGGGCCTGTCGGTGCCAGAAAAATCTCTGTTAAATTGCACTTCATTTCTGATCTGATCTCAATCTACCATCTTTTGGATGACATATGAAAATAAGATTCTGCATACCTGTCATGAATGACTTTCTGGTACTTTTTATTAGTGAGAATGTTGACCCTCCTGTCCTGGTCAAATTCCAGTTTGGGTAATTACATCTCCATTACTGATAATTTCCCATGTAAGTTCAATTAGATTCATCAATCAACAATTTCTCTCCTCAGGCCTGATTCTGCACTGAAGCCATTGAACTCAACAGTAAAACAGGCCCCTAAATTACTGGGTGGTGTTAAGCAACTGTATTTTAACCCACAGATACTGGAATTTTGGTGGGTAATTGAGTTTATGCATGTGTGTGGTGTTTGTTCAGCTTGCAAAGTGCTTTTGGACTGTTCGGGATGAACGGAGCCATATAAGTGTAAGTTACATTCATATTGAAAAATGAAGGGAAAGTATTGAAAAGTAAAATCTGGGCATACGGAAGAAGAGAGTAGGGGAAGGATACAAACAAATGCTAGAATGAAAAGAAGAGGGAGGACTAAAAGAAAACCTTCACGAAGAAAAAAAACTTGTGGCACATTCATGTCAACTCTAAGCTACAATAATACATCTGTGAACTTCCTGTTACAAGGAAATATAAAAGATTGATGGCTCACATAATACTTTTATTTTTATTTTACTTTATTTTTCATTTTAAGGCTATTACAGAATCACTATGCATGTCACTTGAAATACAGAGCAGAACTTTGTTTCCCATTATTCAGGTAAAAATTATGCTTGACTGGCTGTCATGAAATTCTTGCATGTATCTTTTATATAAAATGACAGTCTGGGAACATATAGTACATTCATGACTCGAAGGAAAATGGAGGCCTTATTGGTACTTATATTCATGCTGAATTCACAGAAGAGGTGTTTATTCATATAAATACTGAAGGAATTTACTTATTTACTAAATGCTTTTACAAGAACAGATCACATACTCACAACTGGCATCATCGGTAGGATTGATACACTTCTTCCATTAAAAATGTATCTACTCTGATCTCAGTCCATATATAATTCATGGATCATTGATATAACATTGTACCATTGTGTATTAAGGGAAGTTTTAATCTATGGATCATTGCAGAGATAAATTCTAATGGTACCTGGTCTCCCAAGTCAATGCATATTGCACAGGGCAGCTTTTTAAGAATGTTGCTGAAGAACAGAAATTATCAGTAGGGGATTTAGGAGAGAATGTCTGGATAAATTAAAGGAATTGATTAGTTTTATTTCTGATGCATGATTATTTGTTGATGGTTGCATTGGCAAGCCAGGTGACTCTTGTTTTGTTTAATAAATCCAAATAAATAAAACTGGGGATTTAAATAGGAGTTGGGTCCGTAATTCATTTAGTTTCTTTAGAAAATGCCAGCCAAAATAAATAGTTGGCAATCATCTAAGGATTATTGTTAGGAGAGATCAGAGCCAGGATTCTAATCAAATGTGCTGACAAGTCCTTAATTATAACCGAGTCTATAATGGTGTTATACAATCATGTTATAATGACATGACTCATAGATTTTAAGGGCAGTAGGAGCCATTATGATGGTCTAGTCTGACCTCTAGCACAACACAGGGCATAAATTTCACCTGCATCAAGCAAATAACTTCTGATTGAGCTGGAGCCTAGCTCTTGGAAAAATCCATTGGATAAAGTATCTGCTTAGTACTAGTACTCTGGTTTTCTTTTTATAGTTTCAACATATATTTCTTAAAACCTTTGCAACACCAGATGTTGCTCTGTGAACTCCAGATGGTGGAACTTTATCTAATTAGTAGTGATAATTGACTTACTAAAATTTTTCCTTTGTAGTAAAAATAGTTCTTAGATGTTTCTTAGAAAAGTATTTTGTTTGGTTTTTATATAGTACATCTATATTGTAATTTTTAAGGTTTATTATTTTGGGTGCAGTAACCCAACATTGTGGCTGAAGGGAAAGCATTATAAATAATATCATTAATAAAAAAATACAGTTAGATTGTGACTTGGGGCACGTGTATCTTCAGGGAAATAATGGCAATAAGAATCCCCTTCTATATGGGCTACCCAAACCTTGGCTCTTTAAGCCTACTTATTCCCCAGAAGAACAGATGGGTGGAAGGGGGCACTGAATTGGCAGAGCCTTGGCTCCTCCCCCAAATACATGGGAAAGTCACGGCAGGGAGTGTTGTTACTGACTGCTGGTGTAGGCCTACAGCTAATTGCCTCTGCCCCCAGGAAGGCAGAGTTGGAATTGCGCTTCAGGGAGTAATATTTAAGGGTGCATCTATGCTGCCAAAAAAAAAAAAGACCCACATCAACGAATCTCAGTGACCAGGTCCATTGACTTGGGCTTGTGGGCTCTCTGGGGCTAAAAATAGCAGAGTAGATGTTCGAGCTCAGGCTGGCCATAGGCTCTGAGACCCTCTCTTTCACCAGGTTCCAAAGTCCAGGGTCCAACCTGACCCAAATGTCTACACTGCTATTTTCAGCCATGTAGCACAGAGCTCCTAGAGTTGCTGCCATGAGATTCTGTTGTTGTTTTGACAGTACAGATGTCCCCTAAGTCACAACGCTTCCTGGGGCTCCTCTGAAGAGCTTACATACCACCCCTTCCCCGAGGCTGGGTGCTAAAGGTACAATTTATCCATAGGCATTAATATTGAGGTTTTCCTAAAAAACAGACCATCTCTGTTTTCAATTAAAAGAAATAGACGTAGTTGAGAGCAATTATTCACCGAATATATTTTTGTCCCCGTAGATTGCGAGCACACAACCACAACATAAAGGAAAAACTCAGAATCAGAGGTTTTCAAATTTTATTTGAAGGCTCCAACAAAATTTTGGCTGTCATAGGTGTGCATGGTCTGGATGGATGGTGTGAAGACTATAGCTGGTTGAAAAATTTGCAGTGGAACAGTTTTCCATCAGAAAATGTGGTTTCATCAAAATCAAATTGTTTCATAGGAATTCATCCATTCTGCTGAATTTTTTGATAGGGAACATTAATGTTTTGTTCCAATAAGGTAAAAACATTTTGTTTTGAATTAAAATTTATAAATAATTTAATATTCTAGCTATGTATATATTTAATAGAGTATAATGTTTTGCCATTGTCCAAAAGACACAACATTATTGAAACAAAACATTCTGACAAACCCAAATTGAAAATTTTCAAAATTTCAAAATATCAGCATTCTGTTCCTATTAGAACAAGAATACCACCATTAAAATGTTAGATTTACCCACAAATCAGAGGTCTTCTAACTTGCTGTAATGAAGACCAGCAGCACAGGAATACCACAAGAGGCAGGCTACTGTTTATTTACTTAGCCAGTTTTATTCTGAGACTGAGATTTTATTTATTCAGCTTGTACCAGCAACCTGTAACTTCAGTCTTCATCTTCAGGAGAGGAGGGCACTCTGTATACCCATTATAGCTTTAAGGCAGTGGTTCTCAACCGTCCTAGACTACTGTACCCCTTTCAGGGGTCTGATTTGCCTTCCGTACCCTGAAGATTCACCTCACTTAAAAACTACTTGCTTACAAAATCAGCCATAAGAATACAAAAGTATCAAAGCACACTATTACTGAGAAATTGCTTCCTTTCTCATTTTTACCATATGATTATAAAATAAATCAATTGGAACATAAGTATTGCACTTGCATTTCAGGGTATAGTATATGGAGCAGTATAAACAAGTCAGTGTCTGTATGAAATTTTAGTTTGTATTGACTTTGCTTCTGCTTTTTATATAGCCTGTTGCAAATATCTAGATGAGTTGATGTATCCCCTGGAAGACCTCTGCGTACCCCCAGGGGCACATGTACCCTAGCTGAGAACCACTGCTCTCAGGAACCCCTCAACTACTTTCCTTCACTTCACACTCTCTCTGCATGATGACTCCATATAATGGCCCCAAACGATGCTTTTCAATGGTAGCAGCACTTCTAGTTTTAAGCTTCTAATTAAAGGGCCATATTCTCTTGCTGCTATGCTCCCTCTGTGCTACACAGTTATAAGAAACTAGTCATAACTTCTCAGGTGGGAATTCTTCCAGGGTTTGTGTAGTGGGGGGCATAAAACCAGAATGGTCTTTTTCTGTCCCTCATATTGCATAGCCACAGTACAGGGGCCAGGGAAATGACATAGCCAGAGTGTGATTGGCTAGCCACAGCTAGCAGTCTCTTTGAACAGCGCACAGAATAGTCTTTACTTGAGGAGATTGAATTGTTGGAGACAGAGAACACTGAACATTTGAAAGCATCTCATCTAGCACACAGGCTTTTAAAAACCATTTTTTTGACTGAAGGTGAAATCAGGAAATAATATGTCCTACTTCACTCATGCCGTTAGAGGCTGCACCATAATGTAAAACTACTTTCACAGCAAGAAGGCTCAGAGAGCTGACATGACTCTCTGTTTTGTAATTCTGGAGTGTACTATGTAAAGATTTTATGCCCAAACTTAATAGTTTTTATTTACTCCCATTCACGGCTGCTTTTTCTTTTGTTACTCCATGCGCACATGATTTAGAATGTATAGTAGTTAGTCATCTGTAATGAAAATAATGCAGCCTACCTATTAAAAAAAAGCAAGATGAAGGGGGGAAAAACATTTACAACTATGAAATTACAGTGAACAGATGGAAGTAGCTTCTATATATGCAAAAACAAATTCATCCTTGTAGATACACAACCTTTGAGTATAAAAAAGTTACACCAAGGATGAATTTGACCTGAGTTGTGATTTCTGAATATCAACAGCTGAGTTAAAAACAGCTGACTCCAAACTTTTTCTCTCTTTTTAGTTCTCCTTTATAAACAAACAACTTTCATCAAGGTGAGCATTTACATTTATTTGTTTGATCTCAACTATTTATGTTTCCTTCTCCCCCTCCTGTAGGAGGCCAAGGAACAATAATAGAGAGTAAATGGCAAAGCAGCAACAGAGATGGGATGTTAGATTAAATGGTCACTTGTATTTTAATGTTTGGAAGAAACCAAGTAATACAGTGTCCTTCTTGCTAAAAGATCTCACTACCAAATGAACTTGACATCAGTATATAGGAAACACCACATCAGTTACAGAAATTCAGCCATTTCTGGGCTGGAATGTGATGTGTTTAGGGCTTCTGTTTGGGTTTTAATTGATAAACACCAATAAAGCACCCCAATACAAAAAATATTATTCAACTCACACTAGAAAAACACTGGACGTGGTTATTTGTATCTAAGCGCTTTTCTACAGGGAGTGGTAATGCAGACTATGGGTAAGAGGGGGGTGATCTCTAAAACACACTAATGTATTGCACATTAATTGGTCCATGTAGATCCTACTAGTGCACACTAAAGGTTCCCTAGTGCTGTTTGAAAAGGTACTACGTTAAAGGTCACTAGGGAACATTACAAAGAGATTACTGATTACAGTATATAGTATAGTGAGTAATGTATGTATTATGCATTACTCATTACAGTATACACAAAGAGAAAGGCCTGAAAAACCCTGATTTTTGGACATCTACATACAAATACAAAATTGCTAAAAAAATTAATTAATTAATAAGCGCTGAAAAACAGAAGCCTTATCTATATGTTTAACATAATACAACAGCAGTATACGCTAGATTGGGACATGATGTGAAGAAAACGAGCCTATCCAATTAAACTCCATGTGGAAGTTTACTGAAGGCAGGCAGAATGTATTCCAGTTTGAACTTTTGCCAAGACACTAGCACTAACTCCTATTCCTTACAAAAAGTATATGGGATGTTTAAGGACCAGCTATGATCAGGATCTCAGGTTTACATCTCATCTGAAGGGCACCACCTCCATCAGCACAGGGCCTGTTAAGAGTACACGGAAGCAGTGATTCAGTATTCATTCACCAGGAAATGGGACACTTGCTGGTTCAACAGTACCACTTCCTACTGCACCCGGAGTTTTCCTTGGGAGTTTCTGATCCAAATACTAGTTTGCTCTACTCAACATTTGAGTTCTGATATCTCAGGCTGCAGTAATAAAACTGAAAAAGTGCACTCTCTTTATGCAGTTTATCTTCCACTGGCTGCAACAATAATCAGCCATCTATCATATAATCAGATCTTTGCCAGACTATGTGCCAAATATGATTATATGAATGATGAATAAATCTAAAATGTAATTTTAACTAGCCCATTTTTGTACATATTTCTCTTTTCAGATTGAGTCTTTCTGACCTTGTGAAAAACGGCTGCACTTGCACAAAATATGTGTTTTATTTCTAGATAATGGACTATGCCAACTTCTATTTCTTATAGAATTCAATAGAAACTTGGTATATCAAGACATTTCCTACATCCTTATTTCCTTTCAGACTATACACTTTAATATAGCCAAAGCCCCAATCTTTACTTATATCTCTTGACTTCACCAATTCCTTTTTCAATTTATATTGGGGGTTTTTTTTTTATGTGGCACAGACTTTTGCTGTTGAGCAATATATTTAGTTTTCCACTCATGTAGCTATGAGCTAAGAAATTACACCAATTTCTTGAGGCCTTCTGAGCTAAGTGAATTTGGCTCAATCTTTCCCAGCTATCAGCCCTTCCATTAGTGTTAAATAAATATCACTGAAGCGTTCTCTGTCATTCTGATAATGCAACTTCCTTTCTTCTTTTTCTTTGATGCTGATATTTTGAAAGTTGGGTCCCTGGAAGGGTGACACTTCCTACTGAAAAAGTCTAATTAAAATGTGCTAATACAGTGACACATGGTTGCTCAAAATGCCTAAAAAGGTCTTACAGGAATATCTGACTTTTTTGTATTATGTCTGCTTCGTAGCACAGAGAGACACCTGCTAAATCTAAAGGGTTTTATTTACAGACAACCTGTGTAAGGGGCAATGTGCAGCACACCATGAGAGAAACAATCTCTCCTAGGCTTTTTGGGCTGTGTGTGGTCTGCCCTGCCCATGGGGAAGATGCACATTGCCCCCTCTCAATGTCCTACCTCCCAAGCTTTATGCAGTTCCATGCAATACATTTTATGCAAATTATTTAAGTAGATACTTTGCATGTTTGCATATTATTTGTATACGGCCATATTTGTATGTGACATGAGATCAAA
Source organism: Mesoclemmys tuberculata (assembly GCA_007922155.1). NCBI lineage: Eukaryota > Metazoa > Chordata > Testudines > Chelidae > Mesoclemmys > Mesoclemmys tuberculata. The sequence goes on from ML675610.1 coordinate 4,770,353, forward strand.
GCACTGCCATCTTATAGACTACATTACAACATGGCAAAAAGACTTGAAAGACATATGAAACACCAGAGCTATGCGAGGTCCAGAGTGCTCAACAGATCATTTCCTTGTCAAATTGTCCTGCAACTTTCAAATCAAGTTCCTGAGAAGGAAGCAGGCACCTACTTTGCCAAAAAAGCTAGATGCACAGAAACTTAAATCCCCTGAAATACAAGCCCAACTGGATGCTGCCATAATACAGGCACTTATTAAAGAGGCCACAACAAATGCATCAATAATTGAATTGGCATGGAAGAACTTGGAAGAACTAGCGCTTGCGAGGCTGTATTTCAGAGCAGCAGAAGCCAAACGAAAGAATCCTGACTGGTTCAATGAAAATGCCAAAAACATCTTCATACTTCTAGAAGAGAAACAAAAGCTTCAGAATGAGTGCCTTTCTAAGCAGACATCTACTTAATAATCCAAGCTAAAGAAAATCAAAGCAGAAGTGCAAAGAAAAATAAGAGACATGAAGGACAAATGGTGGAGTAGCAAAGCTGAAGAAATACAAGCACTAGCTGGTAAAAAGGACTCCAAGGGGCTTTACAATGCTCTCAAAGAAGTGTACAGACCAAGAAGTAACACCATCACCCCAATAAAGAGCACTGATGGAAACCATCTACTTCCCCAACAGATGGAAAAAGCATTTTGCCACCTTGCTGAACCAAGCAGGAAATGTAGATCCTGATGTAACAGAAACGCTGAACCAATTACCTACCCAATATGACCTCAACCATCCAATTAGTATGGATGAACTAGAGAAGACTATAAGAGCATGCAGGGTGGTAAAGAACTAGGACAAAACAGGATTCCTTCCAATGTGTAGAGATATGGAGGACAAGAACTGAAGTCCCAACTACTCACTTCGTACAACATGGGTTGAGACAAGAATTTCCCCAGGACTTCAAAGATACACTAACTGTCACTATATACAAGCACAAAAATGACAGATAAGATTGTGGAAACCATCATGGTATCTCTCTTATCAGTAGCAGGAAAAATCCTTGCCAAGATACTACTAAATAGACTCAAGATAACATCAGAACAAGTGCTACCTGAGAGCCAGTGTGGTTTCAGAGCAGGAAGGCCAACAAACGACATGATGTTCTCCCTTAGACAACTACTAGAGAAACTTGTAGAGCAGCACAAAGACCTCTGTGTTTTTTGTTGATTTTCTCAAAAGCTTTCAACACGGTTGATAGGAACACTGTTTGGAAAGTTCTAATAGCCTATGGATGTCCTGAGCACTTGGCTAATATCATCAAGCAGTTTCACAATAATATGACTGTCAGAATATCAGTGGCAGGAATTGTGATGAAGCCCTCCCCATAAGGGGTGAGGCAGGGGTGTGTGCTTGCTCCAGCCCCCTTTACTTTATTCCTTGCAGCAGTGCTTTCAAGCATGAACGCAAATCTCAGCACTGGCATCTACACACGCACAAGAAGCGACAGCAAACTATTCAATATGGCCAGGTCACGTGCTAGCAACAGGGTGAAAGAAGAGTGTGATGGGGAGCTTCTCTTTGCAGAGGACTCAGCCTTGGTTGCTCACACTCAAAAAGATATGCAGGAAATCACAACATGTTTTGCTGATGCAGCACGCAAGTTTGGGTTGAAGATCAACACAAGTAAGATGAAATTACTGTTCCAACCAGCCAGCAGACAAACTGGTAACAATGTTAGACCAGATATTTTCATCAGTGGTGAAGCTCTTGAGAGTATTAACTTCTTCGTTTACCTAGGTAGCACAGTGACAAATGACAACTTTGCAGATGCTGAGATAACTTCACGTCTTCAAGCTGCATCCAGGGTTTTTGGCAGCCTCAAAAAGTGACACTGGTCTCATCATGGGATCACACTGACTACTAAGGTCAAGATCGACAGAGCAATGGAGATATGTTTATGCTCTACTCTGTGGAAACACTGACACTGTATAGAAGACATCTGAAAAAGCTGACAAGCCTCCAACTGAGACGCTTGCTGCAAATTATGAACGAGTGGCAAGACCAAATTCCTAACACTAAAGTATTAGCAAGAGCTGAAATACCCAGTGTTGAAGCAATAGTTAATTTCTCACAGCTGAGGTGGTCGGTACATGTCACCCATATGCCAGAACACTGGCTTCTGAAAATCCTCTTTTATGGTGAACTGAAGGAAGGTAAACAAGCTGGTGTGGTCACAAGCTTTGCTACAAAGATGTCTTTAAAAGACATCTCAAGACAGTGGGCATTGAAGTGGACACATGGGAGACATTCTCCGTATACAATGGAGAAATGCTGTATCTGAGGCTGTTGAAAAGGTAGAAGAAAAATGATTAACAGTTTATCAGCATCAACATCAGCTAAGAAACAACATGGCTCAAAACCAACAGAGAGATCTTTCCTGCCCTCGTTGTGGCTGATGTTTCCATTCAAGAGCAGGACTTGCATCTCATCAGTGTGCAAGAAAGTACTAGCTGCTCTCTACAGTCATCATCGTTTGCAATTGACAGCCAAAGAAGAAGTATATGACTGTAAACTTCCATTTGGGTAACTGATGTTTTGGTGATAGCGAATGGTGTCAAACTGAGATTACATTTTCCTTACAGGATTCACCTGAATAGTGGATGCAGGTGCGGAGAATGTTTTATCTTACTGATGAGAAAGATCAGCTTCAATATAAACCCTTTATTAAGAGCAGAAGATATGTACAGATATAAGGGAACAAAACTTGTTTTGTTGTTCTCTAGATGTAGCCTGCAATCATTCTGTCCTGTATTCCTCTGTTTTCTCTATTCCAGCATGAAGCACTTCACTGGAAAGCAAGGAGGAGCATAAATAGTGTACAGGAAGTGTGGAATCTACACATTTCCTGGATAATTTACTCTACAACATGCCTCCCTTTCTTTTAGAACCCTTTTTATATTTCTGACTAAACTAAAACACTATTAAACTAACAAACTATAATAAATACAATAGGTTACTTAATGACTGTTCAATTTGCTTTAACACAACTCAAACATGTCTCAATTGGTCTCTTATGGCATTTAACCAATCTTTCCAATCTGCTGTATTGCAAGCCCTCCTCATACAAGATTTATCTGTGACAGACTGTTCAGTCTCATAGTCAATAACAGGATCAGTTTGAGAATTATTTCTTACTTGTGTGTCTCTTCTCATTTCACTTGTTTCTGCCAAGTTCTCAGGGATCTTGAGCAGATATTTTGGTCCTTTGTAAAATTTTGCCTTCCTCTGTGATCACTGAGCATGAGCAAGGTGACTTTTCTTTTGTCACTCTAGTTTTGCAAGTGCCCATTTTGCCAAATTCTTGAGTCTTTGTTTTTTAACTATGGAAGCAGTCTTGTTCATTTGTTCTATTTTTGTCTCTTTTTCCTCACTCTTTTAGTCACTATCAGAGACTCTTTAATCATGTTTTGTTTTTTGTCCCATATCTGGTATATGTCTGTTGTAGAGGAGTTCAGAAGGTGGCTATCAACATTGCAGTGCTGTAGCTCTGTGATTGAGTAGTGCTAAATATGGGTCTTCTCTTGCATCTGTTGCCTTTTTTTTTTTTGAGCAAGTTCTTCACTATACATATTCCACATTCAGCTAATCCATTGGCTTGAGGCTATGTGAGACTAGATGTCTCATGATGAAAGTCGTACATTTGATCAAAGTCCAGGAACGGCCTATTCCTGAAAGGTCCGTTTTTGGAATTCCATGAAATGCAAATACAAATTTAATGTGCTCGACAGCTATTGGAGCTGTGGTGTCTTCGAGTGTGATTACTTCTGAGAAAATTGGTAATATAGTCCATTATAAACAAGTGATCATGTCTTTCCATGCTTAACATATCAATTCTGGCTTTGTCACTTGTTCATCCAGTATCATTGGTTCTTTCTGCTGGGGGAATCTTTGTACTTTAGACACGTTCCATACCTGCTCACTATTTCTTTGAAGTCACTGTTCATCTGTGGCCAGAATACTTCTCTAGCTCTCTTTCCCAGCTGCCCTTCATGGATTCGGTCCAATGTTTTCCTTGTTATCACTGTGGGAGCCATGATCTATGTTCCTTGTATTCTCATATTCATGAGCAAGACTGACTTCAAGATAAAGCTTTCATTAAGAAAGAAATGTATATATGGAAATAAGGTAACAAAACTACCTACCGTTCTCTCTTTGTTTTCTCTGTCCCAGCATGCAGCACTTCCCAGGCAAACAGGCTATTTCAAGAGTGCACAGGAAGTGTGGCATCTCTACACTTGCTGGAAGACTTATTCTGTAGCACGAGGAGATAGGGATTATTGCAAACATCAGAAGAGGAAGCCAAGGCCATGTAGGGTGAGTCTGAGGGAGGGGGCAGTTGTTTGTGGCAAGAGTGCAGCAGTGCCAGCTCTCACAATTGTCATGTGAGTGTTGGGATTTTGTATGGTTTTGGAGCCTGTCTCACAGTGATGCAAGAAGCTCCAGTACCCTCATGAAGATCAGCCCTGCTGGAAGCCACCAGAGTCTCTCCTTTCTGCTCACAGCTCTCACAGAAGGGGAAGGAGGAAGGGAGAGGGGGGAGCAAAGAACCCAGCAGCTCATCACAAGTCTTTTACCGCCTCTCCCCTCCCTTCCTATGAGAAATATGGACAGGGCTATGCCTCTGCTCCTCCCCACATCTCCCTTCAGCATCCAGACTGGGAAGGGGTGGTAGGAGGGAGATGGCCCCTGGAGCTGTCCCCCGCACCCATGCTGGGAAAGGGAACCCCACTGTAGCTTCCCCCGAGCATGAGAGAGGGAAGTGAAGAACCCCTAAGGAGAAGCAAAGGTGAGGCTGGGGGGTTGAACTCGAGGGGTGAAGACTGAGGGAGCAGAAATGATGGTGGGGGCTAGGGGTGCTGTCAGGTTTGGGGAACGGAGAAGCCCTGGGGGATGCAGGGAAAAAATAATTGACATAAAGTGATTTATTTTTAGCTATTTGGACAATTAATTTAAAAAAAAAAACCCTAAATATTTTTTTGTAATTACTGGGTAAAGTATGTATGTAGCTGTCAAAATTATATAAAGAAGGAAGAATGATTTAATTCTGAAATACTCTGAATGTGATTGAATTGATTATTTAACAAATAATAATATTTAGGGACTATAAAAAGAATTACTGCACCTAACTGTAGACAGCTCTGAAAGATAATTGATATTGTAAAGATTTTCTTGCATGTAAAAATCTTTGCAGTTCACATAAAACTTTACTGAAAAATTATTGGAAAACTTGATACATGTGTTGTATTTCTTGGATGGTCATTGCTCTCCATGTGATGGGCTCTAAAAATTATAGTCCTAAAAATTTGTGAAATAGGCTTTTCCACCATATTTTAACTTTATCACACCATAGAGCTCTTTACTGAGTTCTGAGGCTATCCCTGTGTACAAGAGCTTGACATAAGTACTTCCTCTTTTTCCCAGCAGCATGGATGCCTTCTTTCTACCCCATCTCTCCATTTTTTGAAGAGAGACTTTTGAGGGGAAAGCCATCCTAATAATGAGAACATTAACAGAAGCATTCCAATTACATTGAAATGAGTCTCTTGCTATTTAAGACTAGTCCAAATAAAAGAAAGACTTAAACATTTTGCATCCTCTCTATTCTAATTCTCCTTAAATACATTTGTGTATCTCCAGCATACACAGAGTCTCCATTTGGGCAGCCAAGGAGAAATGTGTGCGTTAATGTGGGAGTTAAAAAGGCAAAAGACAAACTAAAAATATGGTGTGGTTATATTTTCAACTTTGGTGATTTGTGAGGCTAATCTTATGATTTTTAGGATCTGACTTATGGTTTGTTATCTCTTATGGTTGGTGAAACTGAGGTCGCAGCAGGTTGGCATTAGCCCCATTATCTGATGTGCCATCTATTAGTCCCTAACCTTATCAAGTCCCTGCCCTTAGCTCCTGTCACTCGTATTCTGTCCCCACTTAGCCCCTGCTCCCTACAAAAGCTCCTGTCCTTTCTCCTTCCTATAAATAGCTTTGATTCCCTAAAATCACACCTCCCCTCACCTTCCCTTTCCACCTATAACTGCTGTCACTCCTTCCCCCATAGCAGTTCCTCTGTTCCCCTTCTATCACTCTCTCCTCAAATAGTTCCTGTCCTCTGGACAGGTTACCAAGCCACCATCTCTTCTTCCTTCTTTGGAAAAATAAGGTGCGTCATACAAGAATCAAGATAAAGTTATACGATGTTGTTGTTATACCCACATTGCTCTGGCTTCCAAAACTTGGACAGTGATAGAGGCCCACACTAGGAAACTTGGCACATTCCATCAGAGGTGCTTGAGGAGAATTCTTGGTGTCCATTGCGGGATAAAGTAATTAATGTTGATGTGTTACAAAAGATTGACCAACAGACTGTAGAGACAATGATCCAAGAAAGGAGGTTACAGTGGTTTGGTCATGTTGCCTGGATTTCAGAAAACTGTATTCCTAGACAGGGTTTTGACTGGATGCCACTGGGTGGAAGATGGAAAAGATGTGGACAACAGATGATATGTGAGAAAACCATTGAGAATTTGCTGTCATGGGAACAGACTGCAATGGAGCAATAAAAGTGGCATTAGACAGACAAAGGTGGAAACACTGTGTTGCCTTGTGAGTCACAAGGCACAAGAGCATTTAATCTAAATTTAAAAAACAAACAAAGAATTCCAATTTCTCCTTCCACAGCAGATAACTGGGTCCAGAAATTAATTTCAAAATTTTCTCCTATCTGGGGGTCTTCACCTAATGTCCTCAAGTACAGGGGGCTCTGTCCCTTTAGCCCCTGCTAGGAGTTTTGCCCCCTGACCTCTGGTCCCTACCAAAAATTTTATAAACTTAGTGCCTGTGTCTTTCCACAGCCTTAAATTCAAGCTTCATATCCTTGGCTTTCAATACCCTGTATAGTTCTGTTCCTCCTTTTTTTAATCTTTGTCTTGTTCAGCAGCTCCAACATTCATTGCTTCTGCTCCATCAGACACACCAGCCCTCACACACCATTAAGCCGTTGTCTTCATATAGCACTCTGTGCCTGAAATGCCTTTCCTTATGGGGTCTACAAGGCTACTCACCTTTCTGCTTTCAAATCTCTCCTGCACATCCATTTCTACTACCATGTCTACAAGATACCAATTGTCAGATTAGGGCAAGACGGAGGGGTAACTGAGATAATCTAAACATAATCTTAAAATAAAACAAAAACCAAAAAACAAGCAAAACCATTGTGTTATCACACCTGGCTTTATGAAAATGTGACCAATGAAAAATTTGCCTAGCTGTGGTATTACTTTCAGTACCCTTCATCTATCTATCTTTTGTTTTTATTTTTAGATATTTGGGGCAGGGACCAAGTCCTTTTTTGCGTTTGAGCATTGTGCTCCTGGCAGTAAATAAATGGATAACATTAGGCAGCCTGAGTTATCTTCTTTGGGGTTTTCAAAGACTCATAGGTCTCATTTAAAATTGCTATGCACGTGATCTTAGAAACAAAGGAATGTTAGTGCTTGAATTTATGCAGTTACTTAATTATTTTTAAATGAGTGTAAAAAAATCTATTTATAGGACTGTGGTAAATCGAGTCCCCTCTGGGTCTCACCGACCGGCCACAGTCTCTTCTGGACGGGGGTCTGAGGTGATTCCACCCCCAGCACCTCTCTCACCAAGTAGTGGGGTGCCTCAGGGCTGCCCTTCAGCCCCACCGGGGAGGGTGGGTAGTCCCAGTCCGTGTATCTGCCCCCGCGCCCAGGGAGGTACCTCTCTGTGGGCCCCTCTAGGGGCTGCAGGGTACGTGGTAGAGCCTTGGAGGTCCGAGTCTCTCCTGCTCCCCCCTCCCGCTGTAGGGGAAACACCACTACTGGTCCCGGGTGATCCACCTCTCACTACTTCTACCTTCTCCTATCCTCCTCCCAGTCTTTAGGGAAGGCAGGGTTTAAATACACCTGGTTTAGGCTCTTAATTGGGTCCAGGTGCCTCCAATTGACCTGGAGTAACCCTTCCCCTGTCTGCAGGGAAAAGGGCTTTCAGCATCCTGGGGCTCACCTATTGGCCCTGGCATACTCTTCTGTAGCCATCTGGCCTGACTTTACCACAGGACCAACTTGAAGAGTCAGTGTTAAAATGCTTGCAATTGTTTTGGGCTGCGTTCCTGCACTGTGTGAGTGATGGAAGTTGACGGTTCACTATATTCAGGCTGTCCGTAGGTATGTTCCAAGAAAGCGTTCTCCAAGTCCTGTTTTCAAGTCCCTCCCAACAAGTACTATGACTTCTCCCCCGCCATCCCTCCTCCTACGCGCACCTTAGATTAAACTGGAGGCTCAGCCCTTCGTGACTCCACACGGACGAGTGCCCTGATCCAAGCTCTCTTAGCAGCCAGCTGCTGAGGTACTCCCTCATCAACCCCCAAAATGACAAGCAAATGCAGCCCAGCCCAGCTATCAAATCCATTCCTGAAATCTGCTCTGTAATTTACTGACTTCTGCCATAGACACCATCCCTCTTCCTTCACCCATACTTTCCAAACCTATGGGGTAGTTACACTGTAGGGAATCTATGCACATTCTGCACAGACGGTGGGTCTATTGGTATTAACTACCTTACGTTCATATTATACTTCAATTTTCATACAGCTAATCGCTGTGGTCTTTTGGGCAGATGCATGTTAATCTTCACCCTTGCAGTTCTCGTGGTGCTTTGGCATACAGTGCTATGGCGTTCCAAAGGAGGGCTTCCGGGGGGCAGGCGGGCACCAGCCGGGCCCTCAGAGGAGGAGCCATCCCTCGCTGCTGCAGATGGCCAGGGCCTGGCGACCACGCCGACCCCAACTCAAGTCTGCCGGCAGCCAAGGGCTCCCTCTGTGGAAAGATCAAGTGTCCTCCCTGCCCCTCCTTCCCATGCTGGGTGGAATAAGGGAGCCAGGGGGACCAGAGCCCTCCACGCCTTCCCCCAAACACTGCAGGATGGCCAGGGGCATCTGCCCCTGTCACTCCCACTACCAACTGCACCTGCCATCCCCACAGCAAGGGAGTGGGGGACAGCAGGAAACAAGCCTACAGACCCTCACCCCCATGGGATGCTGCTACCGAGGGGGAGGGAGTTGCAAATGCAAGTATTGGCCCCCAGGTGCTGGGGACCCATGGTAGACCACTGATACAGTGCCCTATGGGCAATAGCTGTCAATGATAGATGTTGTGTTTATGATGCTCAGACTATATTTTTAGTGCCCCTCACATACTTAGGATTTTAAGTTAGCTAGGAATCTGATGATCAGCTTAAAAAATTCTGTGCTTTCTGACTCTCTTTTTTGAGCAATGCAATTTTATTTGAAGGAAACCTTGTGCTGAAGGAAAAGCAGCAAACTGAACTGGTTGGGGGGAAATGTTGCTAAATAGTTTTTGAAAAATGCCCATTTTCCCCTGATTTTGAAATTTTGAAAGTTTGTTAAAATGTTAAATTCTAAAAAATGTCAAACAGCTCTATAGTTGGTCGACATAGATGGGAGGTGAGGGAGAAGGGAGAATTGTGAACACATAATCAAAAGGTTTTCTCATTTTTAATTTTTGCATTTTAAATTAAATTGAAACGTCAAAATTTTGATTCATTCTAGAAGAAACTGTATAGCGATCAACCCAGTGCAGTTACAAACCTATAGCAACATCATCTGTCATACACTTCTGTGTATGCTTCAGATATCAGAACAAAATGGCTATGCTAAAAAGGCAGTTGTTTACAGTTTGTTCTGAAAAACACCTGTTTCTTTCTGCTGCATGTTTGTTTTTTATATAGTTCCTGACGGTGACTATAGTGGGACATCAAAATGCTGTGCGGTCAAAATACAAAATCTTTACAATGTAAAAGAAAAGCAATCAACCAGTACAATGCACAGCTAGACAGCATATAAACCTCCAGTCTACCCCTATGGAAAACAATTCAATTACTAACTAGTTAGAGGAAGGGGGAAAACAAAAGAGTAGTTTTATAACAATTGTAGGAGGGAGACAAAAGTGATCATAAATAGGCCAGCTGAAATAAAAAAGATCTTGCAGTTAGACCTAAAGGAGTGCCAGTGGGAAAATACTCGCACAATATTGCCAACCCCAACCATTTCAAAATCATGAATCAGGCCAGGGCCACCAAAAATCATGAGATTGATTAAAAATCGTGAGATTTTAAAGTAAATAAATAAATAAATAATTGTGGGTTCTTTTTATGTGGCTTCTGAATTCCAGAGCTTTTAGGAATCATGCTTTCCAGTTTCCTCTATGGCCACGAGGGCTAGAAACCATTTTTTAAAAGGTTTAAAAAACAAACAAAAAAAGAAGCAGGTAAAGAAAGACAGCTGAGATTTATCATGACTCTAGAACCTGGGACAAGAAGAAAAACACCAAACATTACAAGACTTAAATTAAAGCACAAGAGTTGGCATAAGGGAGTTTCACAACTGAGCACCCTCAGAATAGAAAGACCTGCCCCTTGTTTAATTCTGGGAATCAACAGCCTACCCACCTTGGCAACTAGAACTGCCAGCTAGGAGAACGTGCAAGAGGTGATTGCTCGTCAACAGAATTACTGCATTTCTACAGCTGTAGTTTGTTCCAAGCAGAACATGACAACTGAAAGACTGCAGCGTAGTACCTTGTGACTCCTTTAAGTGATTACGGAAGCAAGGCATTAGGAATGCCACTCTTTTATTGCCAGGAGGGTGCCTATCGGATGCTTGGTGTGTAACAGAGCAAGCACTCTGCCCTGAAAAAGCTCATGTTCTGCAGTTAGGTTCTGTACATGAGAATCTAATCATAGTTTGCAGCAGGGAGCAATATGAGTTTTTAATAGACTGAAGCCAGAGGCACTGTAACCTAGCGCCATGCAGTGTGAAATAAATGCTGTTAAACTCTCTCCCCATGCGATATTGCTCCCAATGAGTTTAATCAAGCCGTGTACCCAGATAGCTGGCCTCCGAGGAATCCTCTCCATGTTTGTAATAAATATAAAGATGAGCTGCCTGAATCCTGTCCCTATGAGAACCTATCAAGGAATTAGACTGACTGACAAAGACAGTTAAATAGCATTACAAAAGTTAGTGTTTTCTACCTAAAAACCAGGCTTTATAATTTGAGAGCTTCAAGTGGCTACATATCTATTTTTTCAGGCCTCCTTCAGTTGAAAGCAGATGTTTCATTTACACTTAGTGCTCCAAAGACTCATATAATGAGTCAGAAATCAATTCTTTCCCCTTCCTCTCTTCATGAAATGAACAGTGATATTATACCCATAAGATACAGGGAGTAAATGGAAAATTTTTTCTGCTTTACCTAAAAACTCAGTGCAAGCAGGATGAATGTATTCCTTCATTTACAGCTTTGACTTACGAAAAATAAATACATTAGTTTAGAAACTGGAATGATATAACCTGTTGTGACTTGACCTGTCATTTCACTTAGTGACCATTATGTGGGGCTTTTGAAATTTTCTGTTGTTCTTTCTTTGTGCTAAAGGAATATCCTGTTTTATCTGTACACTATGCTATCAGTAAAAGTCCAGCACTATCCAGCAAAAAGGAATCTGAATTGAGAATAGATGCTATATGTGTTTCTTCAGATACGTTGATGAGTGTAGAATAAAGGCCTGTATAGATAGGGTTCTGCTAACTGATCTTATAAGTGGAAAAAGCCTGGGCCTCCCAATTCTGGGCCTTTCCTAAGCAGAAACCATCAGTCATGTCCTATATTTTATGATAATTGTGTGATGTCTTTATCATCCAGTGGTGACTAGGTTTATCTCCCCAAATTTATTTCACTTGTGACCTTGGCCAGGTGTCAACCCAGGTACCCAGAGATGAAAGGCAAATATATTAACTCGCTACATCATCTACCACTCTTTTCCTGACTGTTGGCACAGTATCTGTGATTCTCAGACTTCAAACCCAAGATGAATCTTGGCAATATCACACTAAGAAAAGGTCTCACAGCCCCTGAACAGGTCAAGGGCCCTTCCAGCGTTCCTTTTGCTGCTTTGACACGTGTGCAGGAGTGCTGCCACAAGAGGCATAAGACAAAAGGTCATTAAACTACTATGTGTGAACCTGGAGAAAGTTCGACAAATTGAGATGAAAAGGTGCACTCAGAGCCCGTTTAGAGCAGAGGGTACAGATCCTAGTATATCTGAGTGTAAAAAGAGTAGGCGCTGCCTAGCCAGCCTTTGAACTTCCTAAAAAAAAAAAACGTTTTTTGAAAGGACAGTAGTGTAAACTTGGAACAAGAGAGGGTGAAATAGAGGAACTTGGGCATCGGCTGCCAATGCACTTGCCAATAAGCTGCTTCAAATGATAAAGAAAAAAGTTGTCAGTTGATGGCGTATGCTGTTATTTCGTCTTAAAATAAAGTCAGACAAAAATGAAAACAAAACAAAGAAGTGTCTGCTACCCTCAATGGGTTGAAAAACACATGCTTTCAAAACTGCTGAGTTTGACATTTTGGAACAATGTACAACAGTTGGTGACATATTTCCTTCTGTAATAAAGTCTAACAAAGGCAGTATTTGTTGTTACTCTGAGATGACCTGCTGCAACTGAGTGGGGCAATAGCAAATTCTGTAAAACAATACATTTTAAAGCAGCACAGACAGCAGCCAGTATGGGAACAAGGGAATAAAATATTGATCTAGATGTGGTGAGAAAGTCAAGTCCAGGAAGGGTCTATAGCCCTGTTAGAAGTGCCAGGGTCCTACCTGCTACCATTTCCACCACTCGTTTTCTCCAGTACCATCTTGTCAGCAGTGCCCAACTCCAGCAACTATGTTGCAAACATCCCTGCTCCATTGCCTGCTGCTGTTTTTCTGCTATCAATTTGAGAAATGTTCCAGCCAAGTTTCCAGTGCATCCACTGTATTCAATATTTTGCTCTTTGCTTTTCAAGAGGAAAGGAGTGAATAGAATAAACAATTACTTAGAGTTGGGGGCAATGATTGTCTTTTTGCTATAGAGTTGTGTACAGCACCTAGCACAACGGGGACCTGATCCTCAATTTTGGGCACTGCTTTAATACAAATAAATATTAAATAATACACTAGGGTGCCTACTTGCAGTAATGAATGAGGTGATTCCTATGTACATAAAGTGCTTTAGATAGAGCTGGCCAATATTTTTCTCTCAAAAAATTTTTTGCAATGAAAAGGCTTTTCAACTTTCCATTTACATTGACGTTTTTTGGATTTTCGTTGAAACCCTATGTGGGCAATCAAATTCCCAATATGTTCAGTTTTAAAACATTTTTTTTCAGTTATTGGTATGGCTTTTCAGTGAAAATGGGGGGGAATGAAAATTTTTAATGCAAGTGAAAAAAATCTTCATTTTTGTTCATATTTTCCATGCCCTAGCTTTGGATTTCTTCTAGATAAAAAGGTGTTGCATATATTTTATTTATTTTTATATATTGTGGTGGCACCTAGAAGCCCCAGACAGGGACCCATTGTGCTGCTAGACACCGTACAGACCCAGAACCCAACGACCATCCCTGCTCCAAAGAGCTTACAATCTTACATCTGAGCAAAGATTTTATAAGAAGCCACCTGGACATGAACCAGGCAGCTTTTGATAACAAATAGGATAAAAAGCACAAAGCATTTGTTAATAAAAAAGATGCCTATGGGGTTTTGCTTAACACTGGAGTCAAAGGGACAAGCTGACAAAATTGACTGTGTCTGAAAGTGAGGAATAGAAAAAAGCAAAGCAAAGCAAAACAAAAAAGGGAGGGTGGCTTCTGAGCACGTCTAAGAAAAAGAAAGAGCCAGCTGTGACGTTCTGGCCGTTTAGGGTAATAAAATAAAAAATCAACAACTACATTTCCCTTGTTCTTTTCTTCTGTTGCTGCCCCATGCTGGTGTTGAAGACAGTCACTCTGTGATTTCAGTAATTTCCCTGTGATGGGAATATCTACTACATTAATTATCCACACATTTCCTAGGAGCTACTCAGCCCAAATAAGGTTCGCTGGTTTGGGTCCATTTATTAACACTTCTGAACTCTCCCTATACCATCTGTTTTATTTTAAGAATGAAACCTATTTTTATCAAGATTTAAGATGTTGGGGAGATGTATGCTTTTTAAGAGAGGCAGTGAAATCTTGTGTGCAGGGCACCAGAATGGGATTTCAAGAACCTGATTTCTATTCCTGGCTATGCCACAAACCTGCTGGATGTCCTTGGACAAGTCACTTCTCCCTCTGCGAGATGTCTACACTGCAATTAAAAACCTACAGCTGGCTCGGGCTAAGTGGCTGTTTAATTGCAGTGTAAATGTTCAGGCTAGGGCTGGAGCCTAGGCTCTAGGACCCTGTGGGGAGCAAGGTCCCAGAATATCCGCCTAATGGGGCATCCTATACATTTGTCCTCTCAGTTTCAGGCAAGAGGATATTCTGCTGCTGTTGCTACAAGAGGTCCTGTAGGAAAAAAATAATCCATGCAACAGCCTTTCAGTTGGGGTGGAATGGAAGAAAGGATAGAGAGAAACATATATGACCCCCCCAACTCTCCAAAGGGGTAGGACCAACCTGGTGGAGGCAGCACAGAAGAATCTGCACGCTCAAGAGGCCCATGACCAACTCACTAGGGTTCACATCCAACACACATTGAAGTCAATGGGAGCTTTTCCTTTGACTTAATTGGGTATTGGATTAGGCCCCTGAGTTCAGAGTGCCTACAGGTAGGTTGTGTAATTGGTGATTTCTAATGAGAAGGAAGATTTTCACGTCTTGCAGAAAGGGACTAACAATGCCATGATCAAAGGCAAAAGAGCAGGGGGCTGCAGTTATACTCAGAAAAAATGACTGAAAATTGCATTGGGTTTGATTAGGCTCCCACTGAAATTAATAAGAGCTTTTTCATTGCCTTTAATGTGAGTTTGAGCAGACTTGATATGAAGTTTCTTCTCCCCCTTCTGGCTCCCCACCCCGATCCCCGACACACTGTATTAAATTTGCTCGCTTTACAGATCATAAGGTGTTTGGGGTTTTATTTTTTGGAACTCACCAGTTTTGAAAACTCACTCAGCCGTATATCACAGAAGCTATTCTCCTAAGATCCAGTGGCATGCAAGTGGTGGGGGCCTCAGATTTTGGATCAGGAGCACCCGAGTATTATGTCTGCTGTTGCCATGAAGTTCTAAGTGGTCACAGAGTGCCGCACAGCAACAACCGTCAAACTTAGGGATTTGTTACAATAGAATTATCATTAGTAAGTGACGTGAGATGTTGACATTTTTTATATAGCACTTTAAGTGAAATTCAACACATAACTCCAAACAAGTCTGCCTTGTCTCTTTGCCGTCCTGTATTTTGTTGGCAATTTCATCTGATAGTGGCTAGTTAGGCAGAGAGCAGTGCCCACTCCTACTGACTGGCTAAGAATATGCACATCCTATTATATTTATTTGTTACCCCATCCCCACCCTGGCCCTCCTGTTGGTTTCATCTACCAGTTGTGTCATGTCTTTTAGATTACAAGCCCTTTGGATCAGGGACTTGTTTATTATATTTCTGTACAATGCCTAGCACAATAGGACCCAGCTTGGATGCAGTCCTTTAGATGCTACCGGAATAGATCTGTTTAATAATAATAATTAGTAATAACTGTGATGTCTCAAATATAATCCCCAAAATATAAACCAAAATTCCCAAATCATTCATTGCCAGGTTAAAACTATTCTATAAACTTAACACTTTAAGGCTTTGTCCAGACTAGGGAATTGGAAATTGTTAACTAATTCTAATTTGTAATTACTCAACAAGTTTAAAGTGTATTAAAAGCACACTGCCTGGTGTACATTTGGCTAAGATACTCATTAACACATGTTCCAATAAGAAATTTTATACTTGGAAAAAAGCACAACACACCAAGTAACAGTCATTACAGAATGGGGAAAATGTTGCCTCTCCTGATGCAGCTTTTCTTTACTTTCAGCAAAAGTAAAGACAACCAGAATGGCAACAAATGACAATGTTGTTGCTACTGTCAGTAAAGAGGCCAAGGATTGAACACCCTGGAGAATAAACTACCCTTTCACCTCTGTGGGTGGTCCTTATAGCTCTGAGGTGAATTGCTTCAGTGGGGCCATAATGGAAAATCTTACACTGCCACTTAACCATGCCATAGGTGACGTATGTGGAAAAATAGAGGGATTCTCATCTCCAGAGTTGTCAATCTAGCATCTTTCATGCCAAGTCAATTCACTTTAGGAATATTAAAGACAACACTTTGCTCCCCTTGCTTGTTCCCAGATCTAGTGATTGACTTATACCCACCAAGACTTTTTCTGCTCACTAAAATAGCAATTATTTTAAAGTAAGGAACTCCACCAAGCAGAGTGATAAACAGAACCAAAGAACAGAGAGGATTAAGAAAGGTGTCTCTCTGTAAACAGATCAATTCCGTGACTAGTACTACAACTAATCTTTAAAAGCTACACATAGATACATCACATGTGGACTCAGAGTGGCATTTCTTTGTTCAAATTAACTGCTCCCCACTACCCTGACAAAAGTACACGCTCACCTTTGATGAAGAGAGCAAATGCCACTCTTTCTGCTAAAAATACTCTGCCCAGGCTGAAACTGGAGGACTTTCTAGATAATCACACAATGCAACATTAGCCAGAAGGACAAAAATAGACAATCAATTCAGTCAAAAGCTTACTGGTTCGTTATTTCCCATCATCTGACTCTTCAAAAGAAACTGCAGTATTTACTCAGAAGAGACTAGAACTCAGCTAATTACAATAATCTCCTTCTGGGTATTCGCTAGCTCTAGCAACATGTCAATACTTGGGCTTAAGCCTGGGCAAACAAGGCAAACTAAACTGCCCACAGGATAAATATATTGGGCTACTGTACTTCTACTGTACACCTGTGCCAATTTTCAATAAATTCAGTATTCGCAGAGAGGGGTCTCAAGCTTTCATATAGTCTGGGGATTTGGAAGAGTTGAGGTTGCTTCTATGTTAAAATGTGAACTCATGTAAATAGCTGGTAGAAATGACACAGAGGGAATGCTGTCTAGTCCTCAGAGATTGGGGTTCAGGATGCCTGGAATCTCTTTGAACCCCATGGAAGCAGTATAGTCCGGTGGGAACCAGCAGGCACTCCTTGGTTCTCTTTGTGTCTTTGGCAAAGAATATTGAAGCCCAGGGATGTGGGTGGACTTCGGAGACTGAGCTACAACTTCAGAGTGCTGACTACAGAGCTCTTTTTAGAGCACCAGTGTCAGAACCAGTCGTCCGAGACTGTTGGCCTGCTCTGGCAGGCTTGTTCCCACTGGCCTTGCTTACATACCCCTAGAAGCTCCACGCAAAGCGGGTCCCATTGTGCTAGGTGCTGTACACACACACAGTAAGAGAGAGTCACTGCAGTGCAGTTGGAGTATATGAAATAGACAAAGGGTGGGAGAAAAGAAATCCCATTAATCTCATTTTATAGCCAGGGAATTGAAGCAGAGAGGAATTGAATCATTTACCCAGGGTCACACATGAAGTTTGGTAGAGGTGGGAATTGAACATAGATTTCTAAATGCCAGTATAGAGACTTTCCTACATGGCCAACCTTTTTGTCTGGAAAATGGAATGTCATTTTTCTAACTCTTCCACTAACTCACTGAGTGAACTTGGGCAGGTTACTAAGCCTTGCTGTGCCTCAGTTATTCCATCTGTAGAGGTAGGCATAAGAATTACTGTGCCTACCTCACTGGGTATTGCAAAACCTGCTTATTTAAAGTTTGAGCACCATGGGTGAAAAATGCCATTAAGTGCCAGAATTAATCAACCGTTAAATGTAAATATTTAACAAAAACAAACAAAAAACCAGACACCAACAATGCTATCAGACAATTCTCTTACTGGAATATCTTAACTCGTGCCTTCTCTGACTACCCTGGATGGATTCTGGGGTAACTTGAGTTTTTGTCATTTACGAAAGTCAGTCTGTCATAATAGCACATTAACCCAGTCGGACTTTTCATTATGTAATCTTGTGTCCATAAGGGCTGGTCGCAGCGAGATTTCATTGTGCTGAGTTTCCTCTGAGGAACACGATTGAAGATATTTATTCTTTGACATGACTGTCATCTAAATGGCTGATGTGAAGCCTGGAGTTAGAAATTGTAAATTCAATCCCTTAGTGTACACGCCGCTGTGTATAGCGCACAGACTGCACAGAACGGGTGACAGTTGCCTGTGATGAAATCTAGCTGAGACCAGATGTCTACAGAATGAAATTTGTGGATAAAAGGTCCGTAGTGAGACGATGTGGGACCTTGCAGATGCAAGCCTATTTGAACTACAGCATAGCTGCAATGCGGGTAGAACCGCATGCACCAGCAGCCACTGGCTCTGAAATGAGCATCTTTTTGAAAGGGCATCTGCTTCTGCTCTTGTACCTGCCCTCATCTAGGTGCTTCTGCCTCGCCTCCATTATGGTTGACCTGTAGCTTCTTTGTGCCTTCCCATCTGTCACTCGAGATGCATACGTCAGCTTTACCTGCCGATCCTGCCACATTCCAGATACAATCCTCTCACTAGCTGGATGCTTTTTTATTTGCTGTGCCTTGCAACCTGATCAATCTAGGTCTTACATGTCCTGGCAATACGCTTCACTGAGCCTGCAGCCAGGGAGTAACCTTTTAGCAGCTCTTCCTCCCCTTGTAATATTTTAGCTTCTTTCTTCAGAGTGTTTACAAATATTTCAATGTCAGATTTGAGCTTTAGTAAAGCATTAGCCTTCCTCATTCCTCTTGCTTCCCTGTTACTCTGCTGAGTCCATGACAGACTGTTCATGTGAGATTCTCTTCCTCCTTTCTTCCATCGCTGCTGTTGGGCCTGATTCTCTGTGATCTTCCATCCTCCTTACGCTGCTCTGGGAGCCTAAAAGGTCGATAATCCCATCAGAAATTGCTCTGGTGGGATATTCTGGTGTAAGCGGATAGCAAAGAGCCAGCAGCACAATTCTGTGATGCCTCCTGAGCAGCCACTGACATAGAGAGTCTGGCCAGTGTCACTGCCCTCATGTTTTTCAGAGCTGTAGAGCAGCCTCCCAGGGGGGTGAATATAGATTAAGGCAGCCTGAGCCTGTATGGCTTACCCCAAGGAACAAACTGTCCCCAAGGGCCTAAGAATTAGAGCCACTTTTTGGCCTTTCACCCTATCCTTGCACTGACTGTAACTTAGTAGAATGGAGAATCAGGGCTTCTGACTCTTCTATAGACTAGGTGGGAAATGGAAAAATTAGAGAGGGAATTGGGGGGACAGAGAGGCCATAGTCTTCCTCCTTTAATTCTCCAGGGTACATTACTTTCTTTCTGTATGATAGCTCTTCGGTACCATTAAGCACTTGATGGCACGTTGAAATAAACGCAGTGGTTTAAAATTTCAGATGCAGCATGATACAATTGATTTGTCAATGGACTCTTTTTTTTCTCCCCAAGTCAGTAGAAACTGAGCAATAATTACCTTAATTAAGATTTGCATAATTGTGATTACTAACTTCCAAGAGAACTGTTGTGGTAACAGTATAAAAGCTTATCTGACAGCCATTAATTTGTTTCCTTTCTGATTTAATTTTTTTAAATCACAACAAGCAGTAAACAGGATATGTCTAGTTGATTGATTAATTAATCATATTAAGTAGCTGTGGACTGAAGTGATTAAGAAAAGTTTGAGCACCTGCACAAGAAAGGTTTCTCATTTGGAGGGCCACAAGAAGGGTCGGTGTTTTGAATGCTCTCGACAGCTCAGAAAACGCACTGTGGATCATTTCCAGAGGGGTAGCCATGTTAGTCTGTATACAGCAAAAACAGTGAGAGTCCTGTAGCACTTTAAAGACTAACAAATTTAATTTCTGCAGGCATAAGCTTTCATGGGCTGCAACCCACTTCGTCAGATGCAAGGAATAGAAGTCAGATAGGGGGTATATACATATACATATACATCCAAGGGTAAGGAGCAACAATGGGGAGGGTAGGTATTAGCAAAGTCCATTTAGTTAGAGTAGATCATCTAACTGAATGGACTTTGCTAACACCTATCCTCTCCATTGTTGTTCTTTGCCCTTGAATCTATCTATCTGATTTCTATTCCTTGCATCTGACGAAGTGGGTTGCAACCCAAGAAAGCTTATACCTGCAGAAATTAAATTTGTTAGTCTTTAAAGTGCAACACGATTCTCGTTGTTTTTATTGTGGATCATGTTATCAAGTTGGAATCTCTCCCTCCTGCCCTGTGTTTTTTCAGGGCTGGTCACTGACAGCCAGATTCCGATGCCCTTACTCACCACAAATAGCACTCCATGAACAGTGCTGCCAACATCAATTGGACTAGATGCTTAGTCAGTTACTACTCAGCATGAGCAAAGAGATCAGATTTTGGCCCCAAATATCATTCCCGCCAGGGGCCTACACAAGGGGGGGCAAGGGGTCCCCCCCCAGTAATCGTTGGGGGCACAGAACTCCTTTCAGGCTGCAGAGGGCTGGGGGAGGAGAGCAAGTTCCTGCTGGGCGCAGGGTGAGGGGAAGGAAGAGCGGGCTCCTGCCAGGGCAGTGGAGAGGGGGAGGGAAAAGCGAGCTCCCCCCAAAAAGGGTCAAAGTTAAATTTCTGCACATCCCTGATTCCCATCAATGTCGTAGCTTAACTGATCCTGATCATCTGCAGGGTCGGGGCCTAGACCACACCTGGACCGAAATTAATGCACCATGATTTTGTCCTGGGCATAATGAGGGTTTTGAAATATTTGTGTATGACCGAAACGACATTAAGAAAGGAGAAGTCGATATTGAAAAAGCAGCAAAATGGCACTTTTGGGTCCTTTAAAATAAGGCCAACAGACAAGAGAGGCAATTGAGAATCAGAATCCAAGGCCACGTCTACACGACAAGCTAGGGGTGTGATTCCCCCGCTTGTGCACAAATACTTGCACTAGCTCAATGAGAGCGTAGCTGCGGTTGTGCAGGTACCAGCAGCAGAAGAGGCACAGTTTAGCCGTGCCAAGTACGTACCTTCCAGTTTCAGGCAGACTGGTGCTCAGCACAGCTTAGCAGTGACTCTACAGCCGCCAGCTCTGCTACTATGGCTACACTGCCGTTCACACTAAGTGAGAGCCAGTGCAAGGATGCATACACAAGCAGGGGAATCATATCTCTGGGTCCTAGTGTAGACATAGCCCAATATACCAGGAGGTGGAAAGATCTGTGTGGAGAGGAAGGAGGGGAGTTTTTAGATAGAACACACTCTGAAATCTTGGATTTGGTGATTTTTATTTTGTTTTGATGTCTGAGGCCTGCTAGGGTGGTGGTGGAGAAAGAGGTAGATGGGTAGGTAGCAGGCAGAAGGGAGAGTCTTGAATCTGAGTATCACAGAACTCAATCTCAAAATGTCCAAAATGAAGGACCCCTTTCCCTGAGTCAATGTCTTACAAGATAGGCAGTTATTTCATTTCCTCAACCCAGCCAGGTAATTAGAGGAGCACTTATTCACATTGCTACTCTGACTGGTATAACTAGAGTACCATGCTACTGAAGAACAACTCCTAGGCCTAAGGAACTGTTAACAGACCAAGACCATAGCCAGGGCTATTAGAGAGCTCTCAGCTAACCAGACGTTATCAAAAGAAAACCTAAAAATAACGGTAGGACTATTTCCTTGAAGTTTGTCCACTTTTAGGTACATGATGTTCCTCTCTGTTCATATTTCTATGTCTGTTCCCCTCCGCATCAGCCTTTTCCAGCTGCCTGCTATTTATCTTATTTCTCTTTTATGTTTGTGCCCAACTCTTCTGTATTTCATTCAGATGTCTGCCCTTTATGCTTTTCTTGTACCTTATTTTCCTTTACCACTTAACTCTAACAGGGTAGTGCATCACCAAAGAAATCGTCATAATTTTGGCAGCACTCTACTTTTTAACTCCCATGGTACCAACTTTTTTCTTTTCTCTAGGACTGTTCATTCTCAGGTATTTTTACAGAGCAATCTGCAGTCACGTTTTAGAAGGCACTTTTCTTTCTAGTCCCAATATATTAAATTTCTGACCTTTTTTTTAAGATAAAAGTCATCAAACGTGTAATATTCTTTCCATTAATTTTCATATTTGTCAAGAAAAGAAAATATTTGTTTCCTCAGCCAGGGCCCATATGTATTTGAAACTGCGCTTTCCTTACTCTTTGCTAACAAGCTGAAAATAGCAGAGAATGGATGAAAGAAGATGAATTAAAACAAAGGAGTTAGGAGCATCAATTGATGAAAATGCAACATTTTATAGAATTCTAAAAGTCAGATGTACAGTTTGGATGAGCCCCAAGAAAGGAATAAGTCAAAATAACTGTGATATGGACCAGAGAGATTCCAGGATGGGTTCAATTCTTTTGATGAATGTATGGACTAGATGAGCCCCAAGGCGGGTGTAAATCATGTGACTATTCTATATACTCCACCACTCTGACATATAAGAAATAGAGCTTTACAATACATAGGAGTCATTTGCAATTGGGCAATACACACTATTTATTGCTGCTTTTGATTTGGTTCCTATGGCTTTCCACCTATGATATATGTTGGAATTAGCCAAATTTTGAATAGCAAAACTCAGCAAATATGACAGAATTTCTTCCCTGGTTTGGAGACAAAACCACTGAGACTTGCCCAGATTCCACTCAAAACCACAAATCTCTGTCGAAAGTGTGAAACCTGGCCCAGATTCCCTACAACCTAGATTTGTCTAAACGTATAGGAACCTCAGAAAGCCTTTCACTGAACTTGACCAAAGCTTTGGATTTGCAATAAACCTGGAACACCATGTCATTCTGAAAGTTTTGCACAGCTCTGATTAGAGCATACTAGGGAACAGCAGCTTCAATAATGAACAATATTAACAGCAGCTTTGTTAATGGAAAAATCATTGTTTCATTGGATTTCATTTAATTAACATATACGGCCAGATCCTTGCTGTTGTAAATCGACATGGCTTCATGGTCTTTAATGAAGCAGTGTCGATTTACACCAGCTGGGGATCTGGTCTATAGTTCATACTCAGCCCATGCCTTTATGAAACTACTTCTCGAACTTCCCAGCTGTTTATTGTGGAAATCGTATTAGAAATCATCCAGAGTCAGGATTTTTTCCACCTTTCCCACTCAAGTGTTATTTGGTGTTTACTGGGCCCGACATACCATGAGAACATTTTTTTTCTCTTAGCATTTTGGAATTTGCACTTCTAACCTTAGTCCCGTTCTATTTTTGAGCCAGTTTGCCCAAAGAGCTAGAGCATGTGCCCAGGAAAAATGGGCATGGGCAGACCCCTAGTATCCAGTAAAGGGATCACTAGAATTACACAGTGGATGGAATCCTTGCCTCATTGAGGTCAATGGCAAAATTTCCATTAATTTTAATGGGCTCAGAACTTCACCCACTATCTAGAATAGGGTGAAAGTGGATCGTACAGGAGACTGAGAGCCAGAGCTCCTGGGGCCAGACTCAGTGCTGGCGTAAGTCGATTGCAATCTATTAACTGGGAGCCATATGCTCTGCTTGTGTAAATGAGTGCTGCTCCATGGTCCATATTCATGGCAATTATTCATGAGCCAGTATGAACCCAACCTCTGTTTTTAGAAGTAGACTGAGCAAAATTTCATCAGAAGTCACTAAATGCCAACATGAGCAGAATCCCAAGATGTCATTCCGATTCTAAATCTACAGACCTGGAAACATCAGCTCCATGGTTGCAGTCTCTGTAGTACAACACGCCTAGTACAAAGGCAGATGTAGTCCCTGCTCCTGAAAATACTTAGGCTTGTGCTTCCCTTCAATCTTGATGTCCCCTTCCCCACCCATTAGTCCCATTGGCTTCAGCGGAGCAGCTGGCGTAAATTGCCATAGCTCCAGGAAGGCAAGGGGACAAGGAGCACGATGCCCAGAGAAGTGAATAAGAATAATAAAATAATTTCATCTGGTTTGCCATTGCCTTGCACTTTGCATAGTCACTTACACCTGGGTGAAGTGGGTGTAAAATGTTCCCATTCAGAACTGGTGTTGTTTTACACCCACTTGAGTAGGGAGATGCAGAAACCAGACCATGAAGTATTTAATAATCCCATTGTAAATACAGGGGAGCAATAGCATCTGCAGAGGAACCAATCTGTTGATTAGGATTTATCTGCTACAGAAGAATGCTCTTGTCCCTATTTGCAAGCAATCCTTTATAAAGCCGTTGTTCAAACATTACTAAAGGAGGTGAGCTCTACAATGGCTTCCCCCAAGACTTTGAAAAACTCAGATTGAAAGGAAATGAAAGGGTCCATTGAAGAAATTTTTTCCAAAGACTTGAAAGGTAACTAGAGCATCTAGAAAGCAGGGGTGCGTGGGGATATATAGCAAAGTCTTCCTGAGAAATGTCAAGGGTAATAAAATTTCTAATTAGGAGCCTATCTCCCTTTCAAAAGATTTAGCAGAGTCAAAGTTGTTAGATGCTGGAGCTGTGGCCCAAGAGGCTGCCTGAAGATTCACAAGGGAAATAAACCAGTTCAGTAAGGTCTAGTCCTTGGCCCACAATGTCTACTACATCAAATACACGGATCACAGTTGGAACAGCCAGGTACTAAAAGTGAGGCTTAGATTGGCTGCCTCAAGGATTTAACATGGCAATTGCCACTGGCAAAAAAAAAAAATGTGTCTGTAAGAGCAGAGCAAGTAACAAAAGCCACCTTTAGTCTTTTCACTTATTTGAACTTCTAAAGGTTACCTTAGTAAAAAAAAGGAAGGTCTGAATGCTTTCAGCTACTTCTTGTTCCCAAAGACACCACTTTTTGTCCTGATGTTCAGAACGTGTATCTTTGTAACTGACCTTGTATCTAGTTCTCTGTGAAACAGTATAGAGGTGTGGAGTTATAACTAAGGCCTACTTGAATCACAGGATGATTGTCAAATAATTACAGCTGAGTTGAGGACAAGACATGGAAAATCGTGGAAAAATTATAATGGACTTTTATTAATTGCAGTAATTTGGAAAAGCAGGCACCCTGGGAGTGACAGCTGGAGCCCACCATGTGTAGGGCTGACACTGGGGATGACTGTTAAAGTGTAACATACCATACACCTGAATTCAACATCAAAATTGCAGCGGAAACCTAATATTGGAATTTCTGTAATATTGCAAATTAAGTAGTGCCTCAGTTATAATATTATTTAATTAATGATAATATTTCCCCTTTTAAGTAAGACTTCACTGTCAACTCAGTGTTAGCATAGCCTGGTAACCAATGGTCAATATATGTTGGCAAACCACTATGTCACTCCTCTGGTGGCCCCATCAGTTTCTGGTCAATTTAAATTTTCATATGAAAAAAATGAAGCGAAGAAAACCTTCAGAATGGGAACCATAGCAGTGCTGTCATACTGAGGCCGCAGACCAGCAGAGAGAAACAATAACTCAACGAGAAGCATGAAGCCACTCCACACTTCTCAGTGGAGTGTTCACTCTGAAGTCCTATGGTGCCAATGGAGATGTTGATGTGAACTGTCAGTGGTAATAATTTCAGCAAGAACATTCAGCCATTCAGGGAATTTGAGAGCGCCTTGAAATTATGCACAATTTTTTAATAGTGACCCATGGTTGTTTTTTTTCCAACCTGCCACTCTGTTAATACCAAAGCTTAGCAATCAGCCACCATGCTGCTTAGTCACCAGAATGAGTGATTAGTGAAATTCTCCAGATAGGTTTTCATAGTAACAGTTTAATTTCAGGGGTTTGTTTTTCCTGTATGGATTACATTTTACTTGTGATTGCTCAGTTGAGACAGCAGAGATCAGGGACATTTGCAGGTTGGAGGAAATTTTTTTTGTAGGCTCCAGTCTGAGGCTAGAAAGTTTTGTTTTCTAAATGTAGTACTTTTAAAAATTCTTCCATGATACAATGGGTCAAATCCATTCCTGAAGTAAGCCGACTTAAGTCACAGGAATGATGTTTGCATCTCTCTTTGGTGATTCCTTCAACTGAAAAAGGAAAATTAAATTAGGTGTGGACAGGTAGTAGGGGTTGTTTCAAAACCTAAATGTTTCCTCAAGTACTTCAAACCCACTCAAGTGTGGCTTATTCTGAAACTGTGAAATGCAAGTATTTGCTACTTGTTTGGAAACAAGGGACTCAAGGTGACCCAAGGAGTAATTAATGCACTGGGCTAACAATATTTCATGAGGAGTTATGTAGTAAACAACTTGGCAAATCACACCGTGTCACCAGTCACCGTCTTAAAAAAAGTCACTGCTTTAACATTTCAAATTTTAAGTGACTCTGTACCTACAAGCCACCGATTCCAAGTTCAAAACAGGATGTATCTCCACTGTTAAAAATGGGTGATCCAAAAGAAAAAGACCTCTCGTGACATTCCTAAAACGTTAGGGAAGTGTTTTACGCTGCTTCTTAGAGTATAGGCAACACGCACATAGCCACTCTGACACACAGCTGCCAGAAGCATATCAGCCCTAACAATATTGTCAGCACAGTGTAAAGACCCATCCTAATCATGAGCCCTTCTTTCTCTTCCATGAGCTAGCTGAAGGGTTTTTGGTATTGCTCCTCCTCCTCTGCACCGTTCTTAAACTTAATTTTGTCTTGCTTATGGTTTCTGTCTGGGAATTAGTATTTATTATACATTATAGACATACTAGTGAAAGCAGAATGATAATGTTAGAGACACTCACAGATTTCCTCAGAAAATATCATCCTCAACTTCCCTTTGTATCTTAGTTAATGAGCCCCTCCATAAGCGTTTTTTAACTCTCTTTTGCTGGAGTGTCACTGGATTCTAAAACTATCAACATTTCAAATGGAGACCTTTCTTCTTCATCTTATTCTCCTTTAGTTATTGGAGCGTTACTGTTACTCAGGCAAAATTCACCTGCTCTAAGTCGCACCACTCTAGAGAAAATTAGAGATGGTGGCGTACGTGATCCTTCAGTGAGATGAGTCACACCGGCACTAAATAAAACACAACCAGAAATGAAATTACTGTGACTACGTGCCCACAGGTCTTCCAATTTGTCAAACGTGTCATCACTAAACAAAAGGAAATTTTGTTGGGTTTTCTGTTTTGCTTTAAGTGTAGGAGGAGACTGAGGGCAGGCTGGTTGGCTCTCGCTTCCTCGCAGGGGCTGATAATCAGTTATTAAGAGGAGAGATGGGATAGATGAACGAGAGAGGAATTGTCTACAAATAAAATATCTTGACTAACCATTTTGTGTGAACTTCAGATTACCTAATAAGGAGTCGGAGCCTTACTGTTCTTCAGTGTGTAGGACATCAGTTGCTACTGAGACTTGCTTTCACTGGACCAAGTTCTTCAGCAAGAATTAGAAAAATGGCCGCTTCAAAGTGTATTTTCACCTGCTAAGGGAAAAGCAAATCACCTACTCTCAGTTTTTCCTCAGAATCTAGCCTGACTGCAAGCGAGTTCCTTATGATGGCCATCCTGCAGAAAATGGCAAGCTTCTCTGATAGTTATAACTGAAGATGAATATTATCTCTATTCCTTTGCAGCTCAGATGGTGGCAACAGACATACATTTCTTCTCTTAAATTATACTTTTAAATCAAGATGAGTGAGACAGCTGCAAACTGCCTAAGCTCCTTGCAGGTGGATAATACAAGCAATACAATCCTACTCTTGTCTATGCCATGGCCCCAAAATTTTAACACATTTAAATGTTAGACTGTAAACAGTTTGGGATGAGGGTTCTCTCTAATTAGCTGCTTTCTTGTGGTATCTAGCATATCTTTCTGGGGTGGTATAAATAAATAGTACATCATTATTATTCTATGATTATTTTTAAAATGACGTGGTAAAAAAATTCAAAACGCCTACATGACTTAGAAACCTATGTCATTTTCAAAAAGCAACTTAGGAGCCTAAGTATTACTGAAAGTCACTGGGACTCAGGCCTAAGTCAGCTAGGCACTTTATAAACTTTTGCCCCTAAAATGTTTCTCCAAATCTCTTTGATTTAGAACTCAAGCAAAAAAATCGAAAGAGAAGAGACACTCTCTTGACATTTCTCATGCTTCCTTGTTTCAGCGGGGTCAAAAATGCCATACACCAATTCTTGTCCCTTTCTGCATCACTTTAGCAGTGTAAAGGGAACAAAGACCTGGCTTGAAATCAGCAAGGAATAAAGTCAACATAGTCATCTGCTCCTGGTACTACTGGCATACAAGTATAGTGGAGTATTGTCGTAGAGTAATGTACAGGAAGTGTACTGGGCTGGTATAATGGGCCACAGGGGGCTGCTTGAACTGGCATAAGATAGTTGCCTAACTGCTGTGCTTACTTGTGCCAGCGACTAAAATGACCCCTGACTATCCCGAAGAGAAAGATGACAGAAAGACATCTACATTCCCATTCTCCTTGAATGCACTTAGGGTCTATGAGAATAGCCTCTCAATCTAAATTCCTGAGCTAGACCTCAGTGGACTTTGGAGACCAAATAGTTTCCTCTCACTTTCCAGTCACACCTGCGGTATGTTGAAAAGAACCCACAGAATTTGGCTTTTCATTCTCTCCTGAAATGATAAAAAACGGAATGTGTTCAGTTGCATTTTTTTTCTCCATGAGAGAAAATCAGTTTCTGCTCTATAGTTAGGAAAACTAAAACTTCGTGTTTCGTAACAGAAGCATAGGGCACTTATGGCTAAAAGCAGATAGGAGCCCACACTGCAAAGTTTGAGTCTGGACCTTAGCCCTTCCAAATTTTGGTGCTGCTTAGTGTACGGTTTGGGTTCAGTGAGTTAGAGATTGGATTTGAATATAAAGTTTGTCAGAGGCACTGGAGTGTTTGGATCCTGTGCTTTGTTTTGGACCAATCTCCTTTTAAACTGGTAAATTACCCCCTGGTGTGAGGTATTTTTTGGCCCTTTGAACTGTACATATCAGATCAGCAGTGTTCAGATTAGGGAGGCTTTATGGGCTTGGCTGGGGTTACAGTATGGGACTTGAAACACCTCCTAGGTTCCAGTTGCTTACTCTGTGATCTTCAGCAAACTGAGTTAAGCTCATAGAGCTAAGATAGAGGCCAGCTCTTATACAGCTGTGCAGTGGGGAAGAGGGAAGGGAGGAAGAAAGGCACTTCCCTATCCTTGTAGCCATATAAGGACTGGTCAGAACTGCTTAAATTAGGAGTTTAAATTTGGGAGCCAGCCTATGCTATTCTTGTCTGTTTCGGTTAAGGGAGAGTAGGCATTCCAATAGGGGTCTCTATAGCTTACATGGTTTACATATCTCCAGGAAGGTCTGATTCACCTCTCACTTGCACTAGTTTGACATCAGTGTAACTGAACTGACCTCTGTGGAGTTACTTTACACAGTGCGGGTGGAGAACTGGCTTGTGTGTATGGACTATATGTATCCCTGGGACTTCTGCGCAACAGAGTCTATCCTGGAGTGTGGCTAGGCACTCACAAACTATGGAGTCCTGCAGAGAGCAGCTTAAGCCTCTTCCTTCCCAGAGAACCACGCTGCCACAGTTCTAGCCAAAACCAACCCCATGATCATCTCCGTTACTTCTTTATGTTCTCACACTATAATGCCATCAGTGTTTTGTTAAGCACCCAGCTGTCGCGTCTTTGCTGGTTTAAGACAACTGCACTGCACAGTAATCTTTTTCCTCCCTTATGACACATTACACCATTACATCAAAAGTGATGCATCTTCAAAGGGCTCTGTTGTCAAATCTGTCCCTGCCTTTTAGTCTCTTTCCTTTTACAGAGGCAACTTGGGAGGCTGTGTCCTTTCTCTGGTTTTTCCTTCCTGCAAACCCCAGCCGCCATTTTATTCATTTTCTGTCTGACAAGAAATCCAGTCTGGCTCTCTCAGTTAATTTCCTGTATTTGATGCTATAACAAAGCAGAGGAACTCTGAGAAGCAGTCAGTCAGGCAATTCTCGCCTGCTCAAGTAAATTTTGCTTGGCATTTTCCTCTGCAGTTTCTTTCAGTGCCCATATGACCTCATTCCCCTGCAGAGCTCAGCATGAACAGCAGCTTATAGGAGCGGAATAACTACATTCATTCTGCCGCAGGAGCTCTCAATACTTGGTACTTTTTCTTTTAATGCTTCAGTGGGAAAATTGAGTGGAGGAAAAGAGACCAGAATTAAAAAAGAGTATCGTTTAGCATTCATGACTTGTGACCTATTGTTTATAACAATTTAGCACATGGAGAGTGACGAAGGACTGAGAGTACGTAAAAAAAGAATAATCCATGGTTATGGAAAGGGTCCAGTCAGATAGCTTCTGCAAGACCTATGCCCACTTTAGCTCAGTTCACACTAATGCAGGTTTAAAGTTATATACCATTTTACAGATAAACAGATAGTCACAATTCTCATTCTTTTACATTGAATTCAGTATGAATAGGCTTTGAAGGATTACATTTTTATCAGTAAACGTTGATTTCACTGTACATACAGAAACTGACCAAAAATATGGCCAATCGATAAAAATCAAAATTGACAGATAGGCAA
The DNA here is from genome assembly GCA_007922155.1 of Mesoclemmys tuberculata. Classification (NCBI taxonomy): domain Eukaryota; kingdom Metazoa; phylum Chordata; order Testudines; family Chelidae; genus Mesoclemmys; species Mesoclemmys tuberculata. The sequence goes on from ML675610.1 coordinate 4,800,909, forward strand.
GGTAAGAAAAATGCTGCTTGAAAACTTATTGGAATTTGATTTAAGGTTCTGCACTTGGTATATTTTGACATGTGATGCTGACAAATTGTGTTTAATAGTTCCAAAGCTTTAACTTTTAGAATCTGAGTGCAGACTGTCATTAAATAATTATTGTCAGACCCCATCATTGTGTGACCACCCATAATTTCCTGCAACTCTGAAAATTTAAATTGATAACAATAAAAAAATGCTTAAAAATAAACATTGATATTATTCTTGGAAATTATTTAAAAAAACCAAAAAAACAGTGAATTCTGCCAAGCCTAAAAATGAGACTATCAGGATCTTTATAAGAAAGAAGAGGTAATGAGGCTAGGCAGTAGCATTCTCCTGGCATAGAAAGGGGAATGGGAGAAAGAAAACATGGTCACACACACGTATCCCAAGATGATTTTCACTGTTCCACTAAAAGCACAGAGGTCCTCCCCCACCTCGGCTCAAAATCTGGCTATCAAGATGGTTTCCTATCTGGCATTGTGCAATTACTGTCTACCTGAGTTTTCCTGTCTGTAAAACGGGGTTGATCATTTTTATTTATGAAGATTAATTAGCTCCCGCTTGTAAGGCATTTTGAAGAAGGGAAGTTCTGCTAACTTGGCCTTTAAGCAACTAATCCTTTTCTAACTGTTGCACTTGCAATGATATAGAGGAAATGGGACTCCAGCTCATTGCTGTGGATCCATTTACGTATGGATGAGAACTCAGTCATTTTCCAAAACTCTCTTAACTGCCACACTGGAATGTGGTATCTATGATGAAACAGAGCCTGAGCTGATGTGAATTGGGGTAGCTCTACTGATGGAATTATGCTAAATTACACCAAATGAGGATCTGTCCCATTATGTCCATAATACGTTAAGCAATTATGGATTAAAATAGACTATGGACAATGTTACACTATCATATTCTTTTTTATACTTGCATATGTGTATAAGTGATATGTTTTTGCTTAGTCTGTGATACTTGAAATGTGCTCAGATCTGTTAATTCTGTATTACCCTACATCTCACAGTAGGTCTTTATAACTCCTGTCTCTAAATGAGGCAGAACTGCCTGGCCACAGGCAATGCATTTCAATATAAATGCAAAAGCTACCCTAGAGAAAATAGTTTATGCTCATCTATAAGATTGTGAAATTGATTAATTTCTCTGCTGTTTTCAAATTGGTGACTAAAGGTATAATGGTTTAAGACAGTGAATAGAGGGAATCTCAGAGCTGGGTTTAAACCAGTAAGACATTCTATTCTGTGTGTGCTTTAATCTGTTTTGAAGGCAGCGCATTTTCTAGTAAAGCCTAAGAATAGCGGATTTTTTTCTCTCTTTAGCAACAGAGAGTAAAATCTTTAAACCTCAGAAAAGTGTTAAAAGCCTGTTAATATACCAAACAATAAATAATTCTTCATTATGTTTACAAATGGGAAGACACACAAAGATGCACTGATCAGTAAGAATTCTGCTTTGGTTCACCACTGACTATTCATTTTATGGAATTCAGGCTAAAGGAAGTACCAGTTACTGAAACAAATTAGGCCCAGGATAAAAAAAAGAAGCAACGTGAAGTTTTATCTATCCCTTGAAACAGAGAAAGATGGAAAGGACAGAGGTCCACAAATGCCCTCTGTCCCTCTATAGTCACAGGAAATCAATCAAAAACTGCTCACACATGATCTTAACAGATGGTCCTTATTCTATGCTACACAGGAAGTCAAAGGGCGCCCGATATGCTAATATTCCTTCCTGATTTCAAATGTGTTGACTAGTTCAATTCTGAATAAGTGCGTGAACCACTACTTTGGCTAAACCAGAACCTTTAAGGTTCAAAAACATTTTGGTTAAAATCTCCTAGCTTTCATCCTGTCATGCCTCCATGTATCTTGCTACTAACCTTAAACTCAGTCTCCCTTCCCCTACAAGAACCCTCAAAATCCTACCAGCTATCCAAGGCCCCATACTTCCACACTTGTGTGAGTGAGCCCTCCAGACAGGCAGTTGATTTCCCACCATGATCACTGTACTTTAAGATCTTGTGCAGAATCCAGCTGAGCCACTACTTAGCACTTGCATCTCCACTTGACAACTGAACACGATGTAGCACTTGAGATTATATTAGAGTGAACTAGTCTGCATCACTAACTTTTGTTCTTCATCCATCAGTAGCCCATGGAACACTTCTTGATGGTCCGTGGGAAGCTGACTGGTCACATGATGTTGACTTCTTCTCCTTGTTTCTATCTACTAGAATGCATTAAAAGAAGGAAAATATTCATTAAGTACTGTCCTAATATCACTTTTCCTTGTAAGCAATTGAGACAATTGTCATAGGGACGATAATCAACTATCATGGGGATGCAATGGCCAGTGGGATGGGAAGTGCCCATGAGGCAATTACTCCATTAAAATATAGTCCACACTGTGCAAAAGTCTGAGAACCTCTGCATTAGATGACCTCATGGTATTAGCTAACACCAACTGAATGGAGCAGGAACAAGTAAATGCAATACATAGTAGAGCACTGGAGTTGAATGGGAGTTATAGGTCCTCTGTACCACTCAGAATTTGTCCCTGAGTTTCAGTGCAGTTAATAAGCTATTACAGAGACTTCAGTTAGTTGGCATAGGAAACTCTTCTAGAGTTGCAGATAATATTTTATCCTTTGCAACTGCTTCCTCAACTCTTGCACTCTGATGCTGTTTTGGAAGTAGGTTGGGGTTTTGCCAATTTGCATCAATAACAATTTTAGTATCTCATCATATACAATAAATCCTAAACTCTTGCTGCGTAAAGATTTCAGAGATTCCTGCTGGGTGCTAGCTTAATGCAAGACTTCATTAAGGCTGGATTTGTCTGGTAGTTCAAGGGAAGAAAGAGATGTGGTGGTGATGGAGGAGAAAGAAGAAATGGAGATGAGGGGAGGCAAATTGGCCGCTAGCATAAGAAGCCAAAGTTCCAACCCAAAAGCAGCTTCCCCCAAACTTCCATGGAAGAAGGGAAGACATATGTGTGGACAGTGCTTGTAGTATATAGAAGCAGCAGGGGAGCTCTTGCCGCACTAGCCAGGTCAGAGAGGAGGGAGTTGTAAGGGAATATTGCTCCCCCAAGGTTAGCCAGGGAGAGAAAGGGGAGTTCTCCCTTATTTTAGCCCCCAGCTGTGGAGGCCCCTTGCTTTAGCATTGCTGCTGAGCCTCACTGGCCTGCTACAGCTCCTGAACAACATGGCCGCTATCCTGCCTCACATATCCCTCCTCAAGAGTGATTTTTCAAACCACAGAGGGGGAAAGAATGTAAGTCCCTGCAGAGTCTATCTTCAGTAACTTGCAACACCTTTCCCCCCATTTATTTATTTATTTGGGGGGGAGCTGGAAGAAAGAGAAGGACAGACTCCAGTAGAGACTGGCTGGTCCCCTCTCAAATCCATGGAGCCAGGTTCCTTGGAGAAGGGCTTTTGCAGGATGAGAGAGACTATGTTGCAAAGGTGGCACCAGCCAGGGTCCAGGAGGCACAGGCTCTGGAAGCAGAGGTGAGAGGGAGGGCACGGGTGCCCATAATGAGATCTGAATGTTAATGGTTTATAAAGAAAGGCCAATCCCATCAGAATGATTCCTGATCTGAACAAATTCATACTATGTATTTGTAGCGACTGTCTTTAACTTTCCTCACACTCCATGTTCCATCATCTGCATTTCTCCACACACAGGTGGCTTAGAATCTTTTGACCCTACATCTGCCTCGCTTGCATAGCTTGACAAAAGGAAAAGAAAGTCTTGTTGCTCAGTGAATGAATCAAGAGTGATTCAAGGTTGTGTCCCTTAGTGCCAAAGAGAAAGAACTACAGAAGGCACAAAACTGAGAGCAGAAACCCATTTTTTGTTCTCCTGCAATATGTAAGTCAATACCTCAGTTGTTATGAAATAGGACTGATGTAGTATGTCTTTATGAGCCTAATCTTTCAAAATCTGGCTCTAATAGCTCAAGTTGTAGAGTATCCGTTTTTAATTCTGAAAGCTCTTTGTTTCATTCCCCAATCACAATCAAGATGGTAGTAGTCACAAAAGTGGGATCTCATCCCACATTCAAGCTTAGGACTTCACAATTCCTTTTATAAATAAAAATATGATATTTATTAACTGCCATCCCTACAAAAATCAGCCCAGGATCTGGAAATCATACTGGGATTTAGGGGTAGGCACCATTCCTCCTTGCACACCTGTCACTAACAGAAAAAGCTGTCTAGGCCAATTACGGCCTTCAGTGACACCCGCACAATTTGCCATTAGCACTCATTGAGTTTCCTTGAGTGGAATGGTTTGGAACTTAATGAGTGATTCTGATAAACAAAAACTACAACTGTCTCTCTCGTAGCACTACTGGGTCTATAGGTTTAACCAGAGTAACAGACAGTGAACAGTTATTTTTGTCACTGACGTGAGATAATCTGACTCTCAATACTCACTGAGGGGAGCAGATCTGTCCAATAACAAGGTGCCATTTTCAGAGTTACTTTTCAGAATAGTACCATCCTTTCCTCCTTGTAATTGCTTTCTTATTCATATCAAACAAAAACTTCTAACAGGCCAAATTTTTCAATTTCTAATATCTTATCCTTTGAAAGGAAGACCAGGCTTGTTGATCAGATACTGGACCAGGTTCTGGAAGACGAAGGTTCAATTTTCAGCTCTGACAAAGGCTTCCTATATGACCTTGGGCAAGTCAAAAAGGGTATCTCTACACTGCATTTTAAAACCAGTTTGAGCTCGGGCTCTGAAACCCATGGAACGGGATGTGTTTCAGAACCCCAGCTCCAGCTAGAACAACTGTGTCTACACTATTGTTTTTAGCGCCATAGGGCAAGCCTGTGTCTGCAGACCTGGGCTGTAAGATTTGTGGCAGCGGGTTTTAAAACATAGTGTAGACATACCCTTAATCTCTGCCTAAGTAACTCATCTGCAAAACAGAGCTAAAATACTGCTTTTCTCTGACCCTTCGTGCATGTAGTCTATTTGGTCTGTAAGTTTTTCAGGGCAGAAACCCTCTCTTTCTATCTGTTTGTACAGTATCTGGGCACAGCAGGTCATTAATCTCAGTTGGGGCCTCTACATGCTGCTGTAATAAAAAGAATAGAGTAGTTGAAAAACGGGGAGGGAGCAGAATTCCATTTAAAATTTGTGGTTTTCTTTTTTTTTAAATACAAAATTTTCCTGAAGTTTTTGAAAAATTTTGAAATTTGGGGGATTTGATCCAGCTCTACATCTGGTCAAAAATCAGGGTGAATATTTCACACAAAAATTATTCGAAAAGGTCATCCTTGTTTTTTGTTGTTGAAAAATTTAAATTTAGCAATTTGACTACCTGAAATTCAAATAATAAAATAATAATAATGATATGAGAATAGTGCATAATTTGAGCAGTAAAGGCTGACTGACAATATTCCTTCTTTTGCACAGTATAGCTTTGTCAGGTTACAAACCAACTCCAGAACCAGCCAGCGTATAGTAACATAACAGTGGAAGCTAACCCACCTTTGTGATAGTTTGTCAGAAACTTGAGAAGACTGATTCTGCAGTCCACCACCTTCTCTTGCACTGTCTGGTTACAGAAACTAACAGCCCCTTCAACAACAGAGAGAAAGAAAATGAGCAATGGGGTTCCACAACTCATCTCAAATTTATTTTGTTGACTTTCTTCCATTTCTTTTCATGAAATCTGTGACAAGCAGCAGCAGCAATAAGATTTCATTCCTTGGACTCTTTCTTTCCAGGCTAACCTAAGAGCTTGCTTTTTCATGGATAGATGCACAGCTTGACTGCAGGAGAGATTCATGATCTAACATTTCCAACTAGGATATTAAATTTCATGTACTTTCTAATATTCAGTTAATAATACTCCAATTAGAAATCCCCCAAGAACCAGTTTGTGACAGCCTTACCTCATGCTGAGTAGGATATTGAGTCCACAAGTAACCCCATTTACTACTTGTGGAGTAAAGACTGAGAGAGTAAGTTCAGGCAGTAGAGCATCTTTAGAATAGGGGATTGTGGGTGGCCAAGACAGTGGCTTTCAAGCCTAATCTACATATCCAGCATAATTAGCACATGTTTCCAAAGGACATGTCTGAAGGTTGTGGAGGGGAGCCACGGTGACTAATAATATTAAATACATTGATTTTTTCATGTTATGCAAAGAACTTTTTGCCCACCTACGGTGACATCCGGCCTCTGTTGAAGTCAATGGCAAAAATCTCTTTGATTTCAATAGGGCCAGGATTTCACCCCTAGTGAACAGAGCCTTGCACAGATATAAAATTTGTGTTTTAATCCAATCTACAGTCCACAAAAATGGTCTGCAGATATAAAGCGGATATCCACAGGTCTTTGTCAATGTGGGAGATTTGGCCATGGGAGAGCACAGTATCCGTAGCATGCTAGCAATAGTTGCCCAGGCAGTCAGAGTATTCTCCGGCATGATGCTTGTCAGAGCTTTGGACAGTGGTATCGACACATCAATGGTTTATTTTTAATTATGGAAGGAAATAGAACCACAATCAACATAACTGACATTTCAAAGAATTTGCACCTTAAGTCAGCTTCAAAACCAGTCTTTCTTCTGTATGTCTCCTTCTGCCCTGACAAATAAGATTCTATAAGCCAGATTCTTAGAGGTATTTAGCAACCTAAAGATGCAGACAGGATCCTAGTGGGATTTTCAAAACCATGTGGGCACTAACTCTCATTGAAATCTATGGTGCTTTTGAAATCCCACCAGGCAGCTCTCAGCATCTTCGAGTGCCTAAATACCTTCACAATCTGTCTGTGTGTGGGTGTGTTTTGAGGGAAAGAGAAATGACAGTTTGATGAGCTACAAGGCTGGATACTCCAGTGTAAATCAGGAGTAACTCCACTGAAACAAATAGCTGTGCTTTGGCCTGAGATCAGAATGAGACTCAAAGACTCCAAAAGAGACCTATGTTTTTTATCTCACAGGAGAAATAAATAATTAAACCAAAGGCTAATAAAAACACTTGGACAGTGAGTTGTAGTGCCTAGTAGCAACCCACCCGACTTGGGTATGAAATACTGTGTAAATCACATTAACGTTATTCCACCAATGCAGAGTCTAAATGTTATTGCTGGGAAAGGCAAAAAATAAATCTCTAACCTCTGAAGAATAAACAAATAGTTAGTTGGAAATGAACATGGAAGGTGTTTTAAGTAAATAATATTGAAAGAACAAGAAAAGAGCAAAGTAATGTGCTAGAAATTCCAGCTACAGGAGAAGAAATATACATCTGTCTTTTCGTGAAATGTATGCAGACTTAAATCCAAGCACTGTGCAGAATTTAAATAGGGTCTGTCACTTCTCATTGGATATTACTAAAGGAGTCACTTCATTGCCTTATTGAACAGTGTTACACTTCTTTAACTGTTGTGTTTTGAGCTAATGGTATAAAATAATCTAGAAGGGAAAAGGAATTTATTTTATCTACTACAACAGGAATACCCATAGTGCACTTGAGAGGGTCACATATCAGCCCATTGTCTGATCCCTGGTCTGGACTAATCCAGGCTCAGAAGGTAGGGATGGGAAGGATGTGAGAAGGCAATTTTACACAACCTTTGTACTCCCCCCAGTGCTTGATGCCTTGGTGCAAATGAAAGCAGCCTGAGTGCTGTGGTTGTTTGTGCCAGCTGGGAACTGCCCCCATGGAGATTGTTAAACTGGATAGGGATCACTGGAATGCAGCAGCAGGGACCTGGGGATAGGCCGCCCTGTTCATTAATCAGACCTAAGTGGGAATGGATTAGGTGATTGCTATAAAGGGCTGAGAGAGAGACAGATGAGCTCCTGCATAGTAGGCCCTGAAGCGCGGCAATTGAAGGGAAGGATATGTCCTCCTTTAATCACACAGAGAGGCAAGGGGGAAACCTGTGTCAGCTGTAGCCCAAGGCAAACAGGGAAAATGTTTTTCTTTAATGTTTTGCCTGTGGTTTATGTTTAAAGAATAAACCTGTGCCTGGAAAGGGACTTGGGCCTGGGAAGGACAGGAGATCCACCTTGAGTAGAGCAAACTGAGGCAACAGCTAGCGTAAAGCCAGATTGGGTAGGTGGCATTGCTATAGGCTGTATCTGCAAAGTGAAGACAAAGCTGATTAAGAGTAGGTTTTAATTATTGCTAAATTTTCACCTGAAATTTCTGTTCCTCTGTCAAGGAAGAAAGAAAGAGTTAAAGCGAATATTACGCTCAAGTGCATTTGTCTTTTAACTTAAATATATATACAAAACTATGGTATGCTCTTCTTGCCCCAGTGTCTGCCTACTCTGACCTCATGTTACATATTACCAACAACTTTTAATAGCAACTAATGTGTTCTTCTTGGATCAGAAGAACTGGGTGGAAACAGCTGGCAATTATGGGGCTTATAACATCCAACTCTATGGTATAAGTATATTTTTAAACACTTTTTACATTGCCCTGGTGACCTGTAATTTCATCTTTTTACAACTAACTGTCCAAAGCATAAAATTGCTGATGGACATTTTAAATGGCACTTTGGACAGCTGCACACAAGATTTGTGGAAAGTAAATTTTCCAAGGTAAGGTGAACTTAGTTCCTAAACTGCTAAAAGGAAGGAAATATGTAAGGAACTGAACTCGATGTTTCAGGGGGCCTTTTCCTACACAGTTGGAGACCTTCCTTCAGCCTGTTAAGTACATGAATAAATGCTTGTCACTCTGTTTGCATGGAGAGGAGAAATGACCAACTTTGAGCAGTAGAGGGGTCAAATATTTTCAATATTACTGTTGAGAATCAAATAAAATGGAGGAGGGCTTTTCATGGAAGGATGCAATAGGGTTTTGGCATGGCGAACAGTGGTTTGGGGAAGCTTCTGAAAGAGGGGTCAGAAGATTTGGTGCTAAGAGGGGATTCAGATATTCGTTTTTAGTGGGAAGGTTTGGCAGCAGGGAAGGGAGGAGTTGTTGGGGAAAATTTTTTACAAGGTAAATGTTTTATTGCCTGCAGTTAGATTCGCAAATCCTTATTACTGGAGGGCCCCCTTATTTCTAGAGTCACTCCATCTTCTTTCTGCTTATTCTGCTTCCATATTCCTCCACTACCCATATCGTTTCTTTGCCTTTCACCTACAGTATCACCCCTTCTTATCATAAAAAAAATAATTTGAGACTTATCTGCTGTCTCTCTTCTGGATCTGGACACTGACTGCACTTTCCTATTAAGCTTGTGGAGAAGACTTCATCTTTGGCTCTTGCTTTAAACCACAATCTTCAAATTTGATATTGGTTCTGAATTTAGAGACATCTCCAAGGGTATTTCAACCAGTCATTCCTGACCTTCATCACTCATCAGCCCCAGTCCACTTATCTTACAGTTCTTTCAATTGTTAAAGCTGATGCCCGGATCATGTCTCATACCCTCTGTCATCTTCATCTATCTCAGATGCTCTACATCTGGATTTAGGTACTTAATTTGAGGATTTAGATTTTGGCTCATGTTCTTTGTTTGTTTTCTAGCTTACTCCATTGCATCTGAGTTTCTTTTTAAATAGCACTTAGGGTATTTTTACCCTATAGCTGAAATGCGTAATTTCCAGTGCAAGTAGATATGCCCATGTTAGCTCTGATCAAGCTAGTGCACTAAAAATAGAGCATAGCCATCATGTCAAGCTGTAAGAGGGGCTAGCCACCATGATTACAGTCCCATCTGAGATTGTAGGTACATAATTGGTCAACTAGCTCCTCCCACAGCTGTGGTTACACATCTATTTTTAGCATGCTAGCTTGATCAGAGCTAGTGCAATTATGTCTCCTTATGCTGGAAATTATACCTTCCAGCTTCAGTGTGGACATACTCTGTGGTGCACCCACAAAAGAGGAGATTTTTTTCATAGCCTCATGATCCAAAATCGTGATCAGAACAGGTTTCTGTTTAGCAAACTTTAAGCAGCTTGTCCCTAGATTGTTTGTTTGTTTTTCCTCAGTTGCCCTCACAGAACATCTCTGAATTTAAGGGAAGCACTACATTTATCACAGAAGTTAAAAAAAGGGTCTCTCTCTGTTGTCACTGTCACTCTTACATTGTTACAAATATCTTGGCTCCAAAGAATTCAGGCTGTGTAATAAACTCTAATAACTGCATCAGAAATGGAAATGCCTGTGATAAAGAAAAAGAAGGAATTGCTAAAGTTTTGCAGTTGCCTATTTGAAATACATGGGGATATCCTAATGTAGTTAGGCATGATTCTAATTTACAATAAGGCCATTTTATACCAGGCTGACATTGTAAAGGGTGTGAGTAACTTATATTTAAACTCATGTTAAGGCTCTTTTTCACTGCTAGAGCAGTCTAAGAAAGCCTAAGTGTAATTGAGAGTCAGGCCCAAAGAAATAGCCTATAGAATTGAGGAAAAGAAATATCGGTTTTCAGCTTTACTGTATTTGTTTTATTGCTGTGTGCATCTTGCTATACAGTGTTGTAGTATATGTGGAGGTTTGTCATGTAGATCAGGGAATAGCAGTGATAATAAAATGATGTAATAAAGTGTTTGATTGAATTGCTTTTATGGACAAAACGTCGGCCTCTGTGCTTGCGAGATTCACTGTACAGGGCAGTGGTAGAAAAGAAACTAAATATTAAACCATCTAAACACCGTTTGATTCCCATAGTCAAACCTGAAATGTAGACCACAGGCAGAATATCAAACAAAATATCTTTAGTACATTCACAAAACTGAGGCAAATGCCACATCCCAAATAGAACCATAAAAAAGAGGAAATAAAGCAGAAAAGGAGTATGTTGGTTATTTTAACAGCTGGATAGAAAAGACAGAAAAACAAGACAGTATTTTATATTGGCTTAAAGGGATACTGTCACGTTAAATCATGCAGGCACTGAACATCCTCTCTGCAAGCGTCTCATGCTCATCTACGTGTGAAAGTGGGAGGCAGAGCAGAACGCTGCTTCTGGGGCACTGGGGTTTCTTCCTGTGAGATGGGTGTGGGGCCAGGAGCTCTCTGTCTTTGATTGCAGCAAATGGTGAGAAATCGACCCATGGTGTACAAGATCATAGCACTAATCCCGAAGCTGTGGAGCCCAATGCATAGCTGCTGCTTCTTAGCATGTGCACAACATGCCTCAAGTATCTTATTTTCACAGTCAATGCCTAATCCAAAAAGCAGGCACTGGAATCCAACCTGTTACAAAAGATGTGTGTGTGTGTATATGTAAATAGCTAATTGATAGCGCTCGACAATAGGTACAACCAATAAAACTCCTTGTTGTGCACTGCAAATGGCTTCCTCTGTGCAGCTATTCAGCTCTTAACAGAATTCACAGCCACAAAGTTTGTTTCCTACTTCTTTTGTAATTCCTAGTAGCACTCAATGCAGTTTATGACCCCCTTATTCACACTGAGTAACTCTGCTTCCCAAGTGTTCTCACTGCAGTCAGTGGTGATACCTGAGAACTAAGGGACGTAGGGCATGAGAATCTATCAGATACTTGGGTAGCAAACACTGAAAGGGGATATTTACATTAAAAAATATATATTAGGAAAAAGGATTTCATTTTGTAAAATCCCCCCCCTCCTCACACGCATACACACACAATTAAAATAAATAAGAAACACGGCAGAAATAAAAAGGAGGTTGGAAAGGGGAAATTAAATGTTACTGTTTCCATTCAAATATCTTGCATAAGCAGACATGCCACTTTAATCAGATAAAAATCACCAGGGAACGCAGTAATTATTTGTTGCAATTACATCCTGACAACTATGAAAAGCTAAAATGTTACAGTGAAAATCTTGTTTGAATGGTTTAAACAATTGAAAAATATGATTTAACAGCCCAAATAGACTTAAGAAATTCTGGTTCCCATTGACATGAGGGAGATGTGCTCACATACTCTCTACATTTATTGAGAATTACCTTCAAATCCACCCCCAAGTGCATACCAACCGAATTATTAAAACCTATTAACACCTCCAGCACCTTGTATTAACCCATTGTGAACAGCAGATTTCATATGCTGTCTTTTCTAGCACAGCTAGTCCAAGAAGCTTAATTCACTTAAACTGTAGTAGGTCTTTGCCTTTAAGACCCTTAAAGAATGGTAGCAAACTAGCAAAGCCCCATTGTTGGGTCAATGTGAATGGAAGCCAGGCTTTTGGACACTGAGGAGAGGTATGGAGCTATTTGCTGACTCGACCAAGGAGTCAGACTAAGCAAGTCATTTCAGCTGTAACTCAGGGCTATAAAAGACTGAATGAATCTCTGAGGAAGGAAGAGTTAGAAGGATTTACCAGTGTTCTGATGAGGAAAGCCCTGTGGACTAGCTTGCTCAGGAATCAACTTCGACTAAGGTCCGATGGTGGCGGGGCATGGGATTAGTTTTTAAGCATTGTCCTTCCTCAGGTCTTTGTTACTTCAATTAAGAATTAAGGTAAATTTTGGAAAGCAGGAGTGAATTGAGGGCAATACCTTCTCGTGCATGCTGTGTTGAGGAGTATGACATGGAGAGTACCACCATTATCAATTCTCATGGTTCTGTTTATAGCATTAAGGTTTCTAGAAATCACAATCATGTAAATAACAATTAAATAATTATAACAACACTGGGGAGGGCAGGGAATTGTTGAAACATTATCTACTGATGGCAAATGATGACATTCCATCAAATGTGTCAGATTAAGTCTGATTTGTTCCCAAAGTTCAGGTGGGTAACCACAGCTTTTAAAGTTTTTCCCTTCTTTCTATTTCCTTGCATTTTCTGTATCTCTCCATCCACACTTTGTCTTTGCAACAAACAAGTTACTTCGTTCTTCCCAGTATTGCCTGTCTTAAGAATTAAAAACTATTGAGCCAGGCCCCCGTAATCAGGAGGTTGGCTTCAAAGTCATGAGGTTTGTTTGTTGGTTTGTTTTTGTTTTTTTTGAGAAAATGGGGTTTCTTTATTTGCCTTCTGTTTATCTTAAGGCTTTGGGGTACATGTTTTCAAACTTTTCTTCACCACCATGAGGGCTAGAAACTTACCTTTAAAAAATACCAACACTGCCATTCTCATGTAATCACCTGGCTCTGGGAGCTTTAAGATAAATACCAAATATCAGGAAATTCATGATAACATTGCAGGAATTGGCAATCCTACTTCTGCTCCTTGTCCCTGACTTCTCCACATTCCAGCACAAGCAGTCAACAACCAACTTATACCTGATGGTCCCAACTCTGCTTCTAACTTCTCAGCAATTCCCCTGCTGCATTTTGCAATCCTGTCTCTGGGTCCAAAGAACTCAGCTCTGTGAAATCTCACACTCTGAACCCAGCAAATGAAGTCAGGGCCAGATTAATCCTTGAGCTAATAGGGCTATAGCCTTAGGCCCGCCTATTTTTTGCCTTACTTTAGACCCTAATTTCTAGACCCTCCTAATTTTAGGTCCTACTATAGGCCCTCCATTCCATATTGAAGTAACAGCTGAACGAAAGTAGTGCAGGGTCATTGGGAAAAAAAATTTCTCATTAGATAATGCTTTGTACAAATTAATCTATCAAGATTGTGAATTCAATTTATGGTGGTTTTAATTTTGTCTTTGTGGGCTAAGAAAGTGTTTGTGGGCACAAGCAATTTGGAATTTGTACATAGTAGGTCAATATTTGACAATAGAAACCATGTTAAAGGAAGGAGGATGGCAGAAATTGAAGAAGGCCAAAGAAAGACGGCAAAGACAAGATGTAGTGCTGAAAGGTACTCCTTTTCTCCTAACGTTTTTTCCTCCTACTAAGTCTGATATTGAGGAAGTCCAGGCAAATATCTGCCCAAGTGAACCTGCTGTGCCTGATGAAAAGGAGCAGCCTCCAGTGACTTCTCTAGCTGCAGTCTCACCCCACTCCTCTGAAGACTTCCCCAGTGATAGTCATATGAAAATTTCCTTCTCCGACAATCCAGGTGAGTGAGACATGATTTCTCAAGATTTCATTGCATATTGGACTGAGAAGGGCCCACAGAAATACCAGAATCTAGATGCTGACTTTTCATTGACAAAGCAAGAGTACGCCAATCAGAATTGTTATCTGACCAAATCAACATTTGAATATGTGAAGCCTAACAAACAGATTGGCAAGCAAGAATAACTCATCTATTTACCTGCTAAGAAGAAAGTGTGCTGGTTTTATTGCCGCCTGTTTTCTGATACCAAAAAGCATGACATGTTCTGTGAAGGCTTCAATGACTGGAAAAATACTGCATATATTACCAGTCATTTAATGAGTGAGCAGCATACATTGTCAGTTAGCAGCTACCATGCCCGAAAGAAAGTTAGTGGCAGAATTGTTATCCAAATGGAAAACCAGTATTTGGAAACTCTTGCTCATTGGAAGAATGTTCTCAGACATGTAGCTGAAACCATAGTTTTTCTTGCTGCACGTGGTCTGCTATTCCGCAGCTCAAATAAGACTGTTGGATCAAAACACAATGGCAATTACCTTGGTGTTCTAGAGCTAATCACTAAGTGCAACCCTTTCTTAGCTCAGCACATCAATGAACACACAAATCATGGAAAAGTCCATACATCATATCTATCAAAGACTACTTGTGATGAATTCATTGCACCGTTGGCAAAGAAGATGCTATTAGCCATGGTAGATGAGATAAAAAATATGGGATATTTTTCAGTGTCCGTCGACTCAATACCGCATGTGTCAGATGTAGATCAGCTGACTGTCATCTTACGTTATGTGCTACCCAGCAGACCAATTGAGTGTTTCGTGATCTTCATAAACATCACTAGCCATACAGATGAGAAACTTGCCTACTTGATTTCCTCTCCAAAAATGGGATTGATATCCACCTTCATTGTGGCCAAAGCTATGACAATGCAAATAATATGAGTGGCAAATATTCAGGGATGCAGGCAAAGATAAAAGAGTGCAGCATTTTGGTTGATTATATACCATGTGCTGCACACTCACTCAACCTTGCTGGTCAGTCTGCCATGGACTGTTGTGTTGAAGCAGTTTCTTTTTTTGGATTTGTCCAAGAATTGTACAATATTTTTCTCTGAACCAGTCATTGGATGATTCTTAGAGACTGACTACCAAAGGGATGCCCAGTGCACAAATCACTAGCAGGGACATGGTGGAGTGCCAACACTGAAGCTGCAAATACAGTTGTTCTGGGATACCCCAACATCCCTAAAGTGCTAGAGAGCATCAAGGATGAAGAATCTCAAATATCAGCAACAAGAAAAGATGTGAAGATCCTGAGTGATGCAGTGCGCACTTTGGAAACTGGTAATTTGTATGAGGTCTGGAATGATTGGTTTCAGCCATTCAGCACGTGCGGTCTAAGCTTGCAAAGTGTTCAAATTGACCTTTCCACTGCTGTAAACCTAATGAGGAGTCTTGGAACTGTTCTTCAACAAATGCATTGACAAACTGAAGAGTTCATTAGAACATCAGATCGAGGCTTACGAAAATATTGACAAAACCTTTAGTGTGCAAACACATTTTTCACCTAACATTTCAAGTTCCAAAGTCAGTGAAGGTATCAAACTTCTGTGCCAGAAGTACCCAGACAATCTCCCAGTAGATTTTACTAAAGAATTTCTTCAATATGTTGAATTCACATCATTTTCAGATATAGAAAGAAAAGATGACAAAAGCAAATCTATTTGGATGTACCAAGTTATCACTGAATCCAATGTGATAGAATGTTTCCCAAATGTTGAAACTGCATTATGGCTATATTTGTCACTAATGATCACTAACTGTAGCAAAGAATGTTCCTTCACTCTTTTAATAAGGGTCAAAAATGTCCTCTGCTCCATCATGGCTCAGGAGCATCTCAGTGCTTTGTCCTTCGTGAGCATTGAAAATGAAATTGTCAGGTCTTTGAATTACGATGACATCATTCATGACTTTGTCACAGCTAAAGCTGGGGGGGAATGTGTTTGTTTGAAGAATTGAGTGTAGTGAGAGTAAAATAAATGTGCCAATTTTGCTAATTTTACATAAATAATACATAAATATGTATGTAAATAAATGTTTGATAACATCATAATTTTTTTGCAATATGTAATTAATACTTAGGCCCTTCCCTCCCATTAGCCTTAGAACCCTCATAATCTTAATCCGGTCCTGCATGAAGTCTGAATTCTGTGGCAGCCAGGGCCTAGCCAGTAGAAATAAGGGAGTCATTCCCCCTTCCTACAATTATTGCATTGCACAGCTGTGTAGATGCAAAATGGAGGGTGTTTTGCTTTCCTCTCTGAAAATGCCAAAGGAGAAGATACTCGGCTTCATGGTCCAACAGTCTGATTCAGTTTAGCAAATCCTATTTTCCTATAACTGCTTGGTCCCAAGAGAGGATCGTCAAAGCTAGTGAAGGAACTATATGAAGGAAAATGAAGCAGGGGCCTATCTGAAGGTGATACAAAGGGAAAGAGATAGTAGGGAGCTATTGTTTATTCTCAGAGAGAGGCAAAACCTATGGCATAAGCTTTAAATAAGCATGTGCTTATCATAACAGAGGAGATCCCATTAAAACATGTGACTTTAATAGTTGACTAATGGGAACATTGCTACTTTGGTAAAATAATAAGAGCTAAAATATTTGGTGCATTTGACTGATGCTCAAGAGATTGTTACTAACTGAAGTTGGGTCCTTAGACAAATTGCCATTGAGTACAAATTGCTTCTTCTTCACCTTTTGGCTAAGATTCAGTGTTCAATAACTTGTGTGTCTGTACTGGGGAGGGGAGTAGCCTTCCCTGATAGGGGAAAGGACTCAGTAATTGAAGAGGTACTCTCTTCTCCAACATCGATGGTCCCATGATCCTATAAGATGTACATGTGAATCACTCATCCTACACTTTTCACAAGGTGGCATCTTGAAGTGGAAAATATAAGCCTGTTGAATGCTTGCCGCTTCTAAAAATACAGAGACCCTGGAAAAATAATTCTAGATAAATGTGTCTGATACCTAGTTTCTCTCCTTCGCTCATTTCAGTCAGTGACAAGATGCAGACAGGTGTTCTCTGCTCTGTATAATACAGGAGGGCTGTTAATTTGATCCCCGTCATTCACATTTGGCCCACCTTTATATATGCTCTGGCTTCATTTGAGCTTAATGAGCTATTTTAAGCCGGGCAACCTTCTTTAAGGAATATATTTGGTCTTGTCATTGAGGTAATTTTGAGCACATTGGTCGGTATAACACGGGATCATCTGAATCAGAGTTCAGAACCTAAAGAGCTCGAATACTCAAGGGATACAGGCCAAATCCCAGTTTATTAGCACAAAAGAAAGAACTACAAGGGGGGATACAAAATCAGACTTAAGCTGAATCAGTTTAACCACTGGGCTATTGGCTATTCTGGAGTGGGTTACTCTCTTTCTCATGTTTTTTTTTTTTTTTCATGAAACAATTTTAGACATCTCATTCTCATTCCACTGTGGAATGACAAAACTTTTGAGGTTTGAAATTTATTTGGAAAACCGAATTCTTATTTTCCAACCAGGTATACTCCAGATGCCATTCTGAACAGAGATGAGAGAACTTAAAAAGTTTCAGAAGCTTGGTTCAACAAAGGCTATGAATCAAAATGTTTGATTTTGGTGGCTTTCTTGGTGTGGACGTATTATTAGGATGGAAGATCCACAAATTATGAAGCATGTTTATCAATGAATGCTGCTACACAGCCAGTGATCACATGGTTGCCAAAAGCTTCGGCAGCACAATAAGACGACCATGGATAGATGTAAACTGAATATACAGCCATACCTCCTTCAGGACCTCACTAGAGTCCACTCTGGGTGGCACTCAGTCTGCATGAAGGCTACATCCCTTTGGGATTTGCCATGATGTCTGATGATAACGAAGAATCAAAACTGGGCCAGATCAGAATTATTACCTCCTGCTTCTAGTTGGATTCAAAATGCCTCAAAGGCTTTCTTTTGTGATCAGTCAGCTCTTCTGGTCACAGCTGGACCCAAGATGTATAGGGACTTGTGAAGATGAAGGGAAAAGAGAAACAAAAAAAGAACGGAAGTTTTTCAAATCTCACAGTAGCTTCTGGGTCCTGACACTTGAGGCTAGTGTGGGAGGATTCGTATTTTATCAAAACTGACTTGCCCAGTAAAACATAAAACATAAAAATGTTATTTTTAACTTCTTGATGTTACTCAAATATACTGGGCCAAATTCTGCTCCCATATACCAGTGCAATCCCAGTAAATGCTGCCTACTGGAGGTTTTATTCTCAGCATTTTACCATTTTGTGTCCCTCATTCAGATATACTTTCCAGTCTCATCCCCTTTTGTTTTAGTTCTGTCTTTCTCTGGTATTGTATGTATTTCCTGTAAGCATTCCAGTATGTTTGCTCCTTCTAATGAGTTGCTTTTCTCCTTTGAACAACTTCTTCTTCATGTTGATTTTCTGAAGTACTTACCATTTATTGATGGCTAGTTAATTATAACCAGGCAATAGATCTTGTTAAACTCCCTGAAACAGCAGCAGTTGCTGACATTTTGTGTGTCTCGACACTATGATCTTTCACAGTCACAGATATTTTTTCAGGCAGGTAATACATGAATCTGCATTTAATGAAACAGAATGAGTCAAGGATTTTTATTCCTCTCTGCTGAAATCTCTGTGCATCAGCAAAAAGTCCTGATCACTTTCTATCCTTGCCTTTGTTTACTGGATGATTGATTTCCTGTATCCTCTCTCTTCTATAAGCAGGATATTTTGCCATACTATCAAAATACAAATCACATCAGTATTTCAGTGTCGTTCCCTTTACCCATCAAAATTATCCATTGCCCCTACCTGGACCTTAAAGGTGAAACATCTCTGGTTCTTCCACTTTTCATGATATATTATTAGCATATCCTTCTCTCCATTGGTACATGCACGCATAGGGGACTGGCTGCTGCCCATAGCCCCCTTAAATAGGAGGACCACAAATATTGGGGGTAGAAGGAATCCCTCCCTGCCTGGCCTGTAAAACAGTAGCAGAGCCATTCTGAGATTTCTGCTGCAGCCCTACAGTGTCATTTCTCAATACCCGCTTGTACAGGTAGGTTTTTGCCAGAATATCCACAATGATACAAATCCAGCCTTCTTCCCTGCCTGATACCACCCACAGCTTTGAGTGGCCATGAGCCCCCGTGACGCACAGTTCTGTGACATAGAGCTCCCCACATGCTACACCTCCTCTCCTCCCAACAATGTGGGCATGCCACTCAGAGCTTTCTGTAAGTCACAGAGAACAAGGCAAGATGTGTCCCCTGGTAAGGATACGTGCATATACTCATGTCCCACGGACCAGAAATTTGTCATCATCTGTGTTGTTGACTCCGTTATATCTCTCCTTTGACAACGTATCTCACTCTCCCCTCAAGATGATTTTGAGCTGTTTGCCTACATCCCAAACCCTCGAGAAGAGAGCAGCCACTGGCGCTGCAGAAAAAGCCTTGAACACACTTAAAATGATCATCAGTGTAAAACGGACATGGGCAATTTATGGCTCAGATTGTGAGGATGGGGAACAATGCAGAAATGTGGACACTGACATCAGACATTGCGTAAAAGCTTACTGAAATTCTGCTGGAACCCGACATATACTCTATTAGATGGAAGAACTGATTAAACCAAATATGAGATCATTAGGACAAATGGTGTACTTTGATATCAGCTGGGGTAGTCACTGTTGTTTGAAACAAGGTTAAAGTTCCCTGAGACAACGTAGCAGTATCAGGCATAGAGCATTACATTCACTTTAACAATCAGTAATTGAACCAGCAGTGTGCATGCTATATTCTCACCGTTTCTTGCACCCTTCCTGACTAAACTCAAGCCACAGGACATTTCAGTGAGGAAAAAATTGGCCCTTGCTATTGCATCATTTTCCCCTCCTATTGTGAGGGTGAGTCTGAATGGGAGGAAATGTATGTATTGTTTTACACTGTTGAGCCCAGACATATTTTATTGATCAAAGTAAGGAGAGCCAAACTTAGATTTTCATGAATGGGGAAAGCCTGGCTAATTCTGGGAAGGATGTGTTCAGTCTTCTAACCTTTAGGTTTTGTGTATGTTAGATTCTTTCTCTTGTTCTTGTCTTGAAATTGTGTTGAGCCTGTCATAATAACATAGTGTAAATGTTAACTTGCTGGAAACAAAAAGGTTAAACTCTCTGGACTTGATTCTCCACTGCCCTGCCCCTTGGGTAATCATCTACCCTGGAGCTAAGTGGGTGCAGAATACTAGCAGATCAAAATAGTAGTGTTTTATACCCACTTGGCACTGGCATAAATGCAGTGCAGGGCAATGCAATCAGGTTCCCTATATAGTGCACTATGCTTTCCTCCATAACATAGAGCCCCAATCTCCTCCCACTAAGATAAGAGGGAGTTTTCCAAAATATGTCAATTGGATCAAAACCAGGCCCATAGTCTGTATATATTAGATATGAGTGTGAGCAAATCAAATGGATTTAAAGATTGAGTGCACTCATTTGCTTCACACTCATCCCTAGTTTTGAACTTTGGGGAGGCTTGGGTCTGAATGCTAACATTGCATCTAGCACCTCGCTTGTAACAAGCTAAAGCTCTGGAACACAACCCACCCATCCAGAATTTTGGATCCAGAACCAGCTGGTGAAGCTCATATTCATCTGTAGTATTGGCATTACTTCTCTGAGACCTTTGTTTCTCTCCCCGTTCTCATTTCTACGTCTTTCCCACTGTGATTCTGGGCTTTATAGACTAGAGGTTGTTAAGGAGAAGACTGATGAATGCAATTTAAGCCTATACTCACTGCTTCAGCCCTCTCTTTTGATCCACATATCTGGGCCATGATTAAATCCTGATGTTTCATCCTGTACATCTCCAAGAGCTGACCTGTCCTCTCTTCCCACCTTGCCAAGGCTCTTGTCCAAGCCCTGACCATCCCTCATCTTAATTCCTCCAACCTCCTCTCTGGCTTTTACAGCTGCAACCCAGTTACAATCAAATCCATCTAAAATCCTGACTTGTTGCTCTGTGTAGGTGACCCTTCTCTTTGAGTCACTCCATTGGCTTCCTCTCTTCTGTGGCATCAAACACCGATTGTCTTGTCCTAACCTTCAAAGTCCTCCACAATCTATTTTTGCCATGCTTATCCATCCTCTGAATTTATCAACCCTTGCATCAATCCACCAGCAGTGCTCCACAAGTCATGATCTCCTGCTTGTCTACTCTTATAAAGAGTACCCTCACATTTTTCTCATGCCCCTCCTTATGGACGGGAAAAACTCATAGTCAAAAATCCATATAAGTCATCTCTTTACCCTCCTTCAGTCCAACGTAAAATCTTACCTGTCCTATAATGCATACAGAAACCTGTCATCACATAACTGCTAGACTGGTGCTGAGTTCTGGTTATGTCTTCTGGCTGATTACAGATGGTAGACAGAAAATATATACTGTAACAACCTGTTAGTTTTGTTACCCCATCTTCTCCCTCCCACCCACTTGTTTTATCCATCTGTGATGTCTTGGACTACAGTGTGAGTCCTTTGCTCTCCACACTAGCTTCCCAAAGAATTTCAGGTTCAAGGTCTCAGTTCTGATCTTCAAGGTTCTCCATGGCCTCATTGACTGAAGCTCTGGGATGAATAACGGGGTCAAATAGAATAGGATACTCAGCTGAGCAGCACCCCATTCTTCTGCTTGGCCCTCTTGGAATTTTGAATCTGGCCATGGAAGAGGGGAAAGGAGGCTACTTAGCTGAAACTCCCCTCTGTGAACATGTGGGCACGGAGCGAACAAAGAGGGGCCAGGAGTGGAAGTCCACCCACTATTCAGTGACCAGAATCGCTGAATGGACTAAAAAGGAATGAGCTGCTTTGTGAAAGGAAGTAAAATAACTTATTTCTGCCCCTCCCCATCCCAGAGCATGAAGTAGTAACGGAGGAATTGTGACTAATTCAGTATCTGGTCTTCTGCTGAGGCTGTGCAGCTATTTGCCACCCCTGACAGAGGGCAGATTGCAAAGCTGTCTGCTAAGCCTCAGGGAACTCAAATTTACTTCCACATCTCTAAATCTGGGAAACAGCAAATTTAAAACGGGATCAGCATTTTGTTTTCCACAGACTATCTATATGCTAACTTCTCTAATCAGCAAATGGAGACAAAACTATTTCATGCCGAAACACCACATGGGGAGAAGAAGCAGAATAACCATTCCAAAGGTTTTTCATTAATTCTAGCACCATAACACTGTACAGGTTAAGCATCTTTTCCATAACACAAAGACTAATATCACAGTAGATGGAAGAGAAGAGTCCTTATAAAGAATAGTTATGGAGTTTCTGAAGAGATGAGTTCCTTGTGCTCCTTGCTGTAATAAACAATGAGGAGTCCATAAAGCTAGCATAGAAGATTTCCCTTGTCACGTGTTTAGTAATCAGGGAATATCATGCATTATTTATGGTCAAAATATAACTGGAGAAAACCAAACTCTTGGTTCTAATGGAAATTCTGCCAGACATCAAAGAACAGGGTTTCATCAATAAAACAAAAGAAGAAATATCTGCAGAGACTTATGCCAACTGAATATATAATAATGTACATACACTTAACTCTGAAACCCATACTAAATCCCACCTGGAAGGCGTGTAATTCATCCGACTTGGGAAATCAATCATACAGAATAGAATCATACATAGACTATGATATTTCCAAAGTTACCATACATTGCAGATAGCTGTTGCTTGTTAGAAGCAAGGAGCCAGATGATACCGTTCAGTGGAGCCGTGTTTGTGCCAACTGCCAGCAGGATCTGTCCCTAAAGCTGATATAACAACCCCATCGGAGGATCTCCACAATCAAAGGGTGATCCTCTGATGACAGAGAGCCTATATTGGGTCTTTTATGCCCCTTACTGCTGCTACTGTAGCAGGGAGAAAGGAGGCATGGTGAGAGGAAAGGGGGGTATGGTCACACGATGTACCAATGCCCACTCCATATTGAGCCTTGCAGGAGGACAAGTCTTGCACTGTGATGTGGCAGCAAGGTGAGTTTACACACACACACAGTCTCTCTCTCTCTTTTTTTCTGTCCTCCCCCCCACCGTCATGGGCTCTGGTCCTTATCCACCTAAATGGTTAATTGTAATACTACACTGGACTCGTCACTCAGAGTTTTATTCACATTTAAAGCTTTAAATACTTAAAGTATTCTAGATGTAAATCTTTAAGCTCCCAAAAGAAACCAGCCTCCCTTTTTCCTCCTCCATCTCCCAATACCCTCATATCACAACCAGGTCTAACACAAGCCCAAACACACCTTCTATGTCTACAAAAGGGAATCCCATTTTGGGGGTCCTCATAAGATGTGTTGCAGCAGGGCTCCCCTATGAATGGGGATGAGAAAAATCCAAATCCCATTTCCAATATATTCTAACATAAACATCTATCAATTTTAGGGGTTTCCTATTTTCACTGTATCCAAGCGTCTTTAATGTCAGACCAATGATAGTGAAATCACTAGTGGACTTCATAGAGTCTCCATCTCTTCTTCTTGGGTACAAATGCAGTCGCTGAGAACTAGGGTAGTCACAGAACAGTCTCACTGGCTAATCAAAACGTGGGAGTGTTAGACTGTTCTAGCAACTTCACAATACTGCAGACATTTCAAAACCCATCCTTTCCTGGCTGTCACACATCCCACATCAGAGTTCCACTTTCACTTCCCAGAAATATGGGATGGTGGTCTATATTTACATGAATATTTATTCGTTTTTTCATCATCAGGCCTGATACACTTGGCTTTACTGTGCTTTTCTGCCAAGTGGACCATTCACAGTAACAAAATCTGACTATTTTAGAATTTGCAATAGGTCATTTAATGAAGATACGTTTTGCTTTTGTGAGTCTTGCGCAATATTTTGCATATATCCAGTTTTTGCCTTCAGTGATTGTGTCATTGCAAACTAGACATTTTTTGCAAGCCTCCTTTTCACTTCCTCCTCATCAATCTTAAGGGATCAGCTTTGCATCTGTGAGGCCATGAAAGACACATGTCTGATCTGTACAACAAACCATTAGTATGACTGGATAAGTTGATGCATGTAATTTGTTGCCCACATTTTTTCTTTCTCCTTTTATCATATCTTCTGCTACAGAATAAGCCCAGTGTCATTAATAAATCAGATCAAATAACATTCTTCAACCATGACAACTAGAATGGACCCCCATGTGCCACAATATTCTAGGGATGATTTAGGTATAATGAAATCAGCCTTTCTGCTGGTGCAGGGTGAATGGAAAAGATAATCAACTACAGATCCCTGCTAAACAAACTGAGCCTCAGATTTATGCACCAAGTTTGAGAATTCCAGTCTTCAACTATAAAGGATGATTCACTCTACATTTTAAAATTGGCTTCTTTACATGAGAACAAGCTCAGACTCTGAAATTTCAATCCTCATTCCAAAAATTGCCCTTTCCAAATGTATACAGCACAGTGTAAACAGTTATTAATATAATTGAAAACCAACTTGCAGATAAAAACCAAGATCCTGACCGTTTATAGTCATTAAAGAACCCATTGCACATTTTTGCAGAGGTAGATAATTACCTCGGATATCCGGATCAAATCCCAGTTCCTGTAATTAAATTTTACCCACCTAAATTCCCTATGGGGTTTCAAATTAAAACAGTATACTAAATCTCATCTAAATTTCTATAGGGTGTTGCTGTGTTATTAAATGCCATCCCAGGGGTGATTACATTTCAATAATGGATGAAGTTATTAGTATTGTCCCCATTGCCTGCATAATCCAAGGTGAAACTGTCCCCGTTCCTGCTATCTCGTCACCTTCTAGATTCCAGAGTGACCTGAAATTTCTTAATTTGAACAAGTTTCTCAAATCCAATCCCACTGCCTTTCTCTCCCATTTCCCTTTTTCTTCCACCAGCCTTTTATAATCTTCAGCACAAGCTTTTGAACTTTTATTATTTATTGCAGTGAAGCACTGGGACAAATTACCTAGGGAAGTTGTGAAATCTCCATCATTGAAAGCTTTTTAAGAACATCTATCAGGGATAGTCTAGCTAATACTTAGTCCTGCCTCAAGGCAGGAGACTGAACTAGATGATGTGTCAAGGTCCCTTCCAGTCCTACTTGTCTATGATTCTATGTAGAGCTTTTCATAAACTTCAAAGTGCTTTAGAGAATGACCGGCTCTACATATGTACAAAGGAGACTGAAGACACACAAAATAATTAGCATAACCCTCTCTCATTCAAACCATTTACCATAGCTATAGCCATTAATTGTGGGTCAAAGACAAAGAGAAAGGAAAGGAAACAAAAAAGTAACCATTAGACAAATTCTGCCTTTGTCAGATACTCTGGACCAGATCCTCACCAGCTAAGATTATGGCTTTCCACCTCTGGTTATCAGTCAGATTTTTTTATCTCCAGCCTTCCAGATTTCTCTCTACATTTTTTTTTTTTTTGGCTGGGAGGAGTTACCCATCTAGCCAGGAGATCAGCAGGACCTCCAACTCCAGTTAATTATTCAAGTCCATTGACATCCATCCTTTCTTGCTGTGATGCCAGGCAGGTATAACCAATGATAACATGCCCTTGGAGTTCATGAAAAGTTCCAGGATAATTCATTCAAATACAGTCCAGTATAGACAGCCAGAGAGGGGTGCATCAAATTCCTTCAAGGTAACAAGAGAATTTCATAATGTGTCAAAATTTCCTGAGATCCTGCAATGAGTTGTGCACAGGCAGAACTCTGTGCCCACACAATACCTTATTGGCTTCATTAAGTCTTTGTTGGAGGGACGAGGCTCTGTCTTCAGTGCTTTTGTGGATCATGGCTTTATATGTCAAGGAAAAGTCAGGGAAAAAAGGAAGTTAGTTCTGTGAAGCTTTGGACCAAAATACATGTTTTAAAAGGGTCTAATTGCTTACAAAGCTCAAACACAATGGTGACAGACCCCTTATACTTATTACTATTATTTATATTATTATAGCACCTAGGAGCACCAGTCCAGAATCAGGATCCGTTTGTGCTAGGCACTGTACTAAAATAGAACAAAAAGTTGGACCCTGCCGCAAAGATCTTCCAATCTAAGTATGAGACAAGAGACAAAAGATGGATACAGACAGATGGGGTGTAGGGGAAATGATAAAGCAAGGTGGTCACCATGATAGGCTGTCGTCTTAGCAGCCATTTTAAAGGTTTTTGTAGGCCTCAAAGTAAAGAAGGGTTTTGAAAGAGGACAAAAAGTTCATTTTGCTGATGTTTACAAAGAGAGTCTCCCAAGTACAGGGAGCAGCAAGGAAGAAAGCATAATGGTGCTTTTTTGGAATTTTTAAACAAATCGACCATAGATGCTGACATCATGGGCTGACTGGACATAAGAGTTAACCATTCAATACTAAATGAGAGATGACAGGTAGGGTGGCGATAGGTCAGGAGGGGCCTTGAAAGTGAAAACAAGGAGCTTATGTTTGATACAATAGTGAAGACGGAGCCACTGAAGGGATTATAAATATAAGAAATATAAGAAAATGCCATTGCCATGCTTCCTCAGATTCCTTGCCCTCACCTATCCAGGGTGGAACTCCAATATTCTCCCATTTTCAGACTGGGAGCTGAGCAATGCACCCCATGTATGCCAAACCTTTGCTAAGTAGCAAGTCTGACTTCCCTTTGGGAGAAGACTGTGACCAGTGGCGTATAATGACCAAACATCCTTCTTAGAACAAAAATGTTGTTTATTCAGCACTAGGAACAAGCATTAGAGAAAAATTCCAGAGGGGTAACCATGGTAGTCTTTAAACTGTAAAAAACAATGAGAGTCCTGTAGCAACTTAAAAGCTAACAAATTTCTGCAGGCATAAGCTTTTGTGGGCTGCAACCCACTTCGTCAGATGCATTAAATGGAAATCACAGATAGGAGGTAAATATAAACATCCCAGGGTCAGAAACAACAATGGGGAGTCCAGTTCATTTAGGGTAGCTGAGGCCTATTCACAACCGTTGATTAGAAGGTGAGAATGTGTGAACAGTGACAGACAAGAATGTTGACTGCTGTTCTTTTAAAGCCCTACCATCCCATGATGGCAATCTAGGCAGGCCCATCTTCTCCAGACACCACCACTGGGTTCCTCTGCCTGAGTTTAGTTTCAGTCTGGTTCTTTCCTTTGACCTCCCTCTCTCTGAAACAAGGTCCTTTTTAAACCCCATCAGAGTTGTTTATTCTCCTGTGTTTTGTGGGCTTTGGCCATTCCCGGGGGGAAAAGGTTGTGTGGCCGAGCTGGAGACCAAAGACAGAGTAATGAAAAGCCAATAGTTCTCTCATTTTCCCTAAACAGCTCCTGTTTGCTACCTTGAGCCATGCTTCTCCTTCCTGCCTGCATTCCAGATTACACCAATATATTCCAACAGCAAACACCATCCCATTAATCAAACCAACAAAAAGTATTCAAAAATGACTGCAGGGCAGCTCCATATTCGCTTCATCCCCAAATTCACTTTCTATATTTAACATTGCTCATCTATCACCTTTTATCATAATATTATTACTCAGGCTGGAATTTGGCAAGAATTTGGGCTTGATTTCACTATGCATGTAAAAATGCAAATGTGACTTGCTTCTGCTCCCAGGAGTTTTGCCACGGAGGACATTTATGCTCTGATCCTGTAACTATTGATTGATGCATGTAATAAAATGGACTGAAATGAATAGTCCCACTTATTTCAATGGAACTACTTACATATTTATCGTTAAACACGTGTGTAAGTATTTGCAAGTTCAGAGCTATTGTTGGTACCAACCGAATTCCAAAATACTTGTCAAAGCAAATTGAGACCTCCTAGCGGAGTGAAAGTCATACCTCTGCTAAATGAGAGACTTGAGAATGAAATTCCCAATCGTTATGTATCTGGCTTAGCTGCTTATATAGGCCCCATTACTGAAGCATCTGAGCATGTCAAAATGATTAATCTATTCATCTTGACAACAAGCCTGTGAGATAGTACTTTATAAATGGGGAACAGAGGGACTAAATGACTTTCCCAGAGTCATCCAGCACATCTGTGGTGGAGCAGGAAACTCATCACGGATCTCCTGAATTCCGAGCTAGCACCCTATTCACTGGACCACCCGTTTTCTATGTGATAGCTGTCTGCATATTCGAGTAGATATACCATTTGTGTTTTCCACCTGTTCATGGAAGGAAATTAGAAGATTTTTCCATTACAAGTGAAATACATTCATCATTTTCTTCTGCTAAATGTGGGAGGAAAGGTTAAGAAACCAGGCCCTCAGTCCTATTTAGAGAACAAATTTCTTGTGGCAGAAACAATTTTTTAAAGTTTTTTATTAACTGCATGGCAGAGCTAAGATGTGGTGCTTAAGTAAATAAAAGAAGTGCATCATTTCGGGGAATACAGCACACTGAAGAGCAGAAATGAAACCATCGGAAACAAAATGAATAGGATTGATTGGGGGCTTCATTCCAAAGGACCCACTTTTACCCAGTATATCCCAACCCGTGATTATTTTTCCAGCAGAGATTTCTGAGGGTCTTTCTTTCTTTGCATTTATAACAAATGTTGCGAAGTACTGAGCTGTAATAAAACAAAGCAAAGGCTTTTACTTTCTAAATCCTCTAGCTGATTTAGGAGCCTAGTCCCATTTTAAAAATTGACTTGAGCACATAGGAGTCTAAGCCTCTGTGACATTCAGTAGGACTTAGGAGCCTAAGTCATGTCTGAAAATGGGACATAAGGTACTTTTGAAAATGTTAGCCAGGATCTATAAGGAACACAGCATTTAACTCTCTTTATTGCTGGCTCATGTACAGCGCATGCATGATCTCTCTCTCACACACATGCACACACACCTCTTTGTTTTACTTATTCTGCCTGAATAAAGGTTCAGAAATGTATTAAAATGACCATATCTTATCATAATCAGGGACCACATACATGACTGGATGGTTCTATTCTGGAAGGAAGTTTATTTTAAATAAAGCAGAAGCCCTAATCCTATGGTCTTTGCACTCATGCCAAAATTAGTGGGAACTTTGTCTGCACAAGGACTGCAGTATCAGCCCCAGAAGGCACACCGTCAGTGCCGTGTTGAAAAAAACTACCCTTATGTAGCTTCTGAAGCAGTCAGCAATCAGCAATACAGCAGAGGGCAGTTTTTTCACTGCCAGGATTAAAGCTGGCTTCATGTCTGTCATTCTTGCTGTCAGACTGGTGGCTCAGTGTTAGATTTAGTAACTTTTTTTTCTATTGCTATAAAAAACTGTTGAACCTTAAAAACTGTATTGCGTATGCATTAGCGATCACTCCAGTAGATGGGGCCTTAAGGCAAAACACACAGATGAAATAATATGCATCTTCCTCTGACATTTGCTGGCTAATGCACTATCCATGAAATTACAAATAAAATCCACCAGGACCAGCTGCTCATTTTATCTGTGCCTGTCCAATCAGACCAGCTATTAAAGTTTATTTTCAGGCTAGTTTCACTTAGTTCATGTGGAGTCTCTACAGAGCAGAGCTTTTCAAATAACACTCCCAGTTTATTCCACAAATGTTTCCCGTCAATCTACACATAAATAATTTGGAAGTTGTTTCTTTTCCTTGCTCTGCCAGTTCTATAGTCAGATTCACCAAGCCTTTTCCATTCTACTCACCTCTAGAAGACAGTGGAGAATCCTCTCCAAAATTAATACAGCCTCAGGTTGTACCTATATTGTCAATAAACTCCTCTCTGCTATGGAACTCCGCTTTACAATGTAAGGCATGCCTGGGACAGCTGCTAACAGGGGAAGCTGAACAGGAGACATGCTGAGAGAAGAGTAAGGAAGAACAATAGGTATGTGGGATGTGGAGGCTCCATGCAGATGAACACTCAATTCCAGCAGATCTGAGTTTCTGTGGACTGAACCTTCCTTTCATTTGTCATCGAACTCCTTTCCTAGAGAATAACTTCCCTAGTGAAAACATTTCCTCTATGCATATTTTGTCACAGAAGGGAATGATCTGACCTCAGATCAAATCAATGGTCCACCAGTAGCCCGCCTCCAGCAGTAGTCAATAGCTGATGCTTTAGTTGAAGTAAAAAAAAAAAGATCAACTGTGCAATGCTGAACCTGAGTCCAAGTTCCCAGCTTATCCTCTGAAACACAAGATTTCCATACCGATTAACTTAGTTTGCATAAATCCATTAACATTGGTACTAGGTATTATTGGTTATAATATGTAGCCCTTATTTATCCATTTGTATACCCTTTCCTTTTCAGATCTCTCTTAAAAAAGACTTTCTACCCGTAATATCATGTTTACAGTACTTCTTTTTTATTTACAGTAATAATTTATTATTAGCTTTTCTCCCATAGTAGCCCCACACTAGCACAGCATCCCATGCTTTTATATTGAAATATATCATTTAATTTCTTTTTTTTAATTGAGACCCTATTTATTTATTTTCTCTGTGTGTGTATAATATACGAACCTACATAATGTGTATTTTTGGTGCATTCATCATATTCTCTGTACTCTGGGCTCTCTAACGTATTTTGGGATAGATAGATAGATAGATAGATAGATAGATAGATAGATAGATACCGATTTTGAAATTGCAAGTTAATTACACATTAGTCCATACAGGGAACTTCTTAAGACTTTTAGACATTTAAATCCTTCTTTCACACATCATTGATCAATCCTCTAGTGAGCCTGCATGACAGCTCAGTTGTATTCATACCTCACTACACATCACCAAAGCAATTTTTCCCTAGAATTCAGGATGTAAATATCTCTGTGAACTGTGTGTTGGGAAGGAAAATATCCTAGGTATAATTTCTAAACCTAAATAACTGGGACATTTTGAAGCATTTTAAAAATAAATGTCAAAAGTGCACCTTGTACACCAAATTTCAGGGATTCATCCATAAGTTATATCATCATCAAGTTAACTTACAAAAGTTGACATTTATAAACGGAAGATCCAGCACTGTATTAACTAATAGGAATGCATCATAGTAATCCAGTGTTAAGTCACTGCTCAGCTCATGTAAAACAGATCATTTTCTAGCACTGAGTTTCAGAAATGATCCTGTTGGAGTTAATGGGTGTTCAGAACCCTAAGAGAAGGGATATTGTATCCTCCATATTGAAGTCCTGCTGTGTTTTGAACTAACTCAGCAAACCACTAGATGTCACTTGCACTTCACAAAAATATAAGTATGAGTTCTCGGACTGTAAACAATTCAGTCATGAAAGAGAAAGCTAACGTATTTCTCAAGTGTCCATCTCCCCTCTGCTACTTCATAAACTGCTCTTCCTTGCCAGTTCTGGGCAATATTTCTTCTTATTAAGTCTCCCAAAAGGTGTTGAACATTTGATTGGACATTTTACAAAAAGCCTCTTTACCGAAATAGGCATAACAATCCGAGTGAACAACGGGGTGCAGAAGATAGACCATTGGTGAGATTACACTTCCTTTTCACGACCATAGAGCTGCGACTGGCATATTTCTGTCCAGCAGCATGACTTCCTTTTTCTGTTTTGTTTTCAAATATGCTAGGCCTATTCTACACTTACCCAGAAATTTGGTGGCAGTCGATGGGAATAGCTTGCATAACTCCTGTCAGCTTCATAACTTCCCTTTAGCTCGCCGTCTCCACTGTGTGGCACCGATGGGAAAAGCGTCCCCATCAATGCAGCGCTATGCCTTTTGAGGGGGTCTTCGCTTCTGCTAAGTCAATCTGGATAGATCAATCTGATAGTGGTGAATTTGCAGCTGTCAGTGTGTACATAGCCCTAGTCTAATATGGCTTGATCTAAAGTCAGTTAAGTCGATGGAAAGATTCCCATTGACTAAAGTGGACTTTGGATCAGGCTCGTACAGAGGAAAGAAGGTTTGAAGGTTTGACTTTGTTTTAAAGTGTAAAAGGTGTTGGGGATGAAAGGAATCACTCTCTTCCGTACCGCAAAGACATCCTCATTAAATATTAAAATGCTCTGAGATTTTGATAGGGGCCATCAGGTCAGATTTCTTTCCCTTCAAAAGTTGCTTTCATTGTCACTGCTTTCTTGATCTGAGTCAGAATTGTGTTGGGGCTTCACTGGCATTTAGTTGAATAGGTTCATTTTAAATATTAATTTCCAGAAAATAATTGAAAGCCAATCCATATTTTTCATCTGTGGTAGGTGCTTGGTTATCACAACCTCTTCTCTTCCCCCTCCCCCGCACTTAATACTTGATCTAAAAAAAAAGTCTAATTCTATTTGCTATATTTCCTGAATTTGGATCCTTTAAAACGGTTTCATTTGGTCAGTTTTTGAATAATTGAAATTATTTACTTATAATATTACATATTGGATGCCACCATTTCTTAAGGTCTCTCTGACATTATTAGCCTTCTGTTGTGTTTGCTAGAGATTTCGCCTTGCAGTGGCCTTGCCACTCTGTACATTTCAGCCTCATGATACCTATGTGAAACTTTTAAAACCACCTACATAATAATATGACATATATATACTGCCATTCACCTGCAATACTTCTGTCACGCAACCGGCACTTGGGTGGGGAATAGCAACCATGACACAACAATGAAGGCAGGATATATTTTAACCAGTGAAACAAGAGCAAATCTTTATTCTTATTAAAATACCCTGGGGTGTTTAAAACAAAAGGCTTGATAGTTTGTATCTGTACTTAAAAATAAGAAACTAGGGACCAGTAACAAACTTTCTGGCCCTGACTCTGCAACTTGCTGCATGCTGGCAGACTGCCTGGATCTCCTTTGACTGCACTGAGGTTGTGTGTCAGCACAAAGGTCCCCCCCAGGGGGAGTCATTTGCAGGACCAGAGCTAAACACTACAACAAAACCAAGTCCAAGTACCAAGGTTGGTACATCATTCCATTTCCCCCAATCTCCTCCTCATCTTCCCAAGCCCTTACACAATGGCTGAAATCTTGGACGTAGTGAAATCATTGGGGATTTTCACATTGACTTCAGTGGGACCAGGATTTTACCCAGTACCTCACTGGCAAACTTTCTCTTACCCATCTGTGGTTTCCTTTAGTTGGCAGATCGGTTCTTCCCATATCACATGACATTCTTCAGTTCAGCCTGTTTTATAAATAAGGGACATGACTCTCATGTTAATTTCACTGGTGCAAATGCAAAGTCAGTGGAGTACTACCAGTGTAAAAAAAATATAGGTAAAAATCACAAGTTCAAATATTCACAGGAAGTAATATCCACCATCTCAACAACAATCCAGTCTTTTAAGCGTAGGATATAACTCTTCTACCTTCTATAGACAACAACACCAGTTTTACAGGACTTTGTAAACCCATGCGTAGAATAAAAATCAAGTAGCAAATATAAAATTTGGTGAGACTAATTAACATTCTTAAAGTTTATCATGTGCTTTGTTGCATCATGGCCAAAGTGCTCAGCACCTTAAAGGATTGAGCCCATAGTTGCGACTTATTTGATTCCTTGTGATTACGTACCATCTCCATAACATTTATGATATGTAACCATACATTTCTAATTCAAGGCTATTCCCATCAGAGGATATATTAAATTATTACCAATGCTAATTCTTGCACTGCCCTCACACATTGCTGTCTAGTAGGTCCCATTTGAATAAGCATGTAGGAGTCAAAGGCATTTTGTATGGTTTCAAAAGGTTTTTGCCTCATCTGACCCTCAATATTTGCTATGTTTGGCAAGATCAGGCTCCCATAAGAGTTCTGAGGCCTCACAGAATGGGTTTAGAACTGAGAAACATAGAAACATAGAAACATAGGTCAGAAGGGACCAATATGAT